>VWZI01019112.1:25317-61456 GCA_013396835.1 Psilopogon haemacephalus | reverse complement strand
GGGGCTGGCAGGGGGCGGTGGGTGCCCGGCAGCGGGTGGCAGCTCTGCCTGTCTCTCACAGCAGTTGGAGTTCATCACCCCTTTCCAGCTCTACTTCAATCCCGACCTCATCTTCAGGAAGTTCCAGGTGAGGCCTTGGCTGGGCTTCGGGACCCTTCTTGCCCCTTCCCAATAAAGGGTGGGTGTGAGAGGCTGTGCCCCGCGTGTGCCACTCCTCAGGATGCCCAGGGAGTGCCGTATGGTGCCGAGGGGCATCTCTCCCACTGCTTTGGCTTCTGCTGGCTGGAAGGAGCTGGGTCACCAATATGGTGTTCCCTCATGTGACACACCTGGATGGAGATAGCTTCTTTCAGCCTTTCCCTGACATACACTCTCTTGGCATTTCCTTTTTTTCCTTTACCTGTCTCCTCCTTTTCCATGACAAAGAAGTGTTTGGCAAGCTGACATCAGGCTGGGTGGAAAAGGCTTTACTGTAGAGAGACTTGGACAGTGATAGCTCTGAGTGTTGAATTGTGGCTGTTTGTGCTTTCCAGAAAAGCAGAAAATTCATCTTTCCCACATCTGGAAGGGCAGGATGCTCTGATGTGAGCAATGGAGGGAGGTGCAATGCCAAGGTGGTGTCTTGGGGGCATTCTGAGTGGATGGGTGCATGACTGGGCAACCCCAGGGTATAGGGTGATGTGATGGGCAGAGACCTGTCTGTCCACCTCCTTTTCTTCTCTCTCTTCTCTTTCAGATATGGAGGCTGATCACCAACTTCCTCTTTTTTGGGCCCCTGGGATTCAGTTTCTTTTTCAACATGATATTTCTGTATCCTTTGGTCTCAGTGAAGCTCTCTGCTCCCTTTTTGGCTTAGATGCAATTCCTCCCCCCGCCCCCATCTGTCTTCCTCCCCAGGCTGACTTGTTTTGGCAGCAGGCTAGGGCTGTGAATTCTTCCTTTGGCTCTTTTGGTCAGAACTGAAGCCATTTCCCCAACAGCTGTGGCCACCTCCTGCGCTTCCCCCTCTGCTTGCTGCAGGGCAGCCCCTGCCAACAGGCTGAAGCAGCTTGGCAGTGCTGCTGTGGCTGATGCTGGAGAGCAGTGCCTGTGCCTGGGGTGAGCTCTGGCTGCAGCACAGCAGATGCCTTCCTTTGCTTTGGGGTCAGTGGTAGGAGGTGAAGCTTGGCACTGTTCTCTCTGGGGCTTGGCCACCTGGCTGAGAGCTTCCTGTGATGAAGCAGCTTGTAGCTGGCTTATTGCCCAGGAGGTGGTGCTGAGGACACAGAGCGTGGCCAGCTGTTAATTTCCTATACTGCAACCCCTGCCTTCTCTCTCAGGTACAGGTACTGCCGCATGCTGGAAGAAGGCTCCTTCCGTGGCAGGACAGCTGACTTTGTCTTCATGTTCCTCTTTGGAGGCTTTCTCATGACAGTATCCTTCTGACTTGGCGAGGCTCTCTGCTGCCTCCTGAGATGTCCTGGCTATGGTGGGCTTGTCTGCTAGCTCTCTCTGTCCCAGCTGTAGCAGGTACCTGCCTGCTGGCCAGGACAACTGGCTTGTGAGCCTTGATGCCATGGAATAGAGAATCTTCTTGTGCCTTAGGCCTACCAGGCTCATTCCTGAGGATTGGGAGAGCTCTGCTGAGCACGTAGAGGGACACCACCTGCCTGTATGGCACAACTTGCGCTCCTCCTCTTGCCCACCATTGTCTCCTGGCTGGTGCCTGCCCCAGAACGTTTAGAGTGGGAGCAAAATCTGGGAGAAGCTGCCCATATGTGTGCTGGTGCCTGGCACAGGGAAGGGCTACCTGATCCCACAAGAGGATGTGTGGCAGCGTGCTCGGGAAGCTCAGCCTGAAAGGAAGCCCCTTGGAAAACTGTCCAGCTGCAGCAGGGCAACTGTGTCTGAGCTCTGGTGAGTGGAGCAGACTGGAGCACTGCTACCACTGGCATGAGGCTGGCTCAGAAAAGCCAGCTGCAGGGAGGGACACAGAGAGACAAGGACAGGGAGTGGGATGCCATCAGCACGTCAGGCAGAGTGAGCCCAGCACTGCCCTTGCAGCCTGTCAGTGCCTGGAGATGCCATCACACATCTTAACTAAGATCTTGTATTGTAAGACCAAAGAGCCTGATAGGGAGAAACATTCCAAACAGAAAACCTTTTCTGAGTGTCTTGCTGCTGTCTGATGCAGATGGCTCAGTGTGCTGCTCCCCCCACAGTCTCTGCCATGAAGCTGTGTGACTCCCATGGCTGTTGCCCAGCCTTGGGTGTTTGCCTAAGTCAGTGTCCAGGTACCTGCAACAGCTCATCCACACTTGGCCCAAGGTGGATTTGGAGTCCAACAATAACAAGGGCAGTGACTATATTTTTTTTTGCTTCTGTCTCCTTGAGCTCTGAAAAAGAGGGCTGTGAATTAGCAGAGCCATCTCAGTGCTGAAATTCTCCTGTAGGAGGCAGCTACTGGATGCTGGCTCTGAGAGAGTTGTTCCACGTCCAAAGTGCTGTAAGAAGGTGAAGGCCCTTTTCTGCAGGTCACTTTGCAGAGGCCACGATACAACCTCCCTGCTCTCTGGTGCTTGTAGATAGGAATCCATATGTGCTGCTCCAGAATGTCTTGTTCTGGGGTGGCAGGGAGGGAAATGGGGGCAAAGGTGGTGGGGGGAGTCAGTACATCTCTGCTAGCCCAGAAGAGGTTTGGTGATGTGGGCGAGGTCTTGCAGGCTGCAATCAGCTGCCTGTAGCTGTGGGTTTCCTAGTCACAGGGCCCTCTGTGCTGCCTGGAGGTGTGGTGCACAGGGTGGGCAGCTCTTTCCTTGACTCTGTAGTTCTCAGCTGTTTGGCCTCTTTGCCAGCCTGTTTTTCCTGGGCCAGGCTTTCACCATCATGCTGGTGTACGTGTGGAGCCGCAGGAACCCCTACATCCGCATGAACTTCTTTGGGCTTCTCAACTTTCAGGCTCCCTTCTTGCCCTGGGTCCTGATGGGATTCTCTCTGCTCCTGGGCAACTCCATCATCATCGACTTACTGGGTAGGTCTGAGCTGGCAGTGCTGGGAACAAGGGAGGGCACCTTGCATGCTCTGTTCTCATAGATGCTGCTGGGGCACTAGCAGCTTCTCTTGGCTTCAGCTCTTTGGGGTTCCTGAAGTGAGCTGCCTGAGGTTGCTGTGTGGACATCCTCATGGCTGAGCTCTTGTCACCTGCATTTTGCTGCATCTTCCCCAGGGGCAGAAGTTGGCCACAGCCAACAGCCTGCCCTCTGGCAGGTGGCTCTGGTGGGAGCTAGAGCATGGGTACATGGCTGAGTGATTCTTGGAGCTTCATCTTGCTTAAGCTCCCAACAACTCTGGTTCAACTGGCAAGGGAGTCACAGCTGGGCCTGACCTTGCTGCCATCTCTCCCCAGGGATTGCAGTGGGTCACATCTATTATTTCTTGGAAGATGTTTTCCCAAACCAGCCTGGAGGAAAGAAGTTGCTGTTGACCCCTGGCTTCCTGTAAGTAAAGCTGATTCTTTCTGGGCTTTGCTGGGTTGCTTCTCAGCCTTGGTTCATAGCCAGCTGTGGCCTCTGAGAGCCTGACCATGGGACACGGTTGCCTGCTGGTAGCATCTCAGCTTGATGGTTTATGCATCTGCTGCAGAGAGCAGTGGTGCTTTGCACACAAAATACAGACATAGACAGGGCCCACGAGGCAGCTTTGCTAGTGGCAGTGTTGTGATTGCTGGTGGAGATGCTGGCTGCAGGCAGGATTGCTTTCTGCTGGATTTGTGGCTCGAAGCAGTGTTCTGCTTCATGCTGAAGATCAAAGCTGATCTCAAGATCAAGCAGGTTGGTACTGCCATCATTGCTTACTGAGCTGGGCAAAGGAACAGTGAGTGCTGGTGGCTGTGACTCACAGCCAAGCCCTGGGAAAAGCTAGGGTGTCCCTAGGAGGCAGGGGGTGTATCCTCAGCTTACTTTCCTAACCTGCCTGCTTGGTGGGATGGACATGTCCCTTGCCAGGAAGATGGTATTTGACACACCTGAAGAGGATCCCAACTATAACCCTCTCCCTGAGGATCACCCAGAAAACCAACTTAGAGACCAAGACCAGAACCAGCAGCAGCCACAGTAATACAGGGGACATCTGCATGCAGCCAGACTCCTCTCTGCTGGCTGGACTTGTGCTGTGGCCCAGAGATGCTGCTGGGAAAGAGCAGCTGCATGCCCACGTGTGATGTCTGTCTGGGTGACTCATCTTCCCCCTGCACCAAGTGGTTCCACAGCTTTGCACACAAGAGCTGACCAACGCTTCTAGAGGAGTTCTGGGGACTGAGAGTTGTGCTGGCTCCTCAGTTACCCTGTGGGCATCAAGCACCAAAGGAGGTTAACCCAGTTCCTCCTCCTGCTGTGTGCCAGGCCACTCTTGCTCTCTGTACAAAGACTCCTGACTCTTGCTGGTGTGAGCCCTCTCTGTGGGCTCTCAATGTAGTACTCCCTGCTCTACCATGGTAGAATGCAGCTCGGCCTCCTCCTTTCCTTTCAGTCCTCCACTCCTCTGTTGTTGTTTCCAAAGAGTCTTTACATTAAAGTCCTTGTTTTTCAGTCCGTGTCCATTTCTGCCCCAAGGCAGCAGCAGCAGCCCTGGACCAAGACTCTGCTCAACACTATCAGGCTGCTTCCTTTGCTGGTTTTGATGGGAAAAGCACAATTCAGGCTAACTAGAAGATGTCCTTCCCTTCTTCTGTCAGCAGGACTGCAGAGCATGAGAAGGGTGGGAGAGCATCTCATGGGATAAGAGGGTGCCTGGGTTAGGACAGAGGTCAGTGATGGACACTTGGTCCTGGCAGTGAGTGGAGGTAGCATTTGAAGCTGGCAATAAAGGCTGTCCGCACACGCAGTGGCATTCTACTCTTGGGGAGTTCTTGAGTTCTGAAACAGCTGAATTTTAGGAAGCTCAACAAGCTCCCCCCTGCCATGCACAGCTCTGCTGAGGGACTTGATCACTTTTGCTAAAGCAGGACAGAGCTGTGCTCTTGACACCCCTTTCAGTCCCTGGGAAAAGTTTGCCTTCAGAGGCTTCATTGCTCCTGCAGTGGGACTTTGTAAAGCAGAAGCTGGGCTAAGGTTTTAAGTAGGGTACAGATCAACCCAAGGAGCTGTGATTAGAGAGCAGGAAAGCTGCCCCCAGCTCTTCCTCAGTAGCCCTAGTTCATGATAAAAGCTCTCACCTTTCTGGGACTTTGTGCCCTGGACTTGGGAGAGACAATTCCTACATCCTCTCTGGGGCTGCAGCAACAGGAGGTACTTGGAAGCCCACAACAGAATCCGCAGCCCTCCTGTGTCCTCTACATGCTCACCTTGTGGTGAACTTCAGTTCAGGTTGTTTGTGCAACTCAAATTGCACCACAGGTGCAAGCTGAAGGCCATGGCAGTTCTGTGCTTGTTTTAGTCACACTCCCTGAGGAAGCTGCTCACATGAGTACCTGATCATGAAGAGGCTGAGGTCTCCTCAGGCAGGAGTTTATGTCCAGGAGGGAAAAAAGATTTTTCTGCATGGGAGGCTCCAAGGCAGGAGCCTTGCCAAAACCACCTTCCAGCCTCTAACAAGGAATAATGGGCAGGGTACCACTGCCACAGGAGCCTGGGATAACACTGCAATAACATCACTGCTGAATTCCAACGTGGTGGTTCCTGCAGACTAACATCTGGAAAATGTTCCCTTCCCACCTGGGAATCACAACTGGCTCTGCTATTACTCAAGTCTAAACATGACAAATTAAGGCCGGAAAGTGTTTTTTGACTGCTTAGCAGTGTGGGTGGATCAGCAAGGATCATAAAACATTTATGATAAAGACCTGAATATAACTGTCAGGCTGCCAGCAAAACCTGCCCTGCTTGCAACACTCAGCAGCCCTGGCAGTGAGTGGCAGCAGCTCTCTCAAAGGGCTCAACAGCAAGGGAAAGTCTAATTAGTTTTTTTAAAAGCAACCTTGATTTGTTTTAATCTCACTTCAGTGGATTTGGGTTTTAAACTCCTCAGGGCAAGACAGGTTGTTTCTAGGGCTGCAGTGCTAAGGGTATTAGAATCAGAGTGGTTTAGGTTGGAAGGGACCTCAAAGCTCAGCCAGTTCCAACCCCTCTGTGCCATAGGCAGAGACAGCTCCCACTAGAACAGGTCACTCAAGGCCTCATCCAACCTGGCCTTGAACACCTCCAGGGAGGGAGCAGCCATAACCTCCCTGGACAACCTGTGCCAGTGTCTCACCGCCCTCACTGCAAACAACTTCCTCCCAACATCCAGTTTCAATCTCCCCTCTGCCACTTTAAACCCATTCCTCCTCCTCCTGTCATTACAAGACCTTGTCAATAGTCCCTCCCCAGCCCTCCTGTAGGCCCCTTTCAGATACTGGAAGGCTACTCTAAGGTCTCCTGGCAGCCTTCTCTTCTCCAGGCTGCAGAGCCCTAACTCTCTCAGCCTGTCCTCATAACAGAGCTGCTGCAGCCCTCTCAGCATCTTAGTGGCCTCCTCTGGACTGGCTCCAACAGTTCCATGTCCTTCTATTCAAGACACTCACTCAGCTCTGGGTGCTCTGTGCTGGCAGTTGTGTGCTGACAATGATCACATCAACCCACCCACTGAAGAGATGCTGCAGTCACCATGACTGCAGGCAGCAGCTGTTGCACCAGTTCAGAGACTCTGCTGTTTTCCAGCTGTCCTCTCCTCAGGGGAAAAAAAAAAAAGTGAGTTTACCACACACCAAACTACAAGAAAAAAAAATGGTTTATGGCTTCTGTTCACCTGTCCTGCCCTTGCCCAGTAAGCCAGCAACACCTCTCTGGCTTCTCTGCACACTGCTCCATGAGTGCTAACAGGTCAGCCATCCAGTCAGTTGCTGCTTCTGGTTTTCAGTCTCACTGCCACTTTCCCCTGCAGCAATTTGTTTTGGGGTGCTTTATCCACTGAAGTTTCCACCACACTCCTGGAAGTCTGAGTACCCCCTGAGCGTTCAGCATTATGCCCCAAAGCATTAACACAGCTCAGTCCCTGGGAGAGGACAGACCACGGGGAGATGGACTACTGACTCCCAACTTACTGAACTCAACCTAAGTAGTATGGCATTCCTTTTATTTAAAAAGTTGTCCTAACAGTGCACGTGGCACCTATACAAAAGAATCTTTACACTGTCCACACACAGGTAAATAAGGGCTGCAACAGCTGCCACAGGTCTCAGCTAGCTCACGTGCTAACGCCGCCTTCTTGCTACGTGGCACTGAGGTGGAGGGGGGAAGGGGCAGAAGTCAGCAGTACTGGGAACTCTTGGCAAGTGGAATGTGTGCCCCTCTCAGGGACAGAAAGACCCCTGCCAATATTAGATCCACCTGGGGAGAGGAGTAGGGATAAAGTCTGTGGGAAGAGCACCAGTGTCACAAAGAGGGTTACCAGGCTGGAGCAGTATTGGCCAAACGCCTCATGCGCCTAGGAGACAAGAGAGAGACAAAAGGAGCATTAGTCAGGTGAGGTCTTACTGAAAACAGCACTTCTGAGGAGGCTGCTGCAGCTTTGTAAGCTCTGCAGACAAGGTTTATAGCCTAGAGAGGCTGCCTTGGTCACCTGAGAGTGCCCCTGTTAATTAATGAGGCTAAGGCACTCTTTTCAGTGACAGCCTTTAGGCCACCTTTGCTTGTTAGCTGGGATCCAGCCAATCATTACTGAACTATTTAGACAGTTTTAGTTGGGAAACAACAAAAAAAAAAAAATTATCAATCTGTTAATCAGCATTAAAAGAACTAAAATCCTAGGAAAGGCACAATGCATCTTTTGGATTCTCTCAGTTCACTTATAGCTGCAAGCAGCAGTTTCACCAAGCAGGAGCAGGTGCTCTCAACTGCTTGCCAAACACTGCTGAGAAGTCTCTGGTGGGCTGAGCTCCTCCTGGAGTCACAACAGTGCTCCCATGCTGGCAAACAGGTCAGGCTGGAGCCAGAAGCTGCCCTATTCCTACATCAAACAGCACTTTATCCTACATAAAAGGCAGGCTTGTGGCAGGATTCTAAGGAGCATGACAATGCATGGAATTCCAGTGTTTGGTGAATGCCTTCCTACAGAAACAAACCCTCCTGGTCAAACAGAGGGCACATGGAAAAGAGAGAAAGGAAACTTTGCTTCAAGCAGAGGATGGTTAAAGTGGAAACTTATGTCTGTGAAGCAAGGTGATAACAATTTAATATCATAAAATGGTCTGGGCTGGAAGGGACCTCTAGAAGCCATCTAGTCCAGCCCCCTGCAGCCAGCAGGGACATCCCCACTGGACCAGGTCACCCAGGGCTCCACCAAGCCTTACCCTGAATGTCTCAGGGGAAAGGGCCTCCACCACTTACTTCCCTGGGCAACCTGTTCCAGTGCTCCACCACCCTCATAGTAAAAAGCTGGTTCCTAACATGCAATCTAAATCTGCTCTTCTCCAGCTTGAACCCATTGGCCCTTGTCCTGTCACTGCAGGCCTTTGTAAACAGCTTCTCTCCATCCTTCCTGCAGACCCCCTTCAGGTACTGGAAGGCTGCTATTAGGTCCCCCTGGAGCTGCCTCCTCCCCAGACTGAACATCCTCAGCTCCCTCAGCCTGTCCTCATAGCAGAGCTGCTCCAACCCTCTGATCATTTTAGTGGCCCTCCTCTATACCTGCCCCATGTCCTTATCCTGCAGCTAAAGAGATACAAGTTTCTGGTGTGCCAGTTGGCTGTCAGCAGAGAAAGGCAAACATCAAGGCTTTTAAGGTCCGTCTTAGAGGCAGGGCTGAAGGAGCCTCGCCCGAAGCAGCGGCAGTACCTTGTGTTCCTGTCCTGGTCTCTGATCTTCTTCTCCATCTCGGCATCCGTGAGCGTTTCCAGCAGGGGGCACCACTGGTCAGCGTCGCCGGTGTTGCGGATGGCGATCTCCACGGTCGGCAGAGGGTTCTCGCTGCGGGGCAGGGCAGAAGGCAACTCAGCACCACCACCATCAGCGCTCCCACTCCGCTCCCCTGCCCTACCAGCGCAGGTGGCAAGGGCAAAGACGACAGAGCAGCATCTACACTGCTTCAGGCTTAAGCAATCTCAGCCCCACTTAGCTTGGTTCCAGAAGCACCTGAGGTTACAAACTCGTGGAGCCCGAAGTTAGTGCAAGGCCAACTATGACCATCTGTGCTTCCACCACTGCAGAGGTGTCTGTGAGAGCCTCTGCAGCTGATGCAGTTCTGTCCCACAAAGGCCACTGCCTAGCTGACTGGCAGCACTCGAACCCAGTAAGCACAGGCAAAATCCACACCAGTTTCCTACTGCTGGGAGCATTTCCCCAGTGCAGCAGCTGAGCAGGGACTGGTAACAGAGCTCTCAGGCCAGCTTGGACTCCCTAGCTTCAGCCTGCACAGTGCCCCTCTGGCAGCTCTTCCTGGGAGCCCAGCAGTGGAGCAAGCATTGTTCTCCCAATGGCCACAGGAGGAGCAGTCTTTTAGGACTTGCTGTTGCAACCAAGCAGTGTCCCAGATCACAAGATCTGCTCCCTCGGAGCTCTGCCTGCCCTGCCCAGCTGCATTATCACACGCACAAAACTATTTACTGCCTCACCAGCCACTTTCCAGTAAAAGTCAACAGGAACTGACCAGGAGCAGCTTCCCAAATATTGACAGTGGCTCCGGAAGCCCAGCATAAATACAGAGGAGCCTCAGAATGTAAATGTTTGCTTTCAGTTCTAGAAAGTGGCTGGGCCCAGAGCTGCAGGGAACGTGCGTGGGGAGCCTGTGGCAGGTGTGTGCCCACGTCTGGCCCCCTCCCCAGGGACGTGGCTGTGCACAGCACCACAGTGCTCCTGGGCAGCCCTCAGCTCCCCCGGCAGGGACACAACTGGTAACCACCATGGAAACAGACATCTGCATCACAGCCTTTTAGCTGCAACAACTCTTCAAAGTAGTGCTGCAGTGAAAAATTAACCCAGAGCCTTTGGTATCTGATCCAAGGAGGAAGTTTCAGTCAAATCTGCTTCCAGTACTGCTGACATCCACTTAGCAACACTCAAACCCAGGAATTTCATCTCGGCCCCAGGCTGCTGCACATTCCAGGCTCACTGCTCACTGCCTTTACCTCATTGCCTGTGCTTAAACTCTGAGCAGCCACTAGAATTAAACAGGGGTTGGAAATCTGGCCTCATGCACACAACTCACAGGTAAGCCAGCTCAGATACCACATCTCCAGCAAAGAATCCAAGATAAACTGAAAAAAATCCTCCCTCATCTCTCACTCTGCAAATCAAGACAGCTCATCCTCCCCTGTAATTTTCTGATGAAGATGAAAGTGCTGCTGGCAGGATGACTGAAATGCTCTGCCAGCTGTGGGGCTCCCAGGATAGCAAAACACTTCCTTTTGCTGGGGGTGTCACCAGCAAATGTCTTTTGGAAAAGGTGACAAGTTTGGTGTGGGAGAGAAGCTGGGCCAGCGTTCAGGCCTGAAAGGCAACACTCTGGGTATGGAATGGTGTGTGCCACAACCAGAAGGACTCAGCACCAAGGTGGGAAGCACTGTGGCACACCAGCTCCTGGAAATACTCTAAGCATCAGCTACCTGCTTCCAGCTGTGCCCCTTCCAAGGGCTTTCCTTGTTCTGCACAGAGCAGGCCAGCTCAAAGAACCTCCCTGGCTTTCATCAACTAAAAGACAGTTTTACCTCTCCCTCCAATGATTAAGAGGCACATGACTTCCTAAACCCCCAGTCCCTTGAGATATTAAGGTTCTTTTGATATATCTAAAGCAGACCCTTTCTTTACATCAGTGGAATGACTTTGGAGCAACCACCCCTCCTGTGGTTTGGGAATTCAGGAACTAGCCAACCACAGAACCCAAATATCATTAATCACTGTAAAGTTTCAAAAGTGCTCCTTTGCTTGAAGTGAAAAAAGAGGAGAGGAGGACATATTTGTACTATGACACAAAAGGAGGTTTGAATTAGAGGTTTTCTCCCTTCCTGAACAGCTCACGTCCATATACTGTGCTCTTTTGGGGTTCCCTTGCTGGTTTTTGTCTCTTCCCCTTGCAATGTTGCCAATCTAAGGGCAGCTGAAATCTCCCTCTTTGAACTACCTCTAGAAGGAAGCATTCTGTAGTGACCATGGCCAGATCCATGTGTTAGAGAAAACAGCATGAAGCTGGTGTGAATGATTCTGAGAGAGGCTGGGCAGCATGAACCTTGGGATGGACACACAATCTAACAGCTTCAGTAGAAGATTTTAATACCCACGTGGTAAAAGGTCCCCTTCCATTTTCTAATATGAGCCACCCCAAGGATCATTTTGAAACCAAGCAGTTGCTGTGGAAGATTTTCAGGATAAAAATAACCTCCAGAGGAAGCAGCAAGTCTAGTGGAAGAGCAGCTGGTCCAAAGCAGATCAGTGCCTGCTTTCCACAGAAAGCTGACCAGACAGGAAACCTGATGGCAGAGAAGAAAGGAGCAGAGCTCATGGCAGCAGCCAGCTGCCCCACAGCCTCCAGCTCCCCCTTGCTTACCCCTACCATCAATTACTCCTTGTCCTCTCTCAGGGCAGGACAGGGCTGGTGCATGTTTCCCTTTGCTGCCCAGGCAGCTCGTTCTGCTTCCTTGAACTGTTCTCTACAAAACTGGTGTCAACACCACCATTCCCTCACCTCTGCAAATACATCATGTGCTGAACTCTCCAACTTCCTCAGCTGTCACCACGACCCCAGGTCACAAAACCTCAGAGCACAGATGAAGGGATAGCACAGCCTGCAGAGTCAGCAGCAGCCTGGGGATAACATCAGTGCAGCAACTGCCCACACAGCACTGCACAGCACAACTGCAAACCATTATCTCTAGGAGACGAGCTGCAAAGCTGTCTGCTCAAGCTGACACTGCTGCATCCCAGCTGTGAGAAGGGCCTAGACTCACGCCAGCTTTAACCTCAGCCAGAGCAGAGAGATAGAGCTTCAATCAGCTTTACTTCAAAACACCAAATCTTCAGACCGTGGCTGGCACAAGTCAGGCAACACCAACAAAGCCAAGATGTACTTGAGGCTCTGCAGCAGTGTGCACTAGAAGAGGGAGACCCAAGGTATGCTGTTAATTGCAAGGCCCCAGTGACTCTTAATTACAGCAGCCTTTCATTCTGCAATGTGTGGTCCTGGGATGGAACAGAGCCAACAGGAAAACACAAGGGAGCACCAGCACAAGAACTGCAGGGAGGACAGAATGGGTGCAAGCCACAAGGACCTACTTCAAGTGAGGCTCTGTGCATGAGTCCAGCTATGCTAAGACTCATTGGTGTGGATGCCTGTGAAGCACCAAGACCCCTCCCCAGTCCCATCAGGACAGCTCTGTACCTGAAGGCGTAGGTCTTCTGGTGCCAGCTCAGCTGTCCCCGGATGCTGTAGGCAATGGTAGTGACAAACTCCCCACCCAGACCAAGCTCTGAGCACAGCTTCAAGGCAAACTTCTCTGGTGAGTTCTCCTTCTCTGACATGTCCCACTCAAACTGGTCTACAAGGGAGATGTTCCCTACATGAATGTTTAGCTGGAGACAAGGGAAGAAACAGATCATTTGTTTCCATCCTCACAGGTCTGTCAAGGTTAATTTAAGAGGAGACAGAAGTTAGAGAAGAGCAGCAGAGCAGGAGCTCTTAGTTTGCTGCTTCTACAGAGCTCCTAACTCAGATCTTAACTCCACTAACATGAAGACAACTCAGCTTTGCTCACCAAGGTTCAAGTTCCTCCAAAAGGTGACAATGCTTTAGCTGAACTATTTCATCACCTCAGAGGCTGGCACATAATAATTTGCCACCTTGGTTCAGTTCTCAACACAAAGGACAAAAACACGGTCTGGAAGGACTGGAATTAAGAACTCCTTCGCTCCATGGGAAGCTTTTGTACCCTTACCCCTCCCATGACATGACTAGAGAAGCCCAAGTGGCTCCCTCCTGCATTACCTTAATAATAACTCGTTGGTCTGACTGATCCTCCAGGATGCTGTCAGTGGGGTACGACTCGATCTGCTGTCGGATGGCAGAGGCAATGGCAGGGACAAAGGTCAGAGGATTCAAATCCAGGTCATCACAAAGGATCTCAGAGAACATTTCTGGGGTCATTAGCTTTTCTGGCACAGAACAAGAATGAACAGACACTTAACTTTCTCATAAATCAACACCTGCTGTCAGAAGAACACACGAAATTCACCCCATGGCATCACAAAGGGAATCCCAAAGCCATCAGCTTCTGCTTTTCAAAGGGTGATTCCTGCCAGGGATGTAAGGATGTGCACAGGGATACAGAGAGTTACAGCTGCCTTTACTTGCCCCAAGGAGACAACACAGCTCTGCCTCGTTGGGTACAGGACAGAGCTGTGCTGTAACTAAGGTATCCCAGCTAACAGAACAGTCCCAGACTCCTGAGCTGAATTCTTCATCTCAACAGGCATGCCTGCGAGCCATGGCAGTGGCATTTGCTAAGGGACATGACATCTGAAGAGAGTCCAGAGTGGGAGAGCTTCAAAGCCCTGCGTGTATGGGGTGAGGATGTGGACAGCTGTGCTTGTTGTCTCCTGCTGTTTGGTGATGGATACAAGTTGACCTCCCCAGCCCCAGGACAGTCTCCTTCCCACATACCATTCATGTTCCACGTAAACGCATCTCTGAGCTTCTGCCCATCAATTTCCATATCAAGCCTGATTGGAACCAGAACCTCTGGCTGGGATGCATTCTCATGGATCACTGCTGGGTCATGGTCATCAAAGCTGAAACAAAGAGCAACACCACAGTGTACACAACCAGCACGTGACACATCTGGCACCCACAGGGGGAAGGCAAAGCTTCCTGGAAGCAAGCCCTACACTCCAACCCCCAGGCAGTCTTTAGACAAGACTCCTCAGTGCAAGCTTGTGGGGGCTAGGGCTACCAACACAGGGGTTTACCACCTTTCATTACCTCTAGTGTAACACATTCCTGCACATAAACCAAGGAATTTTCCCAGGATTACATTTCCCTTGGTTTCCTCAACTTCTATTAGTGGACAATAAAAGTTAGTCATGAGCCGCAGCAGTGCTTTCCATCAAATAAATTAGATCAGTGTTACTGGAATATGTCAGTGAGAGGCAGCCTGTCCTTCAGAGAGCCTTCAAGCTCCTCAAATAATAAATGCTCAGCAGACTCAGCAGAAAGAAGGAACTAAACAAGGAAAAAAATGAGCCATTTCCCTCAAGAGGAAAGCTCCTCTCTGAACCATGGGCTGGCTGCTGTAAGGAAGAGCCTCAAGAAATAGAGTTTAAGTGAGAACCTCCAAGTTAGAAACATGTAGGTCCTTCATCACTTAGAGATGAATCACAACACCATATTAGCTCATCAGCTCTACCCTGGCAGGGTATCATTTTGCTAACTCTTTCCACTTCCTGGAAGCAAGAAGCCCTTACCACAGAGGGAATGTTCTCTTCTTATCCCTGCCCATGCGATTCCTGTTAATGGTTGTTGAGCATGGCACAGCATCCAGGTGGTGAGAGCTGTTGGGCAGGGTTGGTACCCACTGGTTGTTCCTCTTTGCCTTCTGTTCTCTGGAGGAGGAGACAACGTTAAAACTGCAGACCCTGAGCACCACTGCTACTAAAGGAACGGTCTCATTCTGAGCTTTAAGTCCTATCACGAGCTGCTGCTATTCCATTCTGGAGCCCTCGATAACAACGTTCCACTGAGAACTCCTGTTCCACACTAGCCCCTGGGAAGCCCATTCTGCAGCTCACCATTACTCACCAGGTACAAATCCAGCAGCACCAGGTTCCCATTTGGCTGTTCTGGCTGTGCTTTACAAAAGGAGAGCTGAGAACCAGGAGGCCTCCAGAAGCAGTACGTGCAGAGTGTGTTCTGAACACAGCTGCTACAGCTGGAATGCAGCAACTGCAAATGGAGCTGCATCATCAAACACTTCTGCTTTTCTTCCTGTTGTATGTGGGCAGTAACCCAACCCTTATGCTCTGGATCTTCACTTGCCCTGCACTGCGAACAGCTTCAGCATAGATAGGCGAGCACCTCCCTGCACCATGCCCTGGGTCTGAGCCGCTTCTTGTGCTTCCTGCCCAAGCTGACACCTTCCCAGCAGCTCTCTCCTGATCCTGGCCCTCACAGACACCCTTTACCTGAGGTAGGTAGGAGGTTCTGTGCTGATAGACACTGCCTTATACTTCTCATCATTTCCATCCAAGATCTCTTCCACTTCAGAGGCCTTCAGCAGCGTCACACTAGTGGCTAACGTGGTGTAGCCATGATCTAGTGCCAGGAGAGATGCCAACAGTTAGCATGGAAGAAGCATCACACAGCAATGTAGCAGTAACAGGCTGCATGCTGGAAAGCCCTCCCTGATGCTGCAGGAGGGACCACATGGTACAAGTGGGTACCCCCCTCCATAGCCCTCTGGGCTTCATTTCTCTTCTTACAGACATTTCAATTGTAGAGGAAGTTTCTGACCTGGCACTTTGTACCCACGGGGAAAAATGGATAGGACAAACTTTCCACTGCCATTTCTGAGCTTCCAGAAGGCTCCACTCTTCCCTCACACACCAGAATGTTCTGCTGCTGGGTTTGATTACTCGCACTGGAGTGACCAAGCCCAGCAGAGTGCCTAGCTCTAAAGAAATATAATCCGGTTTTGACACCCATCTAAGCAGCTGCAAACCTGACTCTCTTGGGAGCAGAGGTGGAATGTCTTAGTCCATGCACAACAATCCCTACCACAAAGCCTAGAGAATACACGCCAAAAGCAGATGGCACCTTGGAGTGGCTGCATAGTGAGAGAACAAAGACTAGCAGAAGGCATCAGAATCTTTACTTTCTGCAGCTATCCAGGCTGTACTTCCCTAAAAAACATCTTCCATTTGGACTGGCAGTCAAGACACAAGGAGGAGTAGAATTACACAGGTTTCCCTCAGGTACTACCACCGGATGAACCTCCTTGCAGGCTGCATCTGATTTAGAATGACTACAGTAAATTTCCTAACAGATGTAATGACCAAAGAGGGAAGTGACTCCTACAAAAACAAAGCTTCAGAAAAAAAAAAACAACCAAGCCCTAAATCCACCTGATGTGCTTTTACTTAAGAAGAGGAAGAAAAAACTAATTCCCTCCTGCCCTGTCTGGCACTTTGCACTTACATAGTTTAGCTCTGCACACCTACACCTGCCCAAATGATGTAAAAAACTCTTTGCAGCCGTCTGCAAGAAAAAAAACCCAAAACCCCAGAGCACAACAAATCCTCAGCAGACTTAAAAGGCTGGAAACAGAGAGTCAACAATCAGTAGAACAGCTGATGAGACTTGGGACAGGGGGAGAAACCTCCAGGCTGCTCTTGCTGCACTTGAAAAGTCCCACTAAGGCTCTGAGAAAGAAGAGTTAAGCATGTGATCAGGATGCACAATTAGGGGCGACCACAGGGAGAGATCAGAGGAAGGGGGATTAGCCACTAGTATATATTGTAATAGCACCAAAGGTCACAGCGGACATTCTTCCTCCAGCACGGCTAAGAATAACATGCAGATAAGACTTACATCTTCTGGGACTGTGAGATCGCTGATTTTCTGTTGGGAGAACAAAAACAACAACAACAAAAAAAAAAAAGACAGAAAAGAAAGCAACAGGTCAGCAGGATACTAGGAGGAAGGAGACGTCGAGTCCAGAACAAACTATTTGTTTTTGTTATGCTTTTAGACTAAAGACTGCAGCAGGAGTCACACTGCTCAGATTGCTGCTTCTTTGCCTCCCACCAAAAATCGTGCTGAGGCAGCTACACTCTGTCAGGCCCATCAGCAGCAACACAGCACAGCAGAATCTGGCAGGCAGAAGCGCCCAGTCCCCGTGAGAAGCAAAGTTAAGCAGAGGCACAAGTTCTCCCCAGGGCCTCTCTTCAACGCTGCTGCCTCTCTGACACGGGAGAGACAAAGGTGCCTCTCTTTGGGGGCACAGTCCCTTCTGGGCTGGGGGACCGACTCTCAGCTGTGGCTTATGCTTTGCCACGAACACAGCCAACCCCAGGATGGACATTTTGGTCTTAGAACATGTTTTGATCAGTGGATGTTTGTTGCCAAGCTGAACCAGGAGCGACCTAGCGCAGAGCGCTCCAGCCCTGAAGCAACCTGAAGGGATCTCACAGACCCCTCAAGGTGCAGGAGCTCCTCAACCACCAGAGGGTTACTTTTCAAGGCAAAACTTCAGATAAACGTTACTCATCTTCTCACCGTGTGAAGAGGCCACGATCTTCTTCCTCTCTTCCACCGTGGCCAGTCGCCTCCAGAGCGAGGGGTACCTCTTGTACAGGGAACCCCGAAACATACGCAGGTAGTTCCCCACCTACAAGGAAAGTGGAGACGTGGCCCAGTGTTCCAGCATGGCCTGGTGCTGTGCTTCAGAGGCTTTCAGCAGAAGCTGAAACAAGGTTGGCTCTTGGTAAGTCAGAGTTCCAGAAGGGCAGGGAACTGCTTGAGAGGGTACAGCAAAGGGCTGCGGAGATGATATGGGGTCTACAGCACCTCTCATGAAGAAAGGCTGAGGGGGCTTGGGGATTTTTAGCCTAGAGAAGACAATACCTAAAGGGTGTCAGGAGGATGGGGCCAGGCTTTTTTTTGTGGTGCCCAGTGACAGGCACAAACTTGAACAGAGATTTGCCATTGGAATGGGCTGCCCAGGGAGGTGGTGGAGTTGCATCCCTGGAGGCGTTCAAGAGAAGCCTGGATGGGGCACTTAGTGCCACTGGATAGGGCTGGGGGCTGCCCACGTTGGTGGCAGCATCTCCACCTCCGGAGCTACTCAAAACCTGCCTGGATGTGTAACCCACAGACCTTCTCAACTTCACATTTCACACCAGAGAGGCCTTTAGCCCCTGCTCAACCCAGGCAGCTGGCAGCTTGGCTTATCCAGTAGCTCCTTATTTGAATCAAGGCTGTGGGGCCTAAACCACTTCATTCCAGCTTGCAGCTGTGCTCCCTCCCCCGGCTCCGAAGCACAACGCTTCTAGCTTCAATGGGCTGCTGCCGAGGGAGGCAGGGCAGGCTCCCAGCGCTCACACCGGGACGCTGGAACGCTGCGGCCCGGCGCTGGCTGCCTTCCGTGCGGGGACTGCACACAAAGGCCTCGGGGTGGGCTTCAGGACCTCCCGCCGCGGGATATAACCCAAACCTCCGGGCAGGAGCGCTGCACAAACTCCTCAGAGGGTAGCAGCCGGGGCCCGGAACGGGGCCTGAGGTGCCATCAGGCGAGGTCTGGTGTGCGCCTCCAAGAGCCTTTACCGGCAGCGCCGGTCCCAGCACGGCGGAGGGGCAGCGCTCGGCGCCCGCCCCCCAGGCATCGCCCGCAGGAGGGGCAGAGGGTCCCCAGGGGCCGGAAGGCGGCAGCCGCCCACCAGCCCCCCAACACCCGACAGAGCTCCCCCGCGCCCCTTCCCCAGCCTCAGCCCAGCCTCCCACAGCTCCCCCATCCCGCTCCGCCGCCTTCCCCCGGCACCGCTTCCCGCCCGGGCCGCCGAGGCGGGCCGCACCTCGGAGCCGATCATGTAGAACTCTCCGTCCTCCTCCAGCTGGAACTTGACGGGCTTTTGCCCGAAGGTCTTGCTCAGCGCCATCATCATCATGGTGGCGGCGGGCGAGGGGCAGCGCCCAGCGTCCCGAGCGGGGCCTGAGGCACCGGCGGCAGCGGGCACGGGCGGCACCGGCTGCAGCGAGCCCAGCGAGCACGGGACGCGCCGCGGCCTACTCCAGCCGCCGCTCCGCGCATGCGCCCCCGCCCCGGCGGAAGGAGGAGCCCGCCCGAGGGGCGCTTGGGCAAGAGGCACTTTATTGGCGGACATAAATACACAGACGGCGCTCACACAGCGGCGCGGCTACGTGTGGGGACGGCGGCCGGGGCGCGCCCGCTCCGCACCCTCCCCACCCCCGACAGCGGCGCTCCGCAGGGGCCGGCACCGCATCCCCCCCGGCGCTGGGGCACCGGCACCGGGGCCCGGCCCGCTGCGCTCTCCCGAGGCGGGCGAGAGCCTCGGGCGAGTTGAAAAGTGTAGAAGGGAAGGAAGCGGCCGCGGCCCCTCGGGGTTCTTTGGCTTTGGGTGATGTAGCACCGAGGCGTGTGCAAAGAGCCGGGGTGGGGCTGCCCCGTGTCCAGCCGGTGAGCGGCGGGACGGGAGCAGCCGGTGCAGTGGCGAGCAACCCGGGGCGGGGGTCCGAGCGCAGGGAGCGACGGGGCAGTGTCCAGCACTGGCACCCAGCACCGCGGTGGGGGGAAGGAAGCCTCTCGTCTGGGTACAGATGGGTGTAAGATCCTAACGCGTGCCAGTGATAACAGCATCAAAGCGGGACTAGGGCTGCGGCAGGGTCCTGGCCGCCACCGAGGCAGTCCCGGCGGGATGACCCTGGCAGCAGCCGCACGTCTGCACTCCTCCACGGTCCTTCAGAGGCCCCGGCTAAGGCTGAGGGAGGTGTCTCGCTGGGAGCCCTCCTCCCGGGCCAAGGTTTGCAGCAGCAGAGGGCTGCTGGTGTCAGTTATGTAAACACAGAAAATGTTGTCAGATCAGATCTACAGGATGGGGTCCAGGTTAGTCAGGAGAGCGATCCCTTTCCAGGCTGGCTTGATGGCTTTTGGGACGCTACTGCTGGAAGAGCTTTGCCGCATGGAAGTTTCAAGTGGCTGCTCTCACCTGCAAAGAACATGGCAGATGCTTTTACACTGATAGCAACTGAAGCTGAGGCTGCTGGAACTTGAGAGGAGCAGACTTTGTCACTCTGCTGTGACAGACACGTGTTGAGTCAGGTGGTGAGCCCGGAGGGAAGCCAGGAATGGCAGAGAGAAGGCTCTGTATGGCTGCTGGAGGTAAGGGTGATGAAAGAGGAGCATGTAGGACACAGGCACCCCCCTCATCTGAGGGAGCTGGAGGAAGGTGTGCAGCTGAAGAAGTCCTGGCCGATCTGGCGTGGGAAGCCCTCCAGCACTTTCACCTGGACTGGATCAAACTTCCAGTAATCTTGGCCTCTCAGGAAATAGGCAAAACCTGTGGGTAAGAGAGGAAGGGTTAGGAGAGGCTGGCACAGTTCAGAGCTCTTCCCCAGCACTCTTGGTCAGATGTCTCAATTCCCTCTCTCGGACAGCTGTTGATTGTCTCATTTAATAACAATTAACCTTCTCACTTTTATGGGAGAAGCCTCAGTGCCCTACCCCCTGGGAAGGAGCTGCCTCTCTCTCTCTGCCACGTGCTATGGCTGAGCAATGCCTGCTACTGCCAAACGCCTAAATCTGCTGAGTTCTTGCAGCTGGGCAGTGGTGCCAGCCTCAGTGCCCACCCCAGGGCAGGCTGTGTCCCTGCTGCACTGACCAAACTCATCCTGGAAAGCCGCGTCGATCTCCTGGGGCACCCCACGCCAGTCAGCCATGGCCCGGGGGTAGATGTTGTCCACCTGGCGTGTGTGAGGGTTGAAGCGCCAGTAGTTGCCTCCACTGAAGATGTAGATCTTGTTCTTCTCAGCCCCCCACACCAGAGCTGCCTGCACAGGGGATGCGGGGAGGCCCAGCTCTGTGATGGGGGTGGGACCAGATACTCTTCTCTCACCATCATAGATCCAGTACTGAGAATCTGGCAAAGAGATTAAAAAAAAAGGCAGACGAGGGATGAGAAGTATTTTGGTGCCTGATAGCTTGGCAGTGAACTGTGCAACTGGAGCTGGTGCCTTGGCAAAGCTCCCTCAGAAAGCTGTGCCTGAGAGTCAAAAACCTCACCGGTGGCATAGACACTGATGGGTACCCAAAATGCCATCAGTGTGAGGAGTTGACTTCCCACCTCAGTTGAACCCAGAGGTCTCTCTGGTGGGACAAGGAGGACCATTCCTGTTTGTGGAAGTTACCAAGCAAGACTTGGCTGGAGGCAGCAGCCTCTGCCCTGCAAACTCATTGCTTGGAGGAGAACATAAGTGGGCATGCAGAGGCATAGAGGGGGCATGTGGCTGTAAAGGAGCAAAACTACAGAAACTAGCAAGAGGCTGCCAAGGTGAAGGAGAGGCTGGAAGCCTATTTCCAGATTAGATTAAAATGGGAGTCTCTCTAATTAGCCTAAGGCTCGTAATACTTTCCCCTTATCTCGTTTCAGCTCATGCTAGGAGCCTGCCCGATTTAGCCCTGTAAGTCCCTGCATGCAGGTCAGGTGCTGGGCAGTCTGTGCAGGAGCTCTGCTGGCAGAGCCGTGTGGGGTGCTGCTGGCACTCAGTGTCACGGGGGCACAGACAGAACACGCACACCCAGGGCACCTCTGGCGTGCTGCACTCCTGCACCTGCAGCAGTAAAGGAGATCGTGGAGCCAAAATGGAGTTTATTGCTAGCCTCGAGCTCCAGAGTGATGGGTTTTAGTCTCTGTGGTGGCTGGAGGTTGCCTGGCTCTGCACACAGGCTCCCTGCAGGCTCATTCAGTCTCAGGGCTACACATCCAGGTCCCTGAGGATCAGAGAAGACCACGTCCGTTCCCTGAGCAAGGCCTTGGGGGCACAGACACAGGAGTTACAAAACTGGTGAAGCTGCCTGGGGCTTTCTTCTGGCACAGTGCTTCCCAGAACAGCTGGGGAGATGGAGCAACTGTTGCCTCCCTCCTCCGCCAGCAGCAGTGCCAGGGCAAAGGCTCAAAACAAGGCTTTGTGTTCCCGCGGAGGATTTTAGCTGTGTCTAAAATCAAAGTTTTCCTCCTCTCTCTTTCCCCTCTCAAACTCTGCTACAAAGTTTCAGCAGAGAGGAAAACCACTGGCAAGGATCAGGAGATTGCCGAGGAAGCCCAGAAAGTTCACCATCCCGGGGAACTTGTTGGGTCCTGAATATCCTTGAATGAAGGAGACTCATTCCCAAGCCGTCTGATCCCAGTCCAGCTCTTACCTTGGAAAAACCAGATATTGCCCAGAGGGTCCTCGAGGGTGGCATCGACGGAGCTGGGGACCCCCTGCCAGTGGCGGGAGGCCAGCGCTGGGTAGCCGTCCTGCAGCTTCCCGGCCCGCAGCCGCCACACGTAGCGAGACTTGAAGAAGAAAAGCTCCCCGCGGATGGTGGCCGCCGCCTCGAAGGCTGTGCCGCAGGCGTGGGGCTGCCAAGGCACGGCCGGTCAGGTCCCCGCGCCCTGCCTCTGTCCCGACACCGCTCCTGCCTTCAGCCGGCTTCGGCTGCCCAAAGATCCCCTCCCTGCACATCCCAGGCTGGGTGGCAGTGCCAGCTGTGGAGCCTGGACCTCGGCTTAGCAGCACAGTGGGTGGCAGACACCACGTGTAATAGAATCATAGAATCACAGAATCAGTCAGGGTTGGAAGGGATCACAAGGATCAGCCGGTTCCAACCCCCCTGTCATGTCCAGGGACACCCTACCCTAAATCAGGCTGCCCACAGCCTCTGCCAGCCTGGCCGCAAGCAGCTCCAGGGATCTGGCCCCAAACACCTCCCTGCAGGGGCAACCCATTCCAGGCTCTCACCACTCTCATGCTCAACGACTTTCTCCTCACATCCAGTCTGAATCTCCCCACCTTCTGCTTTGCTCCTTTCCCCCTAGTCCTGTCACTCCCTGACAGCCTCAAAAGTCCCTCCCCAGTTTTTTTGTAGCTCCCTTCAGATCCTGGAAGGCCACCAGAAGGTCCCCTGGGAGCCTTCTCTTCTCCAGCCTGCACAGCCCCAACTCTTTCAGGCTGTCCCCATAGCAGAGGTGCTGCAGCCCTCTGAGCATCCTCGTGGCCCTGCTCTGGACACACTCCAGCATCTCCACATCCCTCTTGTCCCAGGGGCTCCAGAACTGGATGCAGTACTCCAGGTGAGGTCTCACCAGAGCAGAGCAGAGGGGGAGAATCACCTCCCTCGACCTGCTGACCTGTTAGCCTGCTGCTGGCCTCCCGCTGAGGACAATCCCAGCTGTGGGCACAAACACTGTGCACTTACCTCTGTGTTGGTGATCTCGTTCGTTTCAAGGTCTGGCTGGGGCAGCTCTGCTGTCTGAGTTGGGGCTGGGCTGGGGTGGAGTTTGGGTTTGCCATAGAGGTACTGGATGCCCTGCTTGTCGTCCTCACTCAGGCTCAGTGGGTAGCGGAAGATGTAGAAAGGAGACATCAGGGACTTGGAGACAGCTGTGTGCTGCAGGCCCAGGACGTGGCCAAACTCGTGGGCAGCCACTTGCAGGAGGTCAGTGCCTGCAAAGGGAAGAGGTGGGAGATGCTTTGCCTGCTTGTGTGCCTTGGGTGAGGCACACCTGTGGAGTGGACACCTGCCTTGGGCTCCCTTCTAGCCATTACCAGCTGCTGGCCACGCACTGGGGTGTGGGAGTCTAACACAAGACCAAGGTGCTCCCAGGTTATTCCCAGGCTTTGCCTGTGTGGCTCTACCCTCCTTTATGTGTGTGTTTTTTAAAGCAGTCAAAGAGCACAACTGTGGGACCCGTTGGTTCAGGAGCACTGTGAATGAATTGTTCACCCAGGTGTACAGCCTGGGCATGTTGGTAATCTGGGGGTCTCTCACTTCCTGCGCCTCATCAGCTACCAGGAAAGGAATTTTTCCTTCTGCTCTTGGAAGGGAGAAATTTGCCCAGAGAAGGAAGTCTGGCTCATAGATGGAAGTGATGGGTAGTAAGGTCGGGGTTTGTCCAGCCAGCAGTTGTTGGCTGCAGCCACAGGGTATAGTAGAATCATAGAATTGTTTTGGTTGGAAAAGACCTTGAGGATCACTGAGTCCAATCAGGTCCCTTTCAGATCACCTCCAGCGCAGAAGAGACCAGACTCAGCAAGGGAACAAAACCTCCCGATGGCTCTTGTCACACAGACAGCAGAGGGAGCCCATTTCTTGTGTCTGGGTCACACTGAGACGCTGGCATTTAGAAATAAATCCATCCAAAACGGTCCAGAGTCAAGGCCTGGCCCTTCACCAGGTTTGAGAAGGCTTATGGGAGACCATGTTTTAGGTGTACATCACCTGGAGTGTCTAGGAAAGGAAAAAGGGGGGAAATGGATCTCAGTATGCAAAACTGTGTCATTTGGCAGGTGGTCTTTAGCTTTTGGTGGATCGTTTTTGGAGCTGGTACATTCCAGGGAAAGCTGGAAGTGAGGCATATTGAGCAGCAAAGCTTGTGAGCTCCTTTGTTGGCAAGTCCAAACATATTCATTCCCTTGGCCCCAGCCAGAAATCCTCTGAGATCGAGCCCAAGTGATGGGAAAGGCAGGGAGGGCTGTGAGTCAGCCAGCCCTGCTGCTCCAGGCAGGACTTCCCTGCTGCCTCCAGAGGAGCAGGTCACCAGGGTGGGACAGGAGAGGGGGGGATGCAGCTGGGAGGAAGGCCTGGGAGGGGTGGAGGGGAAGGTGAGCCCCTTGTCTTCCTCTGCTGCTGGTCAGCTTGATGTTGAAGCAATGACTTTGCACTGACCCGACTAAATCAGCAGATGTAGGTCAGCTGAGGAGGAGATCTCCGTGTCAGTGATTTATTACAAACTTTCAGACACTGCTGTTTAGCTTGGCAGAGTCTCACCTGCTGCTTTCCAGTGCTGGCAGATCAGCTGTGCTATTGTCAAATTATCCAGGGGAGGTGAACCACAGCCTGCCTGGAGGAGCCCTGCTGGAGACCATCTCTGTGTCCCCCACAAAAGGTCCTCCACGTGGAATCCCACTTCTGGGGTGACCCCGGGGCACACCTTAGCCCTCTTTGTACCTTCTGCTCTCCGGTCTGTAAGATGAGGCTAAAGATTTCCCTGTCTGACTGAGAGCTGACTCAAGGATTTGTCCCTGTTTATATCGTAAAGCTCTTTTCAGCACATTAAAGGGCAATTAGCTGTAAAGAGCTTTTACAACATTTATTTATGGAAGACGTGGAGGGGGAGGGAGAGGAGGCCATGGAGTAGGGCTGGGTTCTGATGGGAACTGCCAGCCGTTTGCAGTCCCTGGCTTTGCCTCTGACACTCTCTATGGGAGAATGGAGCCCACCCTGCTCTCAGGAGCAGAAGCACTTCTGCTCTGGTGCTCTGTGGTTTTTGGTGGGGGTCAGCAGGGGCAGGGGCACAGACAAGTGGTCCTGTGTCACATCTAGATACACAGCTGATCCCTCTGGGCCCTCAACACTGATGTGGGCAGAATGTTTTGGGAGACCTCAAAGGGGCAGGAGTTTAACTTTGGGCTTTGTGATTGTTTCTTTGTCCCTGCAGATAAAGTGGGAAGGAGGAGGAGGGGCTGACGTGGGTTAATTTTGGTGGGTCTTCCAGAAACTAATGTTTTGGGCACCCATCCAAACGGTCCCAGGCAGTACTGCAGTATCTCATGAGATACTGGGACACCAGACCCTGAGTGCCCAAGCAGAGAGCCACCAGCTTGGATCTATTATTAGCAAAAAGAAAAAAAAAAAAAAAGAAAAAAAAAAGGAAAAAAGAGCCTTAATGTGACATTGTTTATGGTCAGAGCATTCCCAGGCCACAGGGACAGTGCTGGAGCCTGGGTGGTTTCCCTTTATGGGCTTGTGTGAGGGCAGATGGTGAAGAGTGTGTGCAGGGATTGGGCTGAGGCTGTGTTTTGGAAGACAACTGCCTCAGCCTGTGCTTGAACTTCTGTTTCCCTTCATCTTTTCCCTGGTTTATTTCTAATGGCTCCTGCCGTGGCTGGGTGCAATTCCCAAGTGGCAGAGCATGTAGCTGGGCAAAGGAGCCCCAGTATAGCCCACGCAGAAGCCAGAGTCCTGAGGCTAGGCACAGGCTTTGCTGTGGCTGAAAGACACCAAGAAAAGACCTGAAAACTTGTGGTGGGAGATGACAGCTGACACCTCACAAATGCCTGTGGCTTCTCCCTTGTACAGGGCCCTGGTGCACACCACAGTGGAAGCATTTCCAGGCACATTGGAGCATCCCCAGCTGCCCCTGAAGCAAGCAGTACCATACCCAGGCTGTTCCCAATCGTCCAGGTCTCATCATAGTCAAAGTGGACATCTCCCTCCCGGTGTGTCTTGGGGAAGAAGGCGTGGGCCAGGATCCCCCCAGGCCCATCAAAAGGTAGGTTGTCTCCGTGCCAGTACCTGCAGGGAAGACACATGGCACCTCAGGCAAAGGGCTGGGCACCTCCAGTCAGCAAAGGTGGGAAGCCACTGGAAGGGGACAGCAGCTCTCACTCTCATCCCAATCCTATCCCACTACTTCAGATCAGCTGCTCAGGGCCCTACCCATTGCCACAGACCCCATTCTGGGTCAGGTCACCGAGGAAGCAGAGCTCAGTCACACCAAGCCCTCAGGAATTCATGTTTTCTCAGGGATGTTTCCCTCCTCCCTCTGTCCAGCTCCCTGTCCAAAGCTGACCGTGGAGCCTGAAGAATTAAGGAGCTGACTGCTGAGGCCAAGATTAAGTCAGAGTAGCTGAGTGGTGGGGGGGACATGGAAGGGCAGCCAGCAGCAAACCCAGCCAAAGCCTCTGCTCCTGGCTCAAGCCAAGCCCACTGTTGACTGATGAAGGAAACCCACGAGAGCTGTGGCCACTTCAGAGAGCTGAGGGAAGCACAGGCAAGCCCACGGCGTGCAAATCACAGCACTGCTTGGATGGGCTCCACTGCCTGCATCAGTTCTGTGTGAACACGCAGCAGAGGGAAGTCTTTGCCCCGTCAGTATTCTGCCAAAGTCAGTTTCAGGCCAGGAGCCAAGATTAATTTAACAGAGAATCTATATTTGTCTTTGAGCAGACAGTTTTGTTGTTCAGTCAAGGGACAGGATGGAGGACCTGAAGATGGAAAGTCAAAACAAACACTTAGGAAAACAGCCTGTGGGCAGAGAAACGTAAACAGAGCAGGAAAAATTAATGAATGATCAGACGGGGCAGGGTGCACAGCCAGCGTGGAACAGCTGCACTTACACCAAGCAGCCCACAACTGACAGAGAAAAACAAAAGCCAGAAGATCCCAAGTGCCGGAGAGCATAACTGTGAGCCTCCATGAAATGCCTGCATCGTGACTGGGGGGCTTGCATGCAGGGCTGCCTGGGGAGGGAGGGAGGGTGCTCACCTGGTGAAGTCAATGACGATGTCAGCACGGCCCTCCTGCACCTCGGTGAAGGTCAGCGGGGTCACCTCACTCCAGACTTTCAAAGCCTCCTCGATGGTCCTTCTCACTTTAGCTTTTACCAGTTGCCATGGGAACCTGATAATTCTGAAAGGCAACAGACACTGGCTGAGGAGAGCTCAGCTGCTGTCTCGTGGGCGCTGCTGCCATTAAGACCCTAGCTGTAGGATCAGGATCATGCAGCACAAGAGGGAACATCTTGACTGGAAGGGTCCCAGAGCACTGGCACAGGCTGCCCAGAGAAGCTGTGGAGTCTCTCTTTGGAGACTTTCAAGGCCTGTCTGGATGTGTTCCTGTGTGACCTGTGCTAGATTGTCTGGTCCTGCCCTGGCCAGGGGGTTGGACTCCATGATCTCCTTGGATCCCTTCCAAGCCCTCACATCCCGTGATGCTGTGTTACCAGGGCTGCCACTCAGCACCAGCACACCTCCAATCCGTACAGGCACTGCTCTGGGGGGTTGGAACTGGATGAATTTTGAGCTCACTTCCAACCTAAACCGTTCTTTGATTCTGTGATTGTTGTTACCTACAGCCCCCTAACACTGTGAGGAGCTGGCAGGCATTTACTCATCCAAAAGATGACTTCCATGCTGTCAAGGTCCCTAGGAGTGTGCTCACCTCTGCACCCATGCCCCTGTGGGGAGACAGCACAACCCTCCTCGGGCCTGTCACAGAATCACAGAACGGTTTAGGTTGGAAGGGACCTCCAGAGATCATCGAGTTCCAAGCCCTGTCGAGCAGATCCTCAGCTGAGAAGGTGCGGGGTGATCCGTGCAAAACTTGACACCGCAGCCGTGTTTAGGGGAACGTCAGCCACAGCTGAACAAAGAGCTCTTTCTAACGTAAACTGTGAGGAGAGCCAGCGGCGGGGCGGCTCGGGGGGCAAGAAGGCACAGCAGGAGCGGGCTGGCGGCGGAGGCTCCCGCAGCGGGCGGCAGGGGTTTGCTGGAGGAGTGTGCGCGGGGCTGCTGCTGCGGGACAGACGGACAGAGGGGGGCTGCGGCGGCGCTGCCGAGTGTGTGGGGGCAGCTGTGTTTATGGGAGCCGCCTGTGTGAGGGGATGTGGAGGTGCTGGCTGCGACCCTGCCGCTGGTCCAGCCCTGCGGCCCCCTGGCTGCTCTCCAGCTGTTGTGGTGGCGGCGGAGTGCGCCCCGCCGCAGGCGGCCTCGGCCTCGGGGGTGTGGGGAGGGAGAAGAGCAGCAGCCTGACCCCCGCTCCGGCCTCTCTTACTTGTAGGTGAGGTCGGTCTTGTCCCAGCGCCCACCGGAGAGGACGAACCGCTTCTGCCGGTTCCGCCCGTTCTGGCCGTCCGGCAGCACCGGCAGGTCCGGCACACCGCAGCGCGGCGGGTTCCAGCGGGCCGCCTGCTCCTCCACACCCACCGGCAAGCCCTTGGCAGGCCCACCGGTCCCCACAGCCTTCATCAAGGACGACAGCCAATGGCTCTGCTCCTTCCAGGCGTGATGCTTTCGGGACACGTCCTGAAACGGAAAAGCAAAGCCCTGACCTCAGCACCTGCGAAGAGACCTCCTGATTGATGCAGGTGGCGAACCTCTGCCCACAGCGGTCCTGCAGCGGTGAGTTCCACCTCTGCCTGGGGCTGTGCCCTGCTCCTAAGGTACAAACCACTCCCCACAAGCATCCTCCATTCCCTGGGCTCTGAACCTCTGCCCACAGCCGTCCTGCAGCAGTGAGTTCCACCTCTGCCTGGGGCTGTGCCCTGCTCCTAAGGTACAAACCGCTCCCCACAAGCATCCTCCATTCCCTGGGCTCTGCTGCTCCCAGGCCAGGTCACACCTGGGAGGCACTGCCTCATGCCATGGCACCCTCTAAGCACTGGGCTATTTTTGTCCCACTTTGCCTTGGCAGCTGGCCGGCAGGAAATGCTTTTGCAAGCTGTGGATGAGAACCAGACCCTTCAAGAATGAAGCAAATCACTGGGGAGTAAATTCTCCCCCTTTGGCACTCATCCCTTATTCCCTCCTGGCCCTGGGTAGAGGTGACATTAGTGGGAACAAGTCGTTACTCCCCAGCACACTTGTGCCCTGGTTGTTGCTTCCATGGTGTCCCCTCACTGTCCTGGCTCCCAGCACAGTTAGGGGACATTGCAAGCTGGAGAGCAGGACACAGGGATTTGGGGAGTGACTGAAGGCAGCCTATGGAGCAGAGAGCAGTAGGGACTGTCCATACAGCCCCTATCTGCCTGAGGAAGGGACAGGACCCTTGCCTGAGGAAGGGACTGTACCCCCTTGCCTCACTGCACCTGTGACTTTGCTTGGGGATAAGATCACCTGAGCACTCCCACACTTAGCTGGAAAAAAAACCCCGGAAACAATTGGTAACATCAATTAACACTAATTAGGTGAGCTCCTTCGCAGCACTATGGGGCCACCATGAAACATGAGCCAAGTGAGGCATATGGAGTAAGAGACACTTGGTCCCTGTGTCACCACGCTCACAAGCCAGGGTTCTAAACACAGACACTTAAACCTGTGCTAGGCAGGGCACACAGGTAAAGGTGCTGGTGACACAGCAGTGCCACATCTCTCCCCGGGCAGGCAGGCTCTGTCCCACAGTGCTCCAGTGAAGGACCTGGGCTTTAGGGGTCCCCTCTTCCTTCCCAGCTGTCCTGGCTGCCCTGCTGGGGACACAAAGCTCAGGATGGCATGATGCCAAGAGCTGCCATGGTGCAGTGCAATGCATGCTGCTGCCACTCTGCTGCCCACAGTGAGCCCATTCCTGCCGGCTGGAATCAAGTGTGAAGCCCTTGGCATTAGTTCCGCTACCCCCGCGCCCCTGAGCCGTGCACAGATGGCCAGAGGAGCCAGCAGCTCACACAAGGTGCAGCTTAGGTGCCAGGCTCCTCATCTGTCTGCTGCCACTGCTGGCTTGTCCTCCCCAGCCAGCCAGCCAGCCAGCCCCTCTGGTGGCTTGGCACCTGCCAGCCTTTGCCTTAGAGACCATCAACCCGATCCTGCTCTCCTGGTGCACACACTACAGGAGCTGCACCATCAACACCTGCAAACAGAGCAAGTTGGTTTGCAGCCTGCCCAAGCCACCAGCCATAGCACTGAGAACACATCCAGTGCTTTAGTGGGACCAGCACGGGCTGATCCCACTGTCTCAGGCTGTCTCAGGGGAGCCTGTGCCAGGCTGCTCCTCCTGAACGCTGGAGCCTTGCCAGGCTGGAGGTACCTGTCTCTCTAACAGGAGATGTCTAAGAGCCACCTGGCACCCTGCCTGGGCTGGCAGCTACTGCCTGTGAAGGACAGCTGGCAGGAGGAGCTGATAAAGTTCAAGTCCTGGCCAACATCTTGATCCCAGCCCCATTGAGGCTCTGCCAAGTGGTGATACCAAAGCCCATCCTGGAGGGCTGCAGGGTTCTTTGCTCCTAGGGGTACACACAAGAGCCTGCCACCTGAGGCAGGTCCTGCCACCCAAGGACTGAGGCTGCCCCAGGTGGCTTTATTCCTGTGCCTCTGGTTTGGGCTACACTAGGCACACCTCCTGGTGCCCCAGGAAAGCCAGCTGTTGCCTTACCAGCTGGGGGCACTGCCATAAACTGGACATATCTCCTCTGAGCAGGAGCAGAGAGGGGAGGAGCTGCCTGTTTCCTTCTCACCCTGAGGGATCCCATGTTCGGAGGCAGAATTTCTCTCTCCTCTTCAGTTAGCTTTTCCAGCCATCCAAACCCCACCTTGCCTTAGGCAGCACCCTCCCTCCTCCTGCCTGTGCTCTGCCAGAGACCTGACCTTGGGAGGGGATGCAGGACGGGCCTGCAAACTCCTCTGGGTGGAGGCAGGAGGCAAGACCTGCCCTGCTGCCCAGCATGCTCGCTGTGCCCCTGGACAAACAGCAGCTCTCTCCCTGTCGTCACTGCGCTGCCGTTAGCACCGCGGCAGGAAAGGGCTGGAAAATGCCACTGCAGGCACAGCCCGCGAGGGGAAATGTGACAGACAGAAACCACTTTGCCAAACAATGCCCAGGAGACACGTCAGGCTGGAGATTCTGATCTCCTTGGCTGGACACACCTCGCTGTAGGCACTTCCCGAGGCTTAGATAATGTCCTCTCACTGAAGGTCGCATCCTGCCCACCTTGAATGTGCAGCTATAGCTGATGGGCAGTGGTAAAACTGAAGCCAGCTCCATTCTATTCGGGTTCTGTCCCAGAAGCAAACTGCTCTCAGGAGGTGCTAATGCTGCAGCTGAATTATCAGGACAGAAATAAATTCTGTGATCTGGTCAGACCTGGAGCTGAGCACGCTCCTGCTCAAGGCTTTGTTAGTGGAAACAATGCCCAGGCAGAGCCTCCAGGTTTATTTATCTTACCTCCCCCAGAACAAGACAAGAGTCTCCCAACCACTCCAACTATGAATTCTTTGCTTACACTAAATGCTTCTGCTACAGGACAGGCTCCTTTGTGCCGAGCTTCCCACTGCAGACAGAGCCAGGGAGAAGGCAAAGGCAAAGGAGGCCAAGCAGGAGGTTGGAGGCTGCTCTCTGCTTGCTTCCCATCCTCCGTGGCACCATCAGGCACTGCCTCCTGGGGCCTGACAGTTTGTTTCCGGATTATTTGGTGGTAGTTGTTGTTGGCAACCAGCGAAGAAAAATGTTTATTTTTCACTAAGCAATGTGGAACATGAAACGTGAAGGACCGCAAATGTTTATGCCCACAGAGAGAATGAGAAGACCCAGGCTCTGATGTGGAAAAAAAAAAAAAAAAAGAGAGAAAGCAAATGAATAAACACTGCAGGACTATTTTGATTAGCAGACACTTTAATTACGTGACAGTTTGTGAGTCTAGTCCATCGACAGCACCACCACCAAGCTGCTGGTGTCGCCCAAGCAACAGTTTGCCAGAGGCAAGAGTACAAAGCAAACGAGCAGAAGATGCTGGGCCAGCAAAAGGTTTCAAAAGCCCTTCTGACCTAGAAATCCCCTTGGAACCAAGAGACTGCCCCTAGGATGCAGCACAGGCCAGGCAGAGGAGGAAGGAGGTTTGAGATGGTTTGTTGGTTGTGCAATCCCAGCCAGGCTCGGGTGAGCAATGAGCTAACAGTGCCCAGCCCAAGTACAACAGCCAGGACTTCTCCCACCTGGCATGGTGCAGAGCTAGAGAGGGATGTTCTACCATTAGGGAGCTCAGGAGTGCAGCCTGGGATCTCCAGACACACAAGACAAGCACTGGAGCTGTCTGGGGGAGTTGCCCTCCACTAATTCTCACCTTTGTGAAGTCTCCCTCCTGCCCAAATCCCACTGAAAGGAGGAGCTGTGGTCACCTCTGGCCTTGGGGGTCTCATCTGCAGCAGGATCTCAGTAGGCCTCTAAAAAACACATCTGTGGTCTCCAGTGAAGCCCTGAAGTGGTTTTCATTTGGCTGTAGAGCTAAGGCAGACTCAGCAGTGCTTCTATTCATTTTATAGGCTCAGCCATCCCCGGGATAAGAATATCCAGGAAGCCTTCATTTACCTGTCTGTGTCTTGGGGATTAGTAGAAGGGAGCTGACAGAATCTCTGGTGTGCAAATTCTCCTCGGGACAATTATTCCATGGAAGATTCTTTTTAAAGCAGGCCCACATGGTGCACCCTTCCTCTGCTGAGGAGGTTGTGGTGCCAGGGTTGGATCAAGCAAAGTGCAGCACGAGCTGGAGTGGGGCGATCCTCCTCCAAGAGCTTTACTCCTCCTTGCTCCCTCCTTCCTCCCCAGCCCACTTGGCCAAGCTGCACACCTTGGGTCCTGCCAGAGAGCAAGTTGTGCTTGTGTATTTCATGGGACAGCACAAGCCCTCTGGAGAATAACTGCTTACATTTGTTTTTGGTCCCTCCCAGAGCAGAGGATGAGCACGCCTGAAATGACCCCAGCACTGGCTACTGTGCCTGAACTGCCAAAGCAAGGAGTGCAAATCAAACCCTTCCTGGGCAGCTGCTGGATCCTCCCCTGCTCCCAGGCACAGCACTTCCAGAGGGGAACCTGCTGGGTTCAAGGGGAGAGCTGCAGGATACAGCTCCCCAGGGATTTTGCAGGCATCTGGGAGGGTGCCTGCCACTTCTCCACTAAGAGAGTTTCCCAGCACTGAAAGGAGCTGGCTCTGATTTCCCAGGGGAGCCGAGAGCAAGGCAGGAATTCAGTGTCTGTGCCGGCACTGCCCCGAGGTCTGCGGAGCTTTTGTTCTCAAGTCTTGCAGTGGACACCAGGCACAGCCTCTACTCTGCTCTCAGTTTTCCCTGCCTTTCTTTAGGCGTTAATGTAAAAGTGAAGGAGACCTGCAGGGGTTTGCTACAAAGAACTCAGGTGCTTTTGCAAATGGCCCTGCGTAACCTGGCTTCAGAAAGTATTTTAGCTCTTGATGCCCTCTCCTGTGAGTTCCTGATGCTGGGGCTTGTTAATAGAGCACCAAATCACCACAGAGCAGCACCCTGCTGTGCCTGGGATGGTCCTTCCTCACCCCATCTACTAGCACAGCTGGAGGAAGTCAGTGTTGCCTGTCTTGTAGGAGTGCAAGGCTCTTTTCCCAGCTCAGCCCCTCTGCTCCTTTCTCATCCATCACCCAAGAGCAGAAGGTGCCCAGACAGGAAATTAGCTGCTGTTAGACATGAGGAAATCTCTCTTTGTTCAGAAAGCCTCAAAGCAGCCAGAGAAGTGAACGTGCAATGGCATGGCAGAGCTCTCCAGCAAGAGAGGGAAGAGAAGGGCTGAGGCCAGAAGCACACACAGGAGGCACTGTCAGCCCAGCTGCCCCACTTCAGCCATTTCACACCAGTGTACCCCAGCCAGGACAGGAACGGGACACACTGCTGTCAACTTAATGTGAAAGCAACCACTGTGATGCTGGCTTTACCTCAGAGGCAGCAGAACAACCTTCAGAGGCCCTGACACCAGATAAGGAACCCAGAACAGCAGCCACTGGGGATGAGAGATCTGCTCTTTGAGAGGCTGGGAAACCCTTTCATTTCCAACCCCAAGCCAAGGCAGCCACCACCTCCGCACAGACAGTGAAACACACTGGTCTGAAACCTGAGCTCCACGCGGCTGGTCAAACACACAAAGGTGTTCCTGAGCAAAACATACCTGTAGGATCATTGTCTGGAGTTACCCCAGCCTAAGTTATTAGCATTCACAACAGAGCATTAGCCTGGGATGAGAAAGAAACCACCTCTGAGCAGCTTAAGGCACCTTCTTCAGCAGTCTGATGCTAGATGGACAGGGAGCCTGAGCAGACCTGGACCCCTGCATCAACTCTGCTCTTCAGCAGCCTGCTGTGTTCTCCCCATTCAGGGCTTAGTGGCCAAGACAAGATGAGCCCCATCAACCTCGAGTCAGTCAGCAGCTGTGAGCACCGGCAAAAGGAGGTGAACAGTGCACATCACAGCTGGAGCAAACCCAAGTGCAGACAGTGTGAAACCCCAGGCTGGCTCCCCCTTCCCTGGGGATCCTGCACAATTCCTTGCTGCTAGCCAGATTGCGACCAGAGGCTGTGCAGGTGCCTCCGGGAGCAGCAGCTTGGCGGCCCGCACACAGCACAGCGTGAGGCAGCCCCCAGAACAGCGTGAGGCAGCCCCCAGAACAGCCTGCAGCCCCCAGAACAGCCTGCAGCCCCCAGAACAGCGTGAGGCAGCCCCCAGAACAGCATGAGCAGCCCCGCAGACACCAGCAGACTCGGGCTCAGCGCAGGTGGAGCTCTGTCCTCCCCGCCCTCCCCTTGCTGCCTGCAGATGGAGATGACATCTGCAGAGTGGTGGCGCAAGCGGGGTGCAGAATGTCGCCGCCCAAGTGCTTGCCCTCGCCTTCCTCAGAGGCAGAGAGGAGCCGAGGGCAGCGACACGTCGTCTGGAACAGCACAGCCACTTTGGGGGCCAAGGCTGCGGCCGTGCCAAGTCCCGGCCCACGGGCATAGTTAGCAGCCAAGTTAGAAAGTGCTCAGATGACAGAGCCGATAATGAACCCACGGGCAGAACCTGAACTAATCCCCTGGGGCTGCTACCGGCCGTTCGCTCCCTCATTACTTTGCGGCAGGCAGGCGCAGCGCACGGCCACAAAGAGGCAATTCCACAGGCAGCGTCCCCGGCACAAGGAGCTCTCTGTCTGCCCCCGCATCCCCCGCACGCCGCTGCCCTGCCCCAGCAGCCGCCGGCCCCGCTGTTCGCAGCTCCGGCCCAGGTGCTGGGATCTGGCAGGCGCCGGCAGGAAGCGGGAGCCCTGCTGCTCCCCTCCTGCCTGAAGCATTTGATTCATCCCTCAAGTCCTCGTCTCCCCGGAACGCTTCTCGGAACTGGCGGCACAGCCGGCGCGGGGTGTTTTTAGCAGGGCTCTGCTGCCTTTAAAGGAAGGGGGATCCTGTGTCCTCCCGTAAACCCTCCCTGCCCCGCTCCTTGTTTACCCCTGCCTTGCTCTGCAGAATCACGGAGTCGTTTCGGTTGGGAAAGACCTTGCGGACCATCGAATCCAACCATTCTCTCACTACCAAGTCTGGTGCTAAACTATGTCACTCAGCACCGCATCTCTCTGCCTCTTTGAAACGCCTCCAGGGATGGGGATTCAACAGCGGAGCCTGTTCCAGTGCTTGCGAACCCTCTCGGTGAAGAATTTCCTCCTCATGTCCAATTAAACCTCTCCCGGTGCAACTTGAAGCCATTTCCCCTTGCCCTATCACTTGTTACTAGGGAGAAGAGACCAACCCCCACCTCACTCCGATCTCCTTGCAGGTAGTTGTAGAGACCAAGAAGGTCTCCCCTCAAGCCTCGTCTTCTGCAGCCCAAACAACCTCAGCTCCCTCTCACCCGACCTGTTCTCCAGACTCTTCTCCGGCTCGGTTGCCCTTCTCTGGACCTGCTCCAGCATCTCGATTTTTTCTTTTTCTTTTTTTTTAGTAAGGGATCCAAAACTGAACTCAGGATTCGAGGTGCTGCCCGTGCCAGCACCCCGAGGGCGGGTTTCGGGGGGTTGGGACGGATGGACGGGGGGTGGGCAGCTCCACGGCCGGGCTGCCGGGGAGATGCTCCCTTTGGGACTATTACCGGAGAGCCGCTGGGACTGATCGGGGAGGGGACACAGACGACACACAGAGCACCGTGGAGGAGCGGAGGGAGGCAGCGGGTGGCCCCG
>VWZI01019112.1:923-12388 GCA_013396835.1 Psilopogon haemacephalus | reverse complement strand
CTCCGCAGCCCGGCCCCGGCGGCCCCGATGCCGGCGGCGCAGCCAGCTCAGCCCGGGCTGATGGCGCAGATGGCGAGCACGGCGGCCGGCGTGGCCGTGGGCTCCGCCGTGGGACACGTCGTGGGCAGCGCCATCACCGGCGCCTTCAGCGGCGGCAGCTCCTCCGAACCGGCCAAGGCGGCGGCTCCCGCGCAGGTACGAGCGGAGCCAGGCCGGGCTCGGGCGTCCTTGTCGTGACCTTTCGCGGCGGGACCGGGACCGGCGTGGGCCGTGGGTTGCGGGTCCTGGGCGAGGGGGACTGGTGGGAGCTGGGCGGGCAGAGGCGGTCCCGTGAAGCCGGCGGGTCCCGGGGTCCCGTGCGCTGTAGGACAGGGGCAGCCCAAGGTGGCGGAGGCTGCGCTGCCGAGCGCGGACAGGCAGCGGCGGAGCCTCTGCCCCGGGCCCCCTGCCCTGACCCGCGCCTTGCCCGCAGCAGCAGCCTGCGTACCAGCAGTCGCCATATGGACCCTGCCACTACGAGATAAAGCAGTTCCTGGAGTGTGCTACCAACCAGAAGGACCTGACCTTGTGTGAGGGCTTCAACGAGGCTCTGAAGCAGTGCAAGTATAGCAGTGGTGAGTCCGTGCCCTGGCAGCCAGGTAGTGCTCTAGAGGGGGCAGAGGTTGCAGAAGCACTCGCTGAGGTCATAGGGACCTTCAGGGCTTTAAGTAGGAAGCAGCTCTGCTTTTCCTGTTTTCTGCAACACGAAAGGGAACTGCAAAGGGCAGAAGGAGTGAGCCTGACCGTGTCTCTGAAGGTGAGGAGGCTGTAGCTACAGCCTTAAGAGGTTGCTTTCTTGCTGCCATGGGAAGCCTCTTGCTTTTCCTTTTTGAGTCCCTGCTTGCAGATGTCAGTAGCTATGTCTAGGTGCAGTCACCATAGGTAAGAGCTTTTATTGAGTGCAGCTGTTGGAGCATTCACCTCATGCTGATCTTGTGCTTTCTTCCCTGTAGGTGTTTCTTCTCTCCTGTGAAGAACCTGCCCCCTTGTAGGGAAGAGGAGTCTGGTGTCGAGTCCTGCTGCCTGCGGGGAGCTGAAGGACAGACAAGGGAATGAGATGGAGGGAACAGACTGGCCAGGCAGGAGGCTTCTAGTGGTAATTCACTTCTAGACTAGCAGGGAAGGAGAGGAATGGTTGGATCTGTGGGATGTTGGAATTTGAGTAGTGCTGTATTTACTACGGAGAAATAAAGGAGCTTATTTGGACCTACCACTTGTGTGTGTTCTTTAAGTCTCAAGGTAAAGCTCAGCTGCCAAGCTGTTAACAGTGTCAGCCACTTAAAGGACAAGGCACAGTTGTGTTTCCTCTCATCACGAGGTGCAGGTCAGCCAGGACTGTGCCTGCATGACTTTGCAGAAGCAGATCCACAGCTGAGCAGAGACTGGCTTGGCTGCCCTCCACACAGAGGAGAGGCTGGAGGGAGGTAACCTGAGAGTTGTCCTACAGAGTTTTCAGTAACATTTATCTTTTTCCATTTATATCCCCTTCTTGAAGAGCTGTTCTCACCCTGGAGCTAAGGAAGTGACCTGTCTGGCTGTGTGGCTTGGGTACAGCTGCCTGATCTGACTTAAAAGCCTTAGCAGGTTATGCAATGTTCTCAAGGTCACCAGCATCAGGTGAAGTTTGGAGCTTCTTTCCTTTCACTGTAGCAGAGCAGTCTCAGGACTACTGTCTGTGGACTGGCCTGCAGTAGGAGACCTGCTCCTCATGTTGGTGTGAAAGTTGAGGCCAGCCAAAGGTAGGACCCCTCAGTGGCAGTCAGCAAGGCACTGAGCTGCTGTGCTGCAGCCACATCTGGTGTTTGGTGCTGGGAATGCTGCAGGCTAGGAGTGGGGATAGAAGTTTTTTTGATGGCTCCAATTTGTGAAACTTCAGTCCTTCAACTTTGTTTCATCAAACATGAGTAGGACAACAAGCTCTGGCCTTTGGCAGTCCCCTTCCATGAAGCTGTGCCAGTCCTAGGGGGAAGGAGCTGGAGAACGAGGCTGAGTCAGGGAGGGATGTTCTGGCTGTGAACTCTGACCGAGTTTGATGTGCTTGAGAAATCCCCAAGGCTGACCCACGTCAGCAGGCAGGGCTGGGCATCCAATGCAAATAGCAGGGGGGGCAAAGGTTTAGGATCATGTGTGTCTGGCAGCTTCAGCTGCAAGTGTCTGGAGCCAGGCAAAGGCTCTTGGCCAAGTGGGCAAGGCCAGGACAGGGCCTGCTTGTTCCCTTCCCACCAGCTGCATGTGGCTGGAGCTGGCAGAGGTGTGGCTGCTGTGGTGTCTGTGATGGGTGGCAGAGGCAGGAGAGGCCTTATGCCCAGTGAGCCTGGCAGCCTCCTGCTGTCACAGTCTGCTGTCCTTCCGCACAAGGCAGTGGCTGTGCTGCAGCTGTCTCTCAGCTTCGTGCCCTTGGGGAATGCCTTTTGGCAGCCACCCCTGTGGTGGCTGCTTCTGAGGGGCAGCACTCTCAGCACTGTCAGTAGCTCCCAGCCCATGCTGTGGGGCTGTCGACACAGCAGGGGAGCTGCATGGAGAATGGAGCAGCATCTTTCCTCGTGTTGCTTCTGCAGTGCAACAGCTGCTGGAGCAGGTTCTGGCATCTCCTGTCCTTCATTCTCCCTGTTAGCAGCAGAGTCAGCTGGCCCCAGCTTGCTGCTGCCACAGGGCAGCCTTGGCATGGTGGTTCCTGCCATCCTGCACACTTGGTGGATGAGGGCCTGAGGCAAAGGATCTGAGTATTCTTACACAGAGGAGCCTCTCTGCTCCCTCCATCAGAGAAGGGAGGTGGGCATCGATGCCTCCCCACCATACTCTGATGCCCAGGGCAGAGGGTAATGGGGTAGGTCGTGCTTGCATTGGTGTGCACCAAGAGATGGCTTAGCCTGGACTGAAGGTGGGTGGTGGGTCATGGTGCTCAGGTTTTGGCCAGCTGCAGCAAAGCAGAGCTGGGTGCTGGAGTCCCTGAGCCTCTGGTGTCATTTACATAACGCTCAGCAGCTCGGCAGCATCACAGCCCCGCTGCAAAACAGCCTCCCTTCCTCTGCCATGGCCCTGGGCTTCGTGCTCCTGCTCCTGGTGGGGATGGTGAGGACAGGTAAGGGTGGTGTGGCTGAGCTAGCTGCTGGGCACAGGGGAGTGGCAGGCAGGATTGGGCTCTACAAGGGGGATGCTCGTCTGAGTAAGGCACTTTGCCCCAGGGCTGTGTGGTGTGATGAGCGGGATGGAGGTTGGGTAATAGAGCTGCCTGAGGGAAGCAGGGGAGGCGCTTTGGGGCTGGGGGTGATGTGGGACACAGCCCAGCCCATCAGTGACTGCATCCTTGGTGCACACAGCTTCCAGGGCCCAGCCCGTGCTGATCCAGCCGCCTGCCGTGTTCGTGCTGCCCGGGCAGACAGCTCGGCTGTCCTGCACCCTCAGCCCCCCCTACAACATCACTCAGTTTGGCATCTCTTGGTACCAGCGGCGCCCGGGGCACCCCCTGAGGTACCTGCTCTATTACAACTCCGAGCTGGACCAGCACAAGCCCACCAAGGTTCCCGACCGCTTCTCTGCTACCAAAGACCTCTCCAGCAACGCCTGCATCCTCCTCATCGCCTCTGCCCGCCATGAGGACCACGCCAGCTACTACTGCTCCCTGGCCCTAGCCTTCAGCTGGGCTTAGGAACAGGGGGCAAAAGCTTTCTGCCTTTTTCCTTGCAACCCTGGTGCAAAGGCCTTGCCAGGGAGTGCAGCAGCCCCAGGAGGAAGGGGAAAATGCTGCCTTGCATGCTTGAGCGAGCCCAGCAGCGCTGTGTTGTGCTGCTGATCTGCAGCAGCCTCCTCTTCGACCCCCAGTGTGTGCCCTCTGGAGCATTAGGCAGCTTGACACAGGTCCTGTGAGACCTGTCAGGGCTTGGCCCAGGAACACAGAGGAGCAGGAGTCTCCTGCTGCAGTGGGAGGTGGGGGAGGTCTGCTGTGACCTGGGTCTCCTCTGCTCTTCCAGCGCTCGGCACGATGTGGGTTTGGTCTCAATTTGGGCTTCTGTGCAGTTTGGCTCACATGGTAATAAAGTTCAGTCCTTAGATCTGTGGCTTGTGTCCTGGCTTAACTCATGGAGTTGATGGTCTTAAAGGGCTTTTCCAACCTGAGCAGGTCTGTGGTTGGTTCTATGGAGGTGGAGTGCTGAGGAGTCTCTTGAATGTCTCTCTGCAGGGATATTGCTATACCCTGGGGTACCTGAGTTTGAGTGTGAGCCAAAGGCACTATGGTACTGAGTTTGGGCCTGGGTGGAGTTGTCCTGGCAGAGCCGTGGATCCTCACCCATGTTGCCCTGCCTATAGTGGGTGCTGTCTCCATGGCCTAAGGACCTGTCCTCTCCCAGAGCATTCTCAGCACCTTCTTGCATCACCTCCTGCCTTGTCTCTCTTCACTGCTTCCCACACACCCTCATCCCACAGCTTCTGAGGGGGAAGGCCACATTTAACCTAAGCACAGGCACTGCTGTGCACCTCCTATGAAGGTTTTTCAGGTGGAAAGATGATGCAGTCCCTGAGGAACCCTGCAGCATTCAGCAGCAGCACCGAGTGGGAGGCACAGCAAAGCCTTTGGTGCACCATCTCTGGCTACCACCACCTGTGTGCACAGGACATTGAGCACTACACCCAGTTCCCTCAGCTTGTCCTCACAGGGAGATGTTCTACTGCCTTCAGCGTCTTTGTGGCTCTGTGCTGGACTCTTTCAAGCACTTCCCTGAGGTCCTTCTTGAACGGAGGGTCCCAGAACTGGGCACAACATCCCAGGTGTAGCCTCAGCAGGGTGGAGTAGAGGGATAGGACGAGGTCTCTTGGCCTGCTAATCACAGCTCTTCTAATCCACCCCGGCTTGCCACTGGCCTTCTTGGCCACAAGGGCAGGTTGCTGGCTCATGGCCATCCTGCTGTCTAGCAGGGTCCCCAGGTCCCTTTCCCATACACTGCTCTCCAACAGCTCAGTCCCCAACCTATGCTGGTCCCTCGGGTTGTTCTTTTCCAGGTGCAGGATTTGCCACGTGCAAAGCTGGTGGTGGTATCAGGGGGCCACATCCCACAGTGGTCTGCTGGTGACGGGCAAGAAGCTGCTGGTTCCGGGAAAGAGTCAGAACAACTTACGCAAAGGAAAACTGCACCACGGAGAGCTGCGACTACCTCGGAACGCTGATTGGGGACCTTCATGGTCTAAGCCGAAGGGGACCACGAGAGGGCGCTGCTGCTGTTGCCTTTTCTATTGCCACGTAAGTCTAAGCCGAAGGAGACCACGAGGGGGCGCTGCTGCTGCTGCTGCTGCTGCTGCCGTCGGGCTGCAGAGCAGCCGAAGCGTTTCGCTGCCTTGAGCTTGTGAGGAGCATCCGTGTGGGTGCCCAGCCCCAACCTGAAGGAGAAGAAATGACTGATGGAGAGAAAGAGCCTGTGGAGAACATCCTGTGTGGAAGGAGGAGCTGCTGCGTTCCTGGCCCAAGGGAGTCACAAAGGGTAGTGGTAGCTCAGGACTGAGCCTCTTCTGCAGAGAAACATGGAATGTGGAGGGCTGTGCTCCAGGGGCTCTGGCTGACCTCCATCATCTCCCCAATCTCCTCTCCCTCTGCAGGTTCCCTGGTGCAGGCAGCTCTGACTCAGCCAAGCCAAGAGAAACCATCCAGATAGGGGCTTAGCAGTGGCAGCTATGGCTGGTTCCAGCAGAAGGTCCCTGGCACTGCTCCTCTCACTGTGATCTATGTTAATACTAACAGACCCTCGGGCATCCCTTCACGATTCTCTGGATCCAAGTCTGGCTCCACAGGCACCTTAACCATCAGTGGGGTGCAGGCTGGGGATGAGGCTGTCTATTACTGTGGTGGCTGGGACAGCAGTGGCAGTGGCAGCAGCTATGGTGTCTGGTGACAACCACGATTAGGAATTGAGAGGCAGAGTGCAAACTGAGAGGGTTTCAGTCCTAAGTTCAGAGTGTGGCCTTCACTGCCAACTCACTGCCTCTTAGTGGTAAGGAGCACATCCCTGTGCTGCTGCCAGAGCTGTGTCCATGCTGGGAAGTGCTGTGCTCAGCTTTGCAACAGAAACTTACCTGTGAACATGTCCATGTCTGTTCTCCTCCCGTAGTGGCAATCCCTGTCCCTCTGCTCAGGGAGGGCTGTGCTCCTGGGGCTCTGGCTGACCCTCATCTTCTCCCCTCTCTCTTCTTCCTCTGCAGGTTCCCTGGTGCAGGCAGCTCTGACTCAGCCAGCCTCAGTGTCAGCCAACCCAGGAGAAACCGTCAAGATCACCTGCACGGGGTTTAGCAGCGGCTATGCTGTTGGCTGGTACCAGCAGAAGGTCCCTGGCACTGCTCCTCTCACTGTGATCTATGCTAGCACCAACAGACCCTCAGACATCCCTTCACGATTCTCTGGATCCAAGTCTGGCACCACAGGCACCTTAACCATCACTGGGGTGCGGGCTGAGGACGAGGCTGTCTATTTCTGTGGTGGCAGTGATGGCAGCAGTGATGCTGGTGTAGTGACACAGAGATGTGCAAGTAGGCTACAGGAGAGATAAAAATGAGCATTTCCGGCCCTTGTCACCTGCCCTTGTCCTGCTTAGGCAGAGGCAAGACTGGGAAGGGAGGTGTTGAGTCTGGCCAGACTGGGCTCTGTCCTTGGAGGGCCAGAGATGTGCATGCCTGTACTGATCAGCAGAGCACTGCCACAGGACGTGCCAGGGGCACCTGAGGACTACATTTGCCTTGGGGGGCTCTGCTTGGATGGGTGGGGGTCTTAAGAGAGAGTGAAGGACCACGGCACAGCCCCATTGCTGTGGCGACACGAAGCATGGCCTGTGCCACTCTGCTCCTCCAGGTGCAGCTCTCCTACAGCTCAGATGTCCTGGCCACACTCACTGCACCCAGACTATGAATTAGGGGCACAGGAATCCTGACCCTTTGACTGTGCTCCTGGGGCTCTGGCTGACCCTCATCTTCTCCCCTATCTCCTCTCCCTCTGCAGGTTCCCTGGTGCAGGCAGCTCTGACTCAGCCAGCCTCAGTGTCAGCCAACCTAGGAGAAACCATCCAGATCACCTGCACGGGGCTTAGCAGCAGCAGCAGCTATGGTGTTGGCTGGTACCAGCAGAAGGTCCCTGGCACTGCTCCTCTCACTGTGATCTATGGTAGTACCAACAGACCCTCGGACATCCCTTCACGATTCTCTGGATCCAAGTCTGGCACCACAGGCACCTTAACCATCACTGGGGTGCGGGCTGAGGACGAGGCTGTCTATTTCTGTGGTGGCTACGATGGCAGCAGTAATGCTGGTGCAGTGACACAGAGATGTGCAAGTGGGCTGCAGCAGAGATAAAAATAAGCATTTCCTGCCCTTCTTCTTAATGGTGGAGTAGAGCTGTGAGGCTGGGGCAGGATTGTGTCTCTTCTCTCATGGCTGCAAGTGTCCTGCCAGCTGTGCCTCACGGGGCAGGAGGTGATGTGCAGCTGTGTGCAGAAGTCATGACATTGCCTTGTCACCTGTCCCACTGCCTCTTGATGCTCTTGGTGCTGCCTGTTCTTTTTGCTGTGACCCAGAGCTTGGACCCTGGGTGTGGGTTTCTGGTTTCCCTTTTCCCCAGTGGTATCGTGGCCAATGGGCACAAAAGCTTCATATTACTGCCCAGGGCAGCTGGGCTGGTGGGGCACTGCCTGAGCTCTGACTTCTCTCCCTCTGCAGGTTCCCTGGTGCAGGCAGCTCTGACTCAGCCAGCCTCAGTGTCAGCCAACCTAGGAGAAACCATCCAGATCACCTGCTCGGGGATTAGCAGCGGCAGCTATGTTGGCTGGTACCAGCAGAAGGTCCCTGGCACTGCTCCTCTCACTGTGATCTACAGCAACTCCAACAGACCCTCGGGCATCCCTTCACGATTCTCTGGATCCATGTCTGGCACCACAGGCACCTTAACCATCAGTGGGGTGCAGGCTGAGGACGAGGCTGACTATTACTGTGGTGGCAGTGATGGCAGTGCCTATGGTGTCTGGTGGCACTGAGTAACATGCTGAGGCAGGCTGAAGTGCAGAGCTAGGGGAAGGTTTTCAGCTTTTTCCTTCCTGCCTGCCCAGTTTTGTGGAGCTGATGTAGGTTCCTCTTCCCTCTGCTCGGAATACTCTCAACTACAGGAGGTGACTTTGTGGCTGGGAATGTTTTGTCCTGTCTCTAGAACGTTCTGAGTGTGACCTTGGCAGCCAAGGCAATGCTGCCTTCTCCCTGTCAACTCCTGGGTTTGGCAGAGCTGCCTCTGTGCTGGCAAGTGTTGGGCTGTACTCTGCTCCTCAGATTTGACCCAGTCTGTGGTTGTGTCCATTCTCTTCCAGCTCTGTCACCCTCTGTCTTGCTGCCCAGGGAGGGCTGTGCTCCTGGGGCTCTGGCTGACCCTCATCTTCTCCCCTCTCTCCTCTCCCTCTGCAGGTTCCCTGGTGCAGGCAGCTCTGACTCAGCCAGCCTCAGTGTCAGCCAACCCAGGAGAAACCGTCAAGATCACCTGCTCGGGGAGCAGCTACTACTATGGGTGGTACCACCAGCAGAAGGTCCCTGGCACTGCTCCTCTCACTGTGATCTACAGAGACTCCAACAGACCCTCGGACATCCCTTCACGATTCTCTGGATCTGCATCTGGCTCCACAGCCACCTTAACCATCACTGGGGTGCAGGCTGAGGACGAGGCTGTCTATTACTGTGGCAGCTACGACAGCAGCAGTGGTGGCTTTGGTGTCTGGTGAGCACTGCTCTGGAGGTAGCAGCAATTGCTCTGCCTGCTACCAGCCAAATGTCCCTGGCACTGCTTCTGTTGATGTGATCTAGGTTTGGGCATCGTTTTGCATTTTTCCAGCCCCACGTCTCGCTCTGTGCCCACCTTGAGCATCTCTTGGCTCCAAGCTGAGGACCAGGTTTGTCTGTTAGTGTGGTGGGCAGGAGAGCAGAATTACTGTGAATTTGGAGCCCTTGGTGGGCTGGAGATGTGCCTTGAGTGGGCTGGGGAGCTATGGCTCAGGATCTACCAGGGGACATTAGGGTCTACAATTGCACTGAAGAGTTGTCCCCTGGGCAAGTGGTGGCTTAAAAGGGAGTTGGGTTCACAGCATAGCCACGTGGTCGAGGAGGCTTGGAGCTGGTGACTGCACCATGGCCTGTGCCCCACCGCTCCTTGCAGAGGTCACCCATGGATCAGGTAGTGTGGCCAGACTCAGTGCACATTGCCATGGCCTTAGGGCAAAAGCAGCCAGTCCAGGGAGGGCTGTGCTCCTGGGGCTCTGGCTGACCCCCATCTTCTCCTCTCTCCCTCTGCAGGTTCCCTGGTGCAGGCAGCTCTGACTCAGCCAGCCTCAGTGTCAGCCAACCTAGGAGAAACCGTCGAGATCACCTGCTCGGGGAGCCCCTACAGCTATGGCTGGTACCAGCAGAAGGTCCCCGGCACTGCTCCTCTCACTGTGATCTACTACAATGACAAGAGACCCTCGGGCATCCCTTCACGATTCTCTGGATCCAAGTCTGGCTCCACAGGCACCTTAACCATCAGTGGGGTGCAGGCTGAGGATGAGGCTGTCTATTACTGTGGCAGCTTCGACAGCAGCAGTGATGGCTTTGGTGTCTATTACTGTGGTGGCTGGGATGGCAGCAGCTATGGTGTCTGGTGACAAGCACTGTGAGAAAGTGAGAGGCAAGGTGCAAACTGAGAGGAAGGGCTTCAGTCCTCCTCCCTCCTGACTGGGTACAGTCATGGCTGTGGAGCTGTGGCAGGTTCCACTTTCCTCTGCCACCCAAACCTCCATATGTCCTCCCTTGTGTGTCTCAGAGATGTGGAGGTCACTTTGTGGTGGGAAATACTGTTGCTGTCTGTAGAAGTTTCAGAGTGTGGCCTTCATTGCCACCTCACTGCCTCTTAGTGGCAAGGAGCACATCCCTGTGCTGCTGCCAGAGCTGTGCCCATGCTGGGAAGTGCTGTGCTCAGCTTTGCAACACAGCTGTGAACATGTCCATGTTTTTCTCCCATAGTGGCAATCCCTGTCCCTCTGCCCAGGGAGGGCTGTGCTCCTGGGGCTCTGGCTGACCCTCATCTTCTCCCCTCTCTCTTCTTCCTCTGCAGGTTCCCTGGTGCAGGCAGCTCTGACTCAGCCAGCCTCAGTGTCAGCCAACCTAGGAGAAACCATCCAGATCACCTGCACGGGGTTTAGCAGCAGCTACTATGTTGGCTGGTACCAGCAGAAGGTTCCTGGCACTGCTCCTCTCACTGTGATCTACAGCAACTCCAACAGACCCTCGGGCATCCCTTCACGATTCTCTGGATCCACATCTGGCTCCACAGGAACCTTAACCATCAGTGGGGTGCAGGCTGAGGACGAGGCTGACTATTACTGTGGTGGCAGTGATGGCAGTGCCTATGGTGTCTGGTGGCACTGAGTAACATGCTGAGGCAGGCTGAAGTGCAGAGCTAGGGGAAGGTTTTCAGCTTTTTCCTTCCTGCCTGCCCAGTTTTGTGGAGCTGATGTAGGTTCCTCTTCCCTCTGCTCGGAATACTCTCAACTACAGGAGGTGACTTTGTGGCTGGGAATGTTTTGTCCTGTCTCTAGAACGTTCTGAGTGTGACCTTGGCAGCCAAGGCAATGCTGCCTTCTCCCTGTCAACTCCTGGGTTTGGCAGAGCTGCCTCTGTGCTGGCAAGTGTTGGGCTGTACTCTGCTCCTCAGATTTGACCCAGTCTGTGGTTGTGTCCATTCTCTTCCAGCTCTGTCACCCTCTGTCTTGCTGCCCAGGGAGGGCTGTGCTCCTGGGGCTCTGGCTGACCCTCATCTTCTCCCCTCTCTCCTCTCCCTCTGCAGGTTCCCTGGTGCAGGCAGCTCTGACTCAGCCAGCCTCAGTGTCAGCCAACCCAGGAGAAACCGTCAAGATCACCTGCTCGGGGAGCAGCTACTACTATGGGTGGTACCAGCAGAAGGTCCCTGGCACCGCTCCTCTCACTGTGATCTACAGAGACTCCAACAGACCCTCAGACATCCCTTCACGATTCTCTGGATCTGCATCTGGCTCCACAGCCACCTTAACCATCACTGGGGTGCAGGCTGAGGACGAGGCTGTCTATTACTGTGGCAGCTACGACAGCAGCAGTGGTGGCTTTGGTGTCTGCTGGCCCTGAGGAGTGGAGGTGTGGCACTGAGTGCTGTGCCAACCTAGGAGAAACCGTCAAGATCTCCTGCTCTGGAGGCAATGGCTACTATGGCTGGTTCCAGCAGAAGGTCCCTGGCACTGCTCCTCTCACTGTGATCTACTGGAATGACAAGAGACCCTCGGACATCCCTTCACGATTCTCTGGATCCAAGTCTGGCTCCACAGGCACCTTAACCATCACTGGGGTGCAGGCTGAGGACGAGGCTGTCTATTTCTGTGGCAGCTACGACAGCAGCAGTGGTGGCTTTG
>VWZI01019111.1:64241-80928 GCA_013396835.1 Psilopogon haemacephalus | reverse complement strand
TTACAACGCGAGATTCTTCAGAACGCCTGTCCCTAACTGCAACAGCAGTAGCACTTGGGCCTATCTGAATGGGACCATTGATGCAAAATGTCTTCTACACCACAACCAAGGAACGTAGTCTTGTTTAGAGTCTCTGGCAGAAGACTCGGGTGAAACCTGAGGTCAGCCATTAGGATTTTAGAGTAGAGGATATTAAGGGTCAGAAGCCCACTATACACCAACCAAGAAGGAGATTCTAGCAGCCTATGAAGGAGTTCTAGCTGCTTCAGAAGTAGTGGGTACAGAAGTGCCTCTCTGCTTAGTACCCAGATTGCCTACGCTGCACTAGATGTTCAGAGGGAACATCATCTCTACACATCATGTGGTACATGGAGTAAGTGGGTAGCGCTGATTAAGCAACAAGCTCAACTGGGGAAACTGAACCACCCAGGGATTCTTGAACAGATTATGCACTGGCCAGAAGGCAGAGATTTTTAAGCATTGCCTGAGGAAGATGTTTGTGCTCAAGAGGCACTACCATACAAGTTATCTGAAGATGTTAAGGAACAGTTGAATAATCTGGATATCCATGAGTCCATAGGTCCCAATGGCATGCACCCGGGGATGCAGAGTGAGCTGGCACAGGTCATTGCCAGACCACTCTCTACCACCTTCAGTAAGTCATGGTGAACAGGAGAGGTGCATGGGGACAGGAGGAGAGCAAACATTGCTCCTATCTTCAAAAAGGGTAAGAAGGAGGACCCAAGTAACAATAGACCCATCAGGCTCACCTCCATCCCTGGAAAGGTAATGGAGAGGCTTATCCTTAGTGCTGTCCTTAAGCATATCAAGTACAGTGGAGTCATTAGGAGCAGTCAACATGGTTTTACCAAGGGGAAGTCATGTTTGACCAGCTTGATAGCCTTTAATGAGGACAAAGCCATGGATTGATGGTAGAGCAGTGGATGTGGTTTATCTTGATTTCAGTAAAGCATTTGAGACTGTCTCCCACAGCAGCCTTCTGGCTAAACTGAGGCAGTGTGGTCTGGATGATCAGGTAGTTAGGTGGATTGTAACATGGTTGAAGGGAAGGAGCCAGAGAGTTGTGGTCAATGAGATCGGGTCTAGTTCGAGGACTGTGACTAGTGGGGTTCCACAGGGATCAGTGCTGGGACTAGTTCTATTCAATATATTCATCAATGACTTGGAAGAGGGCACAGAGTACATTGTCAGCAAATTTGGTGATCATACCAAACTGGTTGGAGTGGCTGCAACACCAAAAGGCTGTGCTGCCATTCAGTGAGACTTAGGCTGGAGGCCTGGGCAGGAAGAAGGGCAAGTGTAGAGTCTTGCACCTGGGAAAGAACCACAAGTATCAATCTTGGCTGGGGACTGACCTGTTGGAAGGCAGTGAAGGGAAAAAGGATTTAGGGGTCCTAGATGATGGGAGGTTGACCGTGAGCCAGCAATGTGCTTTTATGGCCAGGAGGGACAATGACATTCTGGGGTGTATCAGAAGGGCTGTGGCTAGTAGTTTGAGAGAGGTTCTCTTGCCCCTTTGCTCTACCTAGTGAGGCTACATCTGGACTACTGTGTTCAATTTTGGGCCCCCCAGTTCAAGAGGGACATAGAACTGCTTGAGAGAGTCCAGTGCAGAGCCACAATGATGATTAAAGGAATGTAACATCTCTCTTATGAGGAGAGACTGAGGGAGCTGGGGCTCTTTATCTTGGAGAAGAGGAGACTGAGAGGTGACCTCATCAATGTTTATAAATATGTAAAGGGTGAGTGCCAGTAGGATGGAGCCAGTCTCTTCTCAGTGATGCCCAACAACAGGACAAGGGGTAATGGGTGGAAGGAAATTTTTCATGGTGAGAATGACAACACTGGAACAGGCTGCCCAGGAGAGTTGTGGAGTCTCTCTCTCTGGAGATATCCAAAACCCACCTGGATGCATTTCTGTTTCATCTGGTATAGAAGATCCTGCTCTGGCAGGGGGGCTGGACTAGGCACTGCCATGAACATGTAAGGGTAAGTGCTCCATCCTCACCATAGAATGGTAGTATAGTTTGGGTTGGAAGGGATATCTGAAGGTCACCTAGTTTACCCTCTCTGCAGTAAACAGGTTTGTTCTCAACTGCACCAGTTTGCCTGGAGCCCCACTGAGCTTCATTTTGAATATCTCCAGGGATGAGACCACAACCACCTCCCTGAGCAATCTCTTCCAGTGTTCCACCTCATAGTAAATAACCTATTTCTAACATCCAATCTAAAACTGCTCTTCTCCATTTTAAAGCCATTACCCCTTGTCCAGTCACCACACATCTTTGTAAGCAGTCTCTGTCCATCCTTCTTGTAGGCCCCCTTTAGGTACTGGTAGGCTGCCATTAGGTCTCTCCAGAGTGTCCACTATTCCAGGCTGAGCAATCCCACCTCCCATCGACTTGTATGGATCAGGCTGATGTCATGTTTGACAGAAAAACTCTTTCTTCACTAATGCTGGGTCCATGTCTGCATCAACCCTTACCTTTGTTTCCATGGCCTGAGAACCAACAGTGTTGGTAAAGACAGAAGTGAAGAAGGCCCTGAGGACCTTTTCTGCACTGTTGGTGACTAGATCACCCCTTCTGTTCAATAGTGGGCCAATAGTTTCTTTCTCTTTCTGCTTGTTGTTAATATATCTGAAAAATCCTTTCTTGAAGTTTTGGACATATTTGACCAATTCAATTTCAGGCTGAGATTTTCCTTTCCTAATTGCATGTCTGCATATTCTCTTAAAGCCCCTGTAATCTTCAATAGTTAATGTTTTACTTTTCCATCTCTGGTATATTTTCCTTTTGGTTTTGAAGAGACGCAGAACCTTGGGATTAAGCCAAGCTGGTCTCTTTTTCTGCCGACTTCCCTTGCCTTTAGAGACGATGATCTAGTTTTGTGTGTCTAGGAGAGTGTTCTTGAAAAACTCCCAGTACTAACTAGCTCCTTTTTCCTCCATGGAAGCTTCCTACATGTGTGTGTTCTTTAGAGAGTACTGAGCCCTGAGCACACCAAAGTTTGCTCTTCTAGAATCTAAAATCTTTGTTTTGGAACTAACATTCTCAGTATCACAAATTCCACAATATTGTGATTGCTGCAGCCAAAACTGTCATTGACAGAGATATTGCAAAGCAGGTTTTCTTGGTTAGTCAGTAGCAAGTCCATCAGTACCTCATTCTTTGTTGGCACAAGGAAGGAGTCTTCTATGCATTCCAGAAACTTGACCTATGACAGGTGACCTGCTGTGTTATTCTTCCAGCAAATGTCTGGGTAGTTAAAGTTTTGTTGACCTGAAACTTGTTTAAGTGACTCAAGAACTGCCTCACTGGTTGTGTTATCTTGGTTTGGGGATCAGTAACAGATATCTACTGTAAGGTATCCCTTGGAAGATGACCCCTCTGATTTTGACCCAGTGGCACTCAAATGGGCTTCACAGTTACCACAGTTGACTTCAATAGTTTCAAGGTTTTGTTAAGATAGAGTGCAACTCCACCTTCTCTTCTATTCTGCCTGTCTTTAGAAGACAGCCTATAGCCATCTACTATGATCCTCCAGTCATGTGAGTTGTTTCATTTATCCCTACAACATAACTTCCTGACTGGGCATGGAGATCCAGTTCCTTCTGTTTTGTTTGGTTCCCCCCCCCCCCCCAACTCTCTGTGTTAGTACGCAAACACTTTAGGTGATTGTGGTTTTGTTTCTCATTTAGGGAGAAAGCTGAGGCACATTTTACACTACTCTGTCTGGCCTGGTTAATTCCCCAGTTAGTTGTAGAAGTGGTGGTGTTGGCTTGACATGGAAGCAGGTTGGCTGGCTTAGAAAGCAACGTGTGAACAGAACCGTATTCAGATGCATGTGTCTTTGAAAAATAAAGACGTCTTTGACAGCAGCCCCATATTTGGTGGTCTGTTACTAGAAATGATTCTAAAAGAATCCCTGGTAATTTCCGATGATGCTTACTGGTCTTCTGCATGCTCTACAAATATATTGGTTAACATGGCTTTTGGAAGCTACTTCCTTAAGATCAGGAAACTTATGATTTGTTTATTTTGAATTTCTTTTGTAAAGAAAGAAAGAAACTAAAGACTTAAAAGGCACTGATTAGAAATTGTATGAATGAAACCTCATACATTTATATTTAGATCACATGAACTTCAGCCTAGAAATGCCTTCATTAATTATAAATGGAGTTGATGGTTGCTATTACTCATACCCATAAACAGACCAATTTTATTTGTATGACTGTGAAATCCAGAAATTCCCTTGTATCCATCTCCATGCTACAAAGACCATGTACTAGGATATAATTTTCTACCAAAGAAAGTGACCAAGTTTTAATGTAGGAAAAATAAATCATAAAGGAAGGGGACAGTGTGTGGCAGGGTAACAGCAGCAGAGGAAGAGAAAACAAAGGATAACAATGGATAAAATTTACAAATGTTGTATCTTTTTTTAATTAGTTTTTATGATCAAAGACATTAAATACTGGTCCCTATTGACTATTTGTTTTATAGTTAGTATTGATTACAGATGCAAATACATCAAGTAACAGTAAAATTTACAACTCATATAAATTAAGGCTTTCTCATGTTCCCCCTACTGATTCATGCAGAAATAGAGGACTTGCCAAAGGATGTTCTGGTTTCTGTCAAGGATATACAAGACCTGTATGACTAGTGCTATAAAACAGTTAAGCACTGAATTCCTGTCAAATAGGAACAGATTGGTCATACAGAGGTAAAAAAAAAAATCAATATATTTAATAAACACAGAAATTCACATGAAATTTTTGCTTAGGAAATTCACAAAGTTTGGACTTTTGAAATTGGTATGACAAAGCATCGGAAAGATCACTCTCAATTGGTTTTTATTGTGCTTCCTCTCAGCAGCTACTGTTTCCTATTCTTGGAGATGCATACACCAAGAAAGCTCTTTGATCTCTCCCATTTTAATATATTTTATAGTAACAAATACTGTTCCTTTTACTTTTTTCCACTTCTGCCACAGTGTTAAAACATTTTGCACATTGTTCTTAAGTTCAGTTGATACAAAGTTGTGCACATGGCTTCCTTAAGAATTCCATTATCAATGTAATTTTGTGTTCAGTAAGAAATTTTAATCAAATTATATGATTTCTAAATAAATACTTCTATCATTCTGTCATTCAGTTTAAAGGCAAAAGGATGAATTGGAAAGCAGGCTAGGTGTGTTATACGCTGGCAGCACAAAAAGAACATGTTTTACTCTGAAAATATATTATTTTGAAACTGATCTTTTTTAACATATGAAAAGTGTTTAAGCATTTCTCTCTTGCCTGCATCTGATTTAGGACTAATACTGAATCTTTTTCTAAGTCTAATTCAGGAAAGAAGTGAGAGCAGACTGCAGAAGAGAAGGAAAGGTGACAAAATGCAATTTAATTTCAGATATAGATACTATTGATTCAAGACTGATGTCTTAAAGTTGGCCTGATGTACAAGCATGCATACGCTTCACAACTTTTTCTTGTGATTATACCTATAGCCATGAGATGTTAATATGATACAGAGATGTGTATGATTTGGACACAAAATTCTTCCCTTGACTGTTTTACTTTAATTCAAACAAATCAGGTGTAAAAATAAAGTCTAAGAGCCAAAAGATTTCTTAAGAAGATCTGACTTTATTTTATCTTTTCATACCTACTAAAAAAAATTTCACTCATATACAGTGATATGAAAAAGTGGGTGACAATAAGTATTTTGAGATAATGGTAAATCCCTGACAAATACAAAGCCTGAGTAGCAGCTTGACAGTAACCAGGATGTCCTGGTATGTCATTAGTGGCAGTGGACACCTATGCTTTGGCAGCTGAATTAAGTTTAGATGTCTATAGTTTGGACTGTTAACCCCTTCCCCCTTCAGATCTAGTTTAAAGCCCTATCAATGAACCCTGCCAATTCCTGCCCCAGGATCCTTTTCCCTGTCTGGGACAAGTGCATCCGATTAGTTATCTGCAGCTCTGATGCCTTGTAAACCAAGTCCTGATTGTAGAATCCAAATCCCTGTTGATGAAACCAGCCCTGGCCCATGAATTAAGCTGTTGATTCTTCCTAAATGTTACCTTATCCATCACTGATGTTAGAGGGATAGAGGAGAACACAACCTGAGCTCCTGATCCCTTTAGCAGTTGTCCTAAGGTTCCAAAGTCTCTTCTAATAGATTGTGAGCCTCTCATTGTTCTATCGTCACTACTCACTTGAAAGACCAGAAGTGGGTACCAGTCTGAAGGACCCACAAGGTTAGAAATTTTACATACGATGTCCCTTACCTGGGCACCAGGGAGGCAGAAGACCTCTCTATGAACTGGGTTTGGTCTGCATATTGGGCCTTCTGCTCGCTTCAGTACAGAGTCTCTTATAACATGACCATTCGAGGTTTCTTTTCAGGATCAGCTTTGATGGCTGGCCTAAGGTAACCTGTCTCTGGTGCAGTTTCTGGACTTTTTGAGTCCTCATCCTTGTTGATGATCTGTTCCTCCTGAAGAGCCTCGTACCTATTCTGCAAGTGCACTGTAGGCAGTGTGCTTCCTAAAGCAGCATGCTTGCTCCATTTGTATTTGTTCTGTCGAGTGAAGACCTGTTCCCATTGACCCTGCTTATGTGGATTACTACATGGAGGCAAGAGACTTGCTGATGGGAAGATACTGCACCCCCCTGTTCCACTAAGAGTTAACCCTAGTTCAGGTTTGGTTGAGACTAGATTATGGAAAAAGTCTGTTTCTCTTTCACAGTCTCTTACAGTTCTTAGTCTTTCCAATTCTTTCAGTTCAGCCACCATGTTCATCAGATCCCTGATCTGCTCACACCTAACACAGGTGTTGTCCCTGCCATCCTCCATATCCAGTGTGAGGCTCCAGCACTCACTACGACTACATGCCTGAACATCTGCATGTTTGTATGTGTTCTCTGTTTGGGTGCCCACTGTTTTTCTACTAGCCTTTGTCTGAGTAGTAACCATGTCTTTCAGTAACCTTCCTGTCCTTTTCACCTCTTTTTTTTGTTTGTTTGTTTTTCCCCTGTCAGCAAGCAGGGCTCCTCTACTCGCAACCACCTGCAGGGTTCTGTTTGTTTGTCATGAGGTTTCCGTGGCACCCCCTCCCCCTGCTATGTCACTGTACTAAGGCATGTAGGCAACCCAAGCTTGCTGCACCTCCTCCTTTCTTCAGGAGCTCCCGAGAAGGAAATGTCTTTTCACCAGAAAAGAAGGGAAAGAAAAGCCAAAACAAGCACCCAGAGCTGAGCTGGTTACCACTGCCTCCTCTCCTTGCAGCCACGTGCTGGATTTATTGGAAGTAAAACCTAAAGGAATATATGGATTCATATTTAAACAATTCTAAATGCACAACAGACATAGGCCTACCCAAACAGAAAAAGATGTCAAAGGATCATTAATTCAAAAAATATTTTAAAGATAATGTCAAATATATAAAAGCTTAGAATTATGAAAAATCAGAGGGTAAACTGACCAGATTTTAAAGTCTCTGTCTTTAAAGGACTATAAACCTTTTTTTTTTTCTGCCTTGATTTGGATTCCTGTTAATATCATAGTCATTACAGTGTCATACTGCCTTTTTTATTTTACTGAAGCTAATAATTTTTAGCTGATAGCTTTGTGAATCAATATTTTGGCTGAACCAAACTTATCATGTAAAGAAATATTAATAACATTCTTGTTAAATGATTGCCTTAAGTATTTACATACTTAATACATATCTAGAATGCCATTTATGATGTAACAGCTGTATTTACATTCCATATTTATGAATTAAAATTATACAACTATTGTAATAGATTTTCCTTCCTATAAGGTACAATATATTAATCTTTAGCACAAAAAAATTAGCATTAAAATAACTCTTGAAAAAGAGGAAAGTGAACCAACTACATTTATGAATCTTAACATGATTGTAGTTTTTCATTCCAAGTTAATTTCTATATTAGGAAGACATACTCTCTGCAAATGAAGATACAGTAACAAGCACCCAATGTTGATAGTAATTATTTCTTAATATCAGATTTTTTTATCTAGCCAAGATATGAATAAATATTTAGTAAGCAGTCTCACATGAACATTCACACTTGTGTGAGATTGCTTACTAAATATTCATGTTTAAGAATCTAAAGAACTGAATCATTAGTTGCATAATTACTGTCTTATAGGACCATTATGACTAATCACGAGTAGCACAGAATCCTAGCATTATAGAATAGTTTGAGTTGGAAGTGACCTTAGAAATCATCTAGTTCCAACCATCCTGATATGGACAGGTAGAACTTCCAGTACACCAGGTTGCTCAAAGCTCCATCCAGCCTAGCTTTAACCACTTCCAAAGACGGGACACCCACAGCTTCTCTGGGCAACCTGTTCCAGAACCTTGCATTCCTCTCAGTAAAAAATTTCTTCTTTATATTTAATCTAAATCTACCCTCTACCTGTTAAAAACACGAGCCCTCATCCTATCTCTGGTCCCTGATAAACAATCCCTCCTTGTGTTTGCTATAGACCCTCTATATGTAGTGGAATACCACTATAAGTTCTCCCCGGAGCCTTCCCTTTTTCAGGCTAAAAAGCCTTAACTTCCTCAGCTTCTGAACAGAGGTGCTCTAGTCCACTTATCATCTTTGTGGCCCTCTTTATGTACTGGAATACCACTATAAGGTCCCCCCAGAGCCTTCCCTTTTCAGGCTAAACAACCTTAACTTTCTCAGCTTCTGAACAGAGGTGCTCTAGCCCCCTTATCATCTTTGTGGCCCTCTTCTGGACAAGATGGAGCATATCCATGCTTTTTTCTGGGTGCAGTACACACGGTGGTACAAGCGTGGAGTAGAGAGGGAGAATCACCTCCTCTGACCTGCTGGTCATGCTTCTTTTTATGTAGTTCAAGATGTAATTGGCCCTCTGAGTTGTAAGTTCACATTACTGGCTCACAGTCAGTTTTTCATCCACTAGTCTTTTGCCAAGCTACTCTCAATCTAGTCATTGCACAGCCTGTAGTTATGCTTGGGGTTGCCTCAAATAAATCAATTAGTAGAAACTTGTGGATATCTGGTGTAGTAGCTTTCTAGAGATACTTTGGAACTGGAAAAATATTCAGTTTGATAATTAATAACTATACTCATATTTTAGCTACAAATTAAATGATGGGAAAATTACTTGCTTTTAATATACGAACATAACTGAGAATAAATATGAAAATGCTGTCTAATGTGTGCATGTAATTATAAACAGTATTTGGTCACACATGTTTATGGCTTTTTCATGTTTTGTGGATGTGATAGGCTGATGGATGCATCTGTGGGAATCTGCATATGTGCACAAATGTGTGTATATATATATATATATACACATATATATATATATATACACAGATATATATATATGCATATTTTTCACACATATATATGCACAATTTAGGTAATATTTAAATGTTTTCCATATATTCCATGCACATGACTGTCACTCGATATTCAGTTTTGCTAGAGGATTCTGAAAGAAGCACAAGAAGGGAGAAATTACCTGTTTATCAGCATCCTGAGTTTATTCTTTCTTTTTGTGCTACTCCATTCCGATTAGCTTCATGGAAAAGTATGACCGACGTTTTAAAAATATGCCTCATTTTTTGTCAGCATATATCCTGTCTCATGTTTCAGAAGTGTGCTTACATGTTTGTTCTTTCAAAGCTGACAGCACTGCCTAGTTCCAGATGTGGCTATGCTTAAAGGCATAGGAAACAGACAAACAAAACCCACTTTATATAAGTTGCATGACTTGTTAAATGAAATCTGTTGGGACCATTCTTGAGTCAGTGACCTGTAACAAAATTGAAAATTGTCACTGGCTACACGTAGTGTTCTGAGACTCCAAGTTGTTTAACTCTGTAGCTTCTCCAGAATGAAGCAATTAAATATTAGGTTTCTTTTCTGATATACTGGTGTTTGGGTTTTGGTTTTTTGTTTTGTTTTTTTTTTCTGTGTGTGCTGTGTTCATCCTATTTGTGCAGGGCTGTAATGACACAGCACACCAATATGATGTATAAAGTCAAACCCTTTATTACCAAAAGAATAGTTCTTTTATAGTGTTTCTTATCAGATTAAAACGTGTTTTATTCTGATTGGCAACATGAGCTCTGCATGAGATCTGCACACACACTGTCCATGCGAATCAAAAGCATATCAATTGGTTGGCATAATTAAACACAGCCCCACTCATTAATATGGATGATAACATGTTATTCTCAAATCAGATTCTCTTACTCCTCTGTGGGAGGCAGTTGCTATGTTATGAGAATCAGAAATCTGTATTCTTGTATGCCATAGATTGTTTTCCTCAACTGTGTGAAAGAAGGCCAGACTCCTCATTATTTCACGTTCTCTAATGTATGTGCTTGTTCTTTTTTTTGGGGGTGGTGGTTTTTGTCTTTTTTTTTTTTTAATGCGTCTTTATTTTGCTTGCATGTCTCTTTGGACTCTGTGGTTGAGTTTTATTTCAGAAGACATAGACTTAGGACACAGCAACATCATTTTCTATGCATCAGAGAGTGGAATGTTAGAAGTGCAGTAATAACACACAGGACAACAAGAAAACTTAAGATGACAAACAATACAACTAGTGACATAGATAATAAAAGTTTTACACAAATAAATATTGCTACAAGTTCTGGTGAACTAAGACTGATAAACTAAAATATTTTCCTGGTTATAGACTGCTGGATATTTCACATTAAAATTGGCAAGACTCTTGTTTGATTTCAAAACATAGGCTAGGTTTAATGTGGTCATATTATCTCTTCATTCAATAGTTTATGTTTACCAGTGAATTAAAAAATTTGTTCATGTTTTTCATCATTCTCTTTCTTAAAGGAGGCAACCTACCTTATTTAACTTCTTCCTAAGTAATTATGATTTTTGCATCTCTCTGATTATTCATTGTTTTCTTTAAATCCTATGCTTATTGTCTCTTCCTTTGAAACTTATTTTGAAATAAAGGCAGGAGAGCTAGCTGACTTGGCCTATGCTGTAGAAGAAATGAGCACTGTGTTAACAAATTAGTATCCCACTGCCACAGTGCCCATGAAGGTAGACAGCTCCCTGTGGAGCAGGCACTGGGACCTGTAGGAATTGTGTGAGGTTCAAGAAAAGGGCATGAATCACCTCTAGGGAGACTTGGAGACCAGGACAACTTTGCAGGAGGCTGGCTAGGTCTTTTAAGGTCTTTTAGTGCACTCAGAGCCCTGACAGTCACTTGAAGGAAGCCATTGATGAGGCCAGCTGTAAAGAATAGATGATAGACCATTAACTGGGCACCCCCCATAGTGGAATCAGGAATAATAAAGTTAGACATATGTAGAATCTTAGTGCAAGAATACAATTCTTTGTCATATCACAGTTTCTTCTAACTCTCTTGAATGTGAACAGGTCACACAATTCTCCTTCTGAATTTATGACTATACATAGACACTTGAGCAGGTGAAGAAGGAAAATGAGTATAGCTGGGGAAACTGGGCAACTTTGGGAAACAGAGTTTGGGAAAAAAGGATGTAATCAGCTATCAGAATAACAAAATGGCAATACAGGAGAAAGTAAGCAGTACGTTGGCACAAGCTGTTAGTAAAATATTTCTGTGTTTCAACATCCCTTTAGGAACTAGAAGGTAATTTTGGCTGTTACAATGTCTCATAGAGCTATTGCCTTGTTGATAAAACATACCAGAATTTTCTCTGAAGTACTGGAATCCATCAGAAAAAAAAAAACCATGAAAAACCCAAAACAAACAAAAAAAAATTAAAAAGCCTTACTGGGTCTGTTTTACAGCTGAAACAGTCAATATCTCATTAGGGTTGCTAATTTTGTTTGCAAATTGAAGAAAGACATTATATCCACTGAAATCTGTAGTTTCTACTGTTGGTGTAAAATAACTGTAATCCTTCTTGTTTGTGTCAGAGCCTTTCCCAGCTGCAGCTCCCACTTGACTCTGTAAAGTTTTATGTGATATATATGTCATTCAGTTTAGGAAGAACAAGGCACTTGGCATGCATAACACAACCAGTTATTATATTCTGCTTTCTAAAGACTAAACAAGTTCATGTCCTGCAAATGTGTTGAGAATGTTGGCAATGGCTTGTTTAGCACACAAAAAAGAGAAACCAGACAGCTGTATTTTTATTAAATCAGATTACACTTGGCAATTACATTCAGATGCAAAAAAAATCGCATCTTGTAAGCTAAATTTGCATTTCAAGAAACACAAGTATATTCGTGTCATTATTCCTTCTTCCAAATGTACAGATATGTTTATTAATCTAAAATAATAGCTCAGAAGTAATTTGGTGGTTTGGTTTATTTTGGTTCACATTTATTTATTTAGTTAGTTAACATAAAAAAAAAAAAAGCAGTTGTGGATAAACAGATAACAGTTGTAAACTGGTAAAAGTTGTGAAGTCCAGAACAAGACACAAGAAGAGAAAAGAGTAATGTTTCTGAAAAGAGGAGTAATGCATCTTGAGGAAGTTTCTCGATTAAAGGACTGATTCTGGAACAAATCTTTTTCAACACTAACATGTGAGTGGATGAATTTTATAGATGGTGTGAAACTGGGAGATAAATATCATAATGCATCAGGAGGGGTAGGTCCAGCAAGTACTGATCAGACTGCCTTTATATGATGCCCTGTTCAAACTGAAGCCTTGTGTACTGTTTTAGTGATCCCTGTTCAGGGAACATGAACTCAAACTGATACAGAGGATCACAAGTAGCATGGATAACCTGCTTTATGTCAGGATACTGTATAGATTACTCTACTTTTAAAAATGTTTTGTATTGCTTTGCTTTTTTAAAATAAATTGCTCTGCAAATTCATCACAATGAAAATGTCACAGGGAAAAAAGTACTTTAAGCTACTAAATAAGGACAAATACAGTTTCACCATGAATATATTTTGAAAGGATGTTGAAAGAAAGTTGCTAAGTCCTAAAGAATAATTCTAGAATAAAGTGTAGGAAACCTAACAGACTTCAAATCAGAGTGTGATAAATTAACAGAAGGTATTGCACAAGACAGTTAACAGACACTTTGAATCTACATTCTACATTTCTATGCTCAGGATAACACTATAAGGGAAATTTCATAGAATCATAGAATCACAGAGTGGTTTAGGTTGGAAGGGACCTCAAAGATCATCCAGTTCCAACCCCACCACCATAGGCAGGGACACCTCCCACTGGAACAAGTTGCTCAAGGCCTCATCCAGCCTGGCCTTGAACACCTCTAGGGAGGGAGCAGCCACTAGCTCCCTGGGCAATCCGTTCCAGTGTCTCACCACCTTCACTTCCTCCTAACATCCCGTTTAAATCTCTCCTCTGCCAGTTGTGGCAGAGCAGGGCACTGCCCCACCGGAGGTTTGAATGAGGTGTGAACTTTGGCAGGGCACACCCAGTCCACTGCCCCACCAGAGGTGTGAATGGGGCAGGAAACAGTCTTCCTTCCTCCCCACCTCTGTCACCAGAGGCTTAGTACAATAGGTGTGAAGTGCCTTCTCCCACCCTCTGTGGGCTTGAACAGGGAGGCGACAGAGCACCTCCGTATATATATGGCAGCTGGACAGATTGGAGCAGGACTTGCTTGGACTTGCAAGGACTTGCTCGGACCTTCACTGGGACTTGCACGGACCTGCACTGGGACCTGCATGGACCTGAACACGGTCCTGGAGACACGAACCTCACACGGACTTTGAGACAGTCTCCCATTTGTAAGTAGGGCAAAGGTGTTTCATGCCCAAACCTTTCAATTTTTCTGATTTTTCCTGAATTACAAGAAAAGGCATCATTGTGAAGACTTTTCCCGACCGAATTAGAACCCAAACTTAAACTAATTTACACAAAGATTGTGGGTGGGGCTTTTGGAAATTATAAAAGCTACATAACTTATAATTTCTGCCTCTTCAATCGCCCCCAATCAATACACCAGTTTAAACCCATTATCCCTCATCCTGTCACTACAAGACCTTGCCAATATTCCCTCCCCACCCCTTCTCTATGCCCCCTTCAGATATTAGAAGGCTCCTATAAAGTCTCTTTGAAGCCTTCTCTTCTTCAGGCTGACAAGCCCAAACTCTCTCAGCCTGTCCTCATAGCAGAGGTGGTCCTATATGGTGTTGCTCAAAACTGATGCAGGGAAGCACTGTTAATATACTTCGCACCTGAAAAATCAACTGAAATGCTGAAAGAGCATTCTGCTTCTCTGGAGGCTTTCAAAACCTGCTTGGACAAGTTCCCATACAACCTGATAAAGGCATATCTGTGTTACCAGGGCACTTGAACTAGATGATCTCCAGAGGTCCCATCCAGCTCCTGCAATTCTGTGATTCTGTAAATAAAATTAAATATTTTCAGTACTCTAAACTGGAGTCCATCACACCCATAAACCAAGAACAACAAAGTTCTCAGTCCTGCTTCCTGTGGCTTAATTTTATACTTCTGCTGTTTTTATCAGTAGTCTAGGGTAAAGTGCTTTTAAGGCTACATGTTGAACCAGAGCAACAAGTGGGTCTAGATGAAAAACAAACAAAAGAAAATAAAATACTATTTTATACTCATGTCAAAGCTTTGTTTGCTGCACAAACACAGTTTTTTCTAGTATGAGAGAGGGAGAAAGGCAAAAAAAGAAAAGATGAACTATAGAAAAAACTCTTTGTACAATGGAATTTTAATTCAAAATATTGCAAATTTAGATGTAAAATTAGAGAAAAGCTCCAACCACTGCAAATTAAATAAGCTTATGAATGACAAATAAAATAATTTAGAGTTAATAATGACAATTTTAACAGTATTTTCCCTTTTCTTTCCTTTATTCACCTTGCCTTCCTAAATTTTGGAAAGCCATAGAACAGCTTAATCTGATCAACAGAATAAACACATGACTAAGAAGAACCTTCAGGGCAGTTTTTCATCTACAGCATAAACACTCTCATTACTGGACAGGGTAGCATCACTATTTCCATGCTTGCATCATTTCCATAGTACAGTTGAAATTGTCCTCATTTCATCTGAGACTTAAAGACTTGGAAAGTGCCATTCAGTTTTAGAAATAAATTAAGGAAGGCTTGTAACTTATTTTTATATCAGTATATCTCCTTAAGCACACGGGACAAATTTCATATATAAGCCAACAAGAAATGTGAGAGTGCTTCTATTCTGAATACTCTTTCATATCTCCAACTCTTCATGCTGATGAAGAAATAAAGTAGGACATGTCAAATGAAATTCCAAGTCATTAGAATACAGGACCTGAGATATAGAAAATGTTGATAGATTCATATTAATATATTTTTTTAATCTACCTAGATAAAACTTCAATTTATATTAACTGCAATATATGTGAAGAGAATATATGAAACATAATGATTTAGTACAAGGAATTTTAAAAGTAATATATTTTTTAAAATCTCATTGAGTGTTTTACTTCATTTGTGTCACTGATCATTACATGTTCCATACATATTAAATGAAAAACATCATCTGTTTTAATTGCTATGCAAAAAAAAAAAAAAAAGAGTTGAAGAATTTATTAGATGATGGTGCTTTACCTTGGGATGCTATGAATAAATATTCACATAAACTGATTGAATATAGGCTACTAAAAAAATGAGACTGAGGAAAGTTTAATGTAGTAGCCTGACTTTCAGTGGATGAACAGTACCAGTAGCATATCCACAAGAGCTGTATTGCCCATACAAAAGACAGATTTGACCTTTTAAACATTAAAAAAATACATGTTTTGATGTGATTTTAGCAGGAATAAATGGAACACAGATGCAGAAAAAAAGATTCCTTTCTAGAAGTCCATAGGTCTGATCTTATGGGTTTTTTCCCCTTTATCTCTCTAGGGGAGAGATTATCAATAACATCAGTCATGATTTCAATCCTAATGCTTGAGAAAAAGCAAATAGACGAAATCCTCATTGTTGTATAAATGTTCTTCCAGAGTGATGGAGTGAATTAATTAATCCTGTCTAAGAGACATGAGGTTTGGTGTACAGAGTACAGAATGTGCTTTCATAGTAAAGTGATGAGACCTGTTACTCCTCCCATATAGTGATACCAAGAATTGGAACAATCATGAATTATCTTTGAATTATATTTTCAATATTATATTAGTTTTGAAGTATTGAATTCAAATACTGAATTGTTAACTGTCATGCAAGTTAATATCCAGGAACTTAATTTAGAAGTTAAAAAACAAACAAACAAAAAAACCCAAGCAAAACAAAACAAGGCAAAATGAACAAGCAAGAAAATAAAAAACACTCACACACAAAGAAAGAGATATGACAGAAAAAAAATAAAGAAAGAAACACATAAATAATTAAGAAGTATTGAATTAGTCTTTTATTTTTTTAGGGAAAAAAAAAGGAAGATTAAATTACCTCAGATTACAACATCTAAACTAAAACCTGTAGGATTTTTTCACATGAAAAGGCTTGACATGTTGCTTTAAATTTCTCAGTCTTTTAAAGAGTTTTTCTTGTTGGGTTGGTTTGATTTGTTGTTTGGGGTTTTTTTTGTTTTGTTTTGTTTTGGTTGGTTGGTTGGTTTTTGGTTGAGGTTTTTTTTTTGTTACTAATAAAGTAATAGCTGTAG
>VWZI01019111.1:23186-64202 GCA_013396835.1 Psilopogon haemacephalus | reverse complement strand
TACTAATAAAGTAATAGCTGTAGTTTCTTCTTTGAGTTTCTTCATTTTTAGATTACTACACTTATATCTTAAATGTGATGCTAATGTTACTTTAATGATTATATTGTAGCATTTTATATCCTATTTGATTTTTTTGTTCCTTTTCCTGTTATTTGAAGCAGTATCATCTTCAGCAGAATTCTGTGGAGTCATCATAACCTTGATTAAAGACAACACTGAACTTTTCCAAAAGGTAAATATTTTCTTGTTCCTCTACTCTCAATTGATGGATTGTCATTAATCTGCATCAGACACAGATTAAGCTATTGATTAGTTAATCAAAATTAGGGTATAGTATGTATTGCAACTGTATCTACCCACGTATGTATCAATTCATCTATGTATCTCTATGTATCTTTATCTATCAAGTGCGAATTAGAAAGCACTGAGTTTAAAGCTCTTAGAAAACAAAAAGCAGGTCAATTAATTTTTTTTTTTTAACTTCAGTAAATTTAGTCACTAGCGACACTTTTACGTAGTTCTTACACAGGATTCATCATCATCACAACACACACAAAACTGCCCATCTACAGTGTGGGTAGTCACTACTATGGAGCTGATGCTATGCAGTTACTGCCAATATTTGTGGCCTTTGGCAATTCGCTCTTGTGGAGGTTAAGGAGACTAGGCATAAGAGCTCTTTGATGAGAGAGTTAAAACTGAAATGGTGTTATCTTGTTTCTTCTCTCCAGTTTTCCTCTCTTCAGACAAATGATTTTATGCCATTTCACCCCTCTCAAAAATTTGGGACCTTCTCTGCTTTTGATGGCTTAATGGTGTCTTCAGGAAATGTGTCACCTATTTACAGTCTCTCACAGACCTATTACTAAAGTACTCATGTAAACTTTTCTCTAGCTCTGCCATGCAATGTTACAAACTATTCATATACTATTCTTAGTTACACTATTTTAGTACATTTATATTCAGGCTTAAGACAATTATCTTCAGAACAATACATTTATAATTTAGGTGTCAAAGACCTCTGCTTAGTTTGAATAATAATGAAAAAAAAAAAGTAAAAAGCAAATGACATAAAGAATAAGGAATGGCAATATTTTGAGGCTAATTTACATTTCTAGTTTATTTTTAAACTCATCAAACATCTTTCAGTGACATTAAAAGTTGGAATATACATCATTATTAGATACTAAAAGGTAGTATCATGCCTGAGTCATGTAAACATGAGTATGTACCTCAGGGCACTGAATCATTTGAATGATTTAAATAAATTATAGACAGACAATAAGGCAACAGAATTTAACCTTGGTATTTCTTTTTAAGGTTAGGAAAATTACATTGAAATTAAAATTTACATTAAAAATTCGTTATCTTTATATTAAGTTATTAGTCAAATGCAGAAATTGAGAAACTAAGGCAATTAGAATTAGAATGAAGTTTGTTCTGCAGGTTGACAAATAAAACTCATATTTTAGTGTAAACATAGATTATACTATTACAAATTGCTTTTCATCATTAGAATATGCACATATTTGATAATAGTTTGTATTTAGGATAATTCAATATTATCTGCAAGCACAAGTTGAGTAAAGTCAGCTCCAGTAATGCAAGAAGACTCACTGTGAATGAGAAAGGATGATGTACCCCAAAGCTCAGACAGTAATACAAAGAAGCAGATTTAATCTCAGTACAGAAGGGTGGATTCTGTTACAAAATACTATCAACAGATGAGTGAATGAACTGAATGTTTCAATCAGGCCAGCTGAAAGACTGAACACATAGCTCAGCCCAAAATAGAGTACAAAAACTAGACAACTAGAAAAACAATTTCAAACACACCATTGGCTTTCATCTGGACGCAACCCAAACATTCCATGCACTCAGGATCATGACAGTGACCATACTACAGAGATCAGTAATGAGAATCATATTGTGGCTGGATTGTGTATTGCAGTTGCTGTATTTTGTGAAGTGTCACACTTTTATTGTGCTTTCTATAAGTTTTGTATCACTTGTTTAAATGAGAACTCCTGTGTAATAACGTTAATCTTCAAATAAGTAAATATGATATTCAACATTACACACACCACGCAATGCATAGCCCAAAGAAACTGGTCAGGGAGTAGTGGACTTTGAGACAGATTCTGAATAAGCTAATCATATTTATCTGGTGTCCTTAGAAGAAGCCCTAGTTCAGGAGAAGGCTCTCCTATGAATCTGTTTTGCAGTAGTGTGGGAAGCAGGTGGAGTGAGATAGAGTATGTACTGGTTGAACACAGCCTGCTCTAACAAGCAAGCCCCTGTCAAAAAAATATAAGAAGGAAAAATAACACAAAAAGTCCTAAGTTGAGAGTATAATGGAAATAACACCATATACAATTACCTTAGCCTATTTTACAGAAAAAAACACCACAAAAGCAGAAGCAGCAGCAGAAGCCAATGATACAATACCCCTCACCCCCTTCTCCCCACTTCCTTGCATCTTCAAGCACACAGCCAGCCTAGCAGAAAAGACAAACACTGAAAACCTGGAAAACAGAATCAGCAACTGGAAATACAAAGCCCGTCGTGTTTACAATCTGAGCTACAAGTCCTATGTTAATTTGCTCCAGCCAGCACTTTCATTTTAAAGCTGACATGATGTCAGCGTGATATTGAATACTCACCAGCAGATTCAACTGCTTAAAACCGTGACAAATGTCAAATGGACACTGTGTCCTAAAAATGTCTCAACACATATCTGAATCAGAGTATGATCAGATGGCCATGTTTAGTATGTTTTTAAAATCTCCTACTCCTCAACTTGATTATTACTGAAAAGGTAATATATGAACTAATTTCAGAGAGACATTTGTGCCTTAAGGTAACTGTAAATGTGATATGACAGTATGAAAAAAAACAAAACATTTGAAGTGTTAAAAAAAAACAAAAAAAAAAAAAAAAAAACAAACAAAAAACCACCAACATTCTAGAAAAAGAATAAAGTCACTTTGTAAAACTATCAAAAGCTGTTACCTAGTACATTTAACTTCATTCTTTTGAGAATAAAAGGCTGTTAAACTTCTTTGAAGTGCAACTGAAAATTCCCTTTCAATAAGACAAAGAAAGAAAACCTGGGAATAACAAATGTAAAAGCAAAGAAAATGGAAGTTTTTTATCTCTTCCGCAAAGTTGTATGTATACAATTTTTTCTTTATAGCTAATTTGATTGGATTAAATTCTAAGTAGAGGAAATTGCATATTTATTACTGTTCATGTCTGCTGGTTTGAGGCTAACTGGAATATTTTAATGAGAGAAATTAAATCATTGGCTGTGAAAAGAAAATAGTGATGTCTATATCACTCATTGGTTTTGCTTAGGGATATAAAACCAGGAAACAACAACAAAGTCAATCAGTCTCTGTGTGGCTGCTGTTTGCTTCATTAACTCCTTTGCCTGGACTCGTATAACTCAATCTAATAATTCATATTCTAACTGCTTATCTGCATCTCACCCCTTCTTGTAAGCCTTCCAAGATAAGGGAGGGGGTGGGAAAAAGGAGAGGGGTTAGTATAAAGCCATCCTGAGCAATTCTCCTGTTTAGGAGGGGTTTTGAATTTCTGTATTACCTTTAACTTGCATATAATTGTATATAGTTGTAAACAGCTGTATATATTGCGCATATGTCCTTGTAAATGTGTGCTATGCTGTAAAATATAGCTTCATTCCTTAACTTCCATCTGGCTGAATTAGTCTGGTGAACTGGGGAGAGGGGAGGGAAAATTCCCATACCATCACATCATGTTTTCATATTTATAATGAACCATGATGAAATAAAAAGTGTTATTGTTGTTGCATTGATTTTGGCATATTTTATTCAATTTTTTTTTAAAAAGGCAATCAACCTTATAAGATGTTAAAACTGATGAAGGTGAAACATTGCAATACAGGAAGAGCCAAGTATGCAGTATAAATTAAGTGGACATCTGTCTAAACTTAATTAAATAATTATTTTCTGTCAGCCTTGTGGTAGTTTGGGAGTTTCCCATGCCCCCCACAAATTCACCACACTAACTTGGTCAGCTGGAAGTTAAAGAATGAAGCTATATTTACAGCATTGAACAAATATACACACATATATACACAATTGTGCTGGTTTGAACTAATTGGAGGATTTGAGTGAGAAAATTAGACTATAGGCTGAGAGAGGAAAACAGATGATGCTACTTCCCTCAGAGCTCTACTGAGAAAGAAAAAAAAAAAATGTTCTAAGGATTGTAACCCAAATATAGATAAATCAGAGTGCTTTAGACCTCTCTGGGCTGTGGCTGTTTCCTGCATAGCTCCTTTGTCCCTGCCTTTTGTAGCTAATTCTCAATAATTCTACTAACTTCTTTTCTGCTGCTAACCCCTCCAGTGGATCTACCTTACCCTATCTGCTTCATCAACAGATGGTGAGATAAGATTGGGGAAGGGAGGAAAGGTGGTAGGGGTGGTTAGAAACCCCTCTTAGGGATTTTGATCTCTGGGAGGGGTGTGGTGTTTCTGTATTACCTTTTCACTGTATATATCTGTAAGTATCTGTTATACATTGTAAATATTTGCTTGTATATTGTGCATTGCTGTAAATATAAAGCTTCATTTACCAACTTCCAGCCATTCTCAGTCCTATACTGGGTTATATCAAAGTGGGGGCAGGGCGGGGGGGACAGGGGACAGGTAACTGCTAAACCACCACAACAATATATACATATATTTAAAACTATATAGAATGATATACATGCTAAAAATAATGAAGACATTTAAACCCCCTCCTGAACAGCAGAACTGCCCAGGAGGGCTTTCAAACCATCTCTCCTCCTCCTTTTCACCCCCACCCTTATATCAGAATTCTTACGTGCAGGGGTGAAACTGCCAGATTAAGGAGTTAGAAGAAGAATTATTAGTTCAAGTTATACTGGTCTAGGCAGAGGAATTAGTGAAGCAAGACAGAGACTTACTGACTTTGTTTATGTCTCTTGTTTTATTTTTAATTTCTCTCATTTAATATTCCAATTAGACTCAAACCAGTGCAAGCCTAAATTAATTAATTTCAACTGGAAAAAACTCTCACATTTTAAAATTCTTTCTCAAGTGACAAATGTTAAATTATCTTTCACGCAAAAAATGAACAACATTCAAATTGTTTTCATACATAGAGCTGAAATTATAAGCAGTTTTCTCTTGAGACACCAATATTTTACCTTTTCAGTTAGAAAGTGTGCCTCTGTCACAGCAGCCACTCAAAAATGTGGATTTATAGTAACCAAAAGTACTGAGCGTTCCTTTGTCCTGGAGCACCCCAAATTCCTCCCTTCTCCCCTCACTGTGAGTTTGAACAGGGAGGAGAAGAAGGTGCAAAAACTGCTTCCCCCCCATCCCACCCTGTGAGCTTCAAGTGGGACAGCAAAGGGTGCCTTTCTCCACACGTGTGCTGCACATATGAAAGCCCATGCTGGGAATCAGGCTGGTGGTTGGCTGGGTTTTTCATGCCCAGTGTAAATTGGGAAATAGCCACTTTGTCTAAAAAAGCATAAATAGAGCAAGGGAAAAGGTGAAAGTTCCTGTCTGGAAAGGTCCCACACTTCTGCACCATTCTGCATAGTCTTGCAAGCTTGACATCTGAGAAAGAGCTGCTGGCAGCATCGGGACCCAGCTACTCTGGGAACCTACTACATCCAACTTCCTGGCTGCTATTCTGGCTGGGGGAGACCCTAGCAGTTTGGCTCTCCCATGCCACTGCTGGAGCAGCATGGCTTCCATGAATCTCTGTCTTGTGGAAACTGTATTTTTGAGTTAGCATGCAGTTTGGCAGTCTTTCCACCTGCCTTGGATTTTTGCTGTTTGAATTTGCGATTGGATATTGCTTGCAGAGTCAGAATCAGCTGAACTGTAGGGAAATCCAGCTAGGGATTATTTCTGAATACCTATCTCACTGTTGTGAGTAAAGCCTGCTGTTCCCTTAATTCTCTGCTCAGCCTGGTTAATAGTGGGGAAAAAGCTGTGTTCATAGCTTAGCATTTTCCATTTTCTGACTTCCTAAATCTCTGAACTTGTCCATACCATCCTCAGAAGATGTTCCCAATAAAATTTAGCCTGTAAATAAACCTAAAACTAGTTCTGCATATAGTTTGGGGGCAGGGTTTTCAGGGAAATAAAAATAATTCAATTTTTATAATTCCTGACTTGGCCTCATTAATTCCCTGCTTCCATGACATCCTTCCAACACAAAAAAAATTACAAATTTGGATGACATGGGGAAACCTCCCACTCAAGGCTACCCAAAATAGAGACTCACTCAATTTGTGGAAGTTTCTTATGTGACATCTCATTCTAAGGGGAGAGGATCTGAGTGCCAAGCCATTTCCTGCATAGAGACCAACTTAACATTTTCCATTGGTACTTTATTTATATCTTAAGACAGGGCTGCACTGTGTTCAGTTTTAATTACTTGGAGGATCAGTTCCACAAAACCACAAAAAAGCAGAGTAAAAGCCTGGGTCTGGATCCATCAGTTAATGTCACCAGAAGTACAAGGTTTCTATCAGGCTTTGCCCCTTTATCACATAAATATGTGATAAATGTCAGACTTTTCTGTTTGTCAGAACAGTTGTATCTGCCATAGTTCTTGAAAACCATTTTTCTTAGCCATACTGGCAAGATTTCATTACACTACTCTTTCATATGTTACAGTAATTGACGAACATACAGTCTCTCTAATTAATCCAGAAGTTGCTATCTTTCAGAATGTCTTCATTATACATAACTCTGTCAATCAGTATTCTAATGAAATTGCAAAACCTAATAATTCCTTTCAAATTTGAGAGCAGTGGTACAGATTGTCCAAAGAAGTAGTGCTGTATCAATCTGTTACCCACCCGTCCACACTTTGAAATAACCCAGGGTAGAACTCAGATGGATGGAAGTTAAGGAAATTAAGCATTATATTTACAGCTTTGCACAATATACAAGCAGATATTTACAATATATAACAGATACTTACAGATATATACAGTAAAAAGGTAATACAGAAACACCACACCCCTCTCAGAGATCAGCGTCCCTAAGAAGGGTTTTCCAACCACCCTACCACCTTCCCCCACTTCCCAGTCTTGTCTCACATGCCAGTTAAGCGAAAGTCTATCGGCCAGGGGGATTAGCAGCAGGAAAGTAGTTAGAAGTTATTAATATCCAGCTAAGATGGCAGCAGAGAGACATGAAGCAGCAGCCATGGCACAGAGCAGTCTGTCTTATATTTGTTTTGATTCTAGCTCTATACCCTTTCAGTAAAGAAATGAGTGAAGGATACATTGGAATGTTTTCCTTTCTCAGCCTGTAGTCTAATTTCTCATTCAAATCCTCCAATTAGTTCAAACCAGCACACCATCCTTAGAGGTTTTTAAACTCTAAGTAGCCTGGCATGAATTCAGAACTGACCCTTGTTTAAGAAGGAGGTTGAACTAAAGATCTGCTAAGGTTTTGCATGCACACTCAAGAGATAGAACAAAGATTCGATTTATTTTAAGAAAGTTAAAAATAAGGCATAGAAGGGCATGTAAGGATATGAAGGAGGAGGACAGGGAAAGTCACATAACAAGACAAGCCAGCTGCTGAAACCTGGAAAAGTAAGACTCTTCCAGGCATCATGCATCATGTAGTCTTAGGGCAGAGGTCAAGAACTATAGAGTTCCTACAGACACTCTTCTTATTAAAGGGACAAATCCTTAAGCACGGAATGGGGAGAGGGAAGCAGGGATAGGGCCTCACAAAAAGTGTACATTGAATAAGAACATCTCAAGCTACAGCCATTAGTGTTAACTACCCAGCATCAGCATTTTGATGTTACAAATTCACAGCTGGTATAGGATATGATTAAGGGAAGATTGCTTTCAATATGCAGCGATAATTATTAACAATATGTAATAACTGAGTGTTGTCAATGTGTGATGTTAATTAACATAATTAAAGTGTTATTTTAACAGTTTGAGACTGATTGGATTTTTCAGTCTTCTAAGCACTCCAGTCGCAGTGTTCTCTAGATTCCTGATACACAGGCAGTTGCAAGAGTGATTGCAGAATGTCCTAAAACTGCTGACAGTCAAAAACAGCATGCTGAAAAATTAATACATATAAACTTGAAATAATAAAATTACATGAAAAATAATTTCTTTAAAGAATCTATGAACTTTTAAAATTAAAATCTAAAATAGAGTATTTTTTATATTGTCTCATTTGAAAATAATTTTTACTACAAAACTGCATGAAAGATCTTCATCTTACATATAGTATATATGATAGGGTCTGTAACCTGGAAAGTTTTCTAAAATCACAGACTGAACAGAGGACAAGAATGGAAAATTTCTTTTTATCGTAACATATGATATCAGACATATGCGAAGCAGGTAAAATTCTGCTGCATAAGCTGCAGAAATATATTATTTTGCACTGAAACCTGGTTTTCTGTGAGATTGTGGAAGTGAAAAATTTAAAGATCAAAAGTAGTTGGTCGGGTTTATTAGAATGAAATGCAAGAATATATATTCTGTTCAGGAAAACTTGAGACCTTTTCAAACAAGAAGCTATAAAAGTGTGTGTGGTGGTTCGGCAGTTACCTGCCTCCCCTACCACCTTCCCCCACTTCCCAATCTTATCTCACTATCTGTCTTACATGCCAAATAAGGGAAGGTATGTTGGTAGGTTAGCATCAGGAAACTGGTTAGTGAAGTTACACAGATCCAGATAAGAAGGGACAGAGAGAGATGCAGCAGCCAGCACATCTCAAAAACAGTCTGTCTTTGGGTTCTAATTTGTATACATTTTTTCTCCCAGTAACCTGTGATGAAGTAGAATCATCAATATTTTCCTTTCCCAACCTATAACCTAATTTCTCGTTAAAATCCTCCAATTAGTTCAAACCAGCACACATTTACACCGTTTCAATAAACAAATGAGTGAAGGAGACATTTAGAATGCTTTCCTTTCTCAGCCTATAGTCTAATTTCTTATTAAAATCCTTCAATTAGCTCAAACCATCACAGTGTGTCTGAAAGATCTTACTATACACTTCTCCCTAATCACCTGCTTCCTAATATGTAATGACTGAAAACTAGTATATGTTCAGAATCTAGGAAATGTCAGCTGTAACTAACAACTTCATTGTTGACATTCCATCACATAAATGTCTTCAGAGACTGATGACACTGAAGCTAACAACTTCTTCAAGGGTGTTCTGGTTTGAACTAATTGGAGGATTTGAATGAGAATGTAGACTATAGGCTGAGAGAGGAAAGCACTGATGATGCAACTTCACTCATAGCTTTACTGAGAGAAATAAAAAATTGTTTTAAGAGTTGCAAATCAAATATAGATAAATGAGTCTGCTTCAGAGCTCTTTGGGCTGTGGCAGCTTTGCATGGCTCTTTCTCCCTGCCTTTTGTAGCTGAATCTGAATAATTCCACTAACTTCTTTCCTGCTGGTAACCTCCCTGACCGATATACCTCTGCCAATCTGCTGCATGAAACAGATGGTGAGATAAGACTGGGGAAAGGGGGAAGGTGGTAGGGGTGGTTAGAAACCCCTCTTAGAGATTTTAATCTCTAGGTGGGGTGTGGTGTTTCTGTATTACCTTTTTACTGTATATATCTGTAAATATCTGTTATACATTGTAAATATCTGCTTGTATATTGTGCATTGCTGTAAATATAAAGCTTCATTCCTTAACTTCCAGCTGACTGAGTCCTACCCTGGGTTAGGGTGATCTTTGAGGTCTCTTCCAACCTAGACCATTCTATGATTCTATGATTCTATGATCTATATAATTTTTTTCCAGTAATTGTCTTTCATGTAATTAAGAAGGTAAAACAAGATTTTATGCTTGGACAGTAACAACAACCAGCTGAACTTTTTGTCCTTTAGCTGAGAAATAAGAAAGGACTTGAATAAAATAATTAATTCTTTATATGTACTTTCTTAACATGTATTTCTGAATATATATTTTATTTTCAGGACTGTTTGTGCACATGAACTTCATAACATTATAAAACAATTGAATTTTGCAAGTTGTTCAGCTAGAGACTTACATCTGTTGTCTTTCTCATTTGATTCCGAAATAATAATATTAACTTCCTGTCTCTAGAGAAAGCTCTCTTTGATGGAGACAGCTGCATTCTGCCATCATTGCTACATTATGTGTGTTTTACATAACATTCAATGAACATAATGTTAACATAGTCTGACTTTTTATTTCCCGCTTATTTTGCATGAAAATGAATTCAGCTCTATAGAAATAGAATGATATGTGGAAGAATGAATGGTTTAATTGTTATTTCATTTTATACATTTTTGTCTAATTTTTTTCTATTAAAATGCAAGCTAATATGTTTTAAAATATTAAAACTGATTTTTACAAGCTAATATGTTTTTAAAATATTAAAACTGCTTTTTACAAAAATGTTGAATAAGTGATTTGCAATTTTTAAATCATGCTTCAAAGTCTGCAAAACTGAACATCAGGAAGTTACAAAAAGTAATTTAAATATCAGTAGTTAAGTATTTAAGTTTTTATATTGTTAGCAACTGCATTAAAGGAAATAGTAAAGTCACTTTTAAAAATACATCTCTTTGAGAGTCATCAGCTTTGAAACTGACTAGAAGGGGAATTTCTGGATGACTTAATACTACATGTTCACATTCAGCTATCCCCACACAGCAGTGGACAAGTAAAAGGGAATATGAATATTTTGAGTACGATTGTAGAAAAACACTTGAGAGAAAATAAATTTTGAAAAATCCAAACAGTTTTACTTCTACTAAAAGCAAGAATAAAATCCATGAACATGAGCTAGTTCTTGCTTTTGAAAATAGATGTAAGCTATTTTAAAGCAAAAAATAGTTAAAGTTTCAGTGGAAAGGAAAAAAAAAACAACAAAACAACAAAATATTTCCCTCAAAAACCAAAGACACTGTGCTCCCTCCAAAGAATGTAATGCCAACAGAAACAAAATAATTCCTGTGTATGCTCAAGGCTATATAAAAGACCATCCGTTTTACTTGTACACATTCAGTATCTCTCATATTTTTTCTGATTGAAACACTCATTTTAGTGAGTGTATATAACAGTAGACTCATCTGTCTGTACTTCCATTGGGATGCTTGGTCAGGTTCTTAATTGTCTATAGAGCTTAAGTGGGATCAGTCAGACTCTGCTCTTTCTCTCCTTTCCTACAAAGTATCAGTGATTCCATTCCCAAGCCTGCAACCTGTGCTTGAGAGGACAACCTGGGAATCTGATTTCTTGGAGGAAGGCAAACTAGGGCCCCAGATTAGTACAAAACACAGACACATTGCAGTATACCTTGGCCATATCCCTAGCACAAATATCTGAAGCACTTCCTAAACTGAATGTGAAAAATTGAAACATATTTCAGATACATGCATTATCTACAGACATCTCAGAGCACAACAATTGCAAATGTAAAAATTAAATTACAGGAACCCCCATTACAAAAGAAATTGTTGTTTAAGACTGCAGAAGTAGCAAAACTAGTTTAATTTTCTGAAGTTTTAATCTGATTTTCTGAACACCTCCTGAAACCTTACCTGTCTGTAGAAGCTGTTGCATATTAATGAAGATTTTTTTACATTGTGTTTTTTAGAAGTCTGGAAAACTTCAGATGGTGAAAGGAGAAAAGCAGTATAGTTTGATGACTCAGTGATCTTACCTTGTTTTTCCCATGTAAAAGATTCTGTGATCTTTAAGATAATGTCACTAAAGGTTCCACACATTATCTACCGTAGTCTTTATCTATCTGTTAGTGGAGAAACAGTGGACAGAAGTTTATGCCAGGTCAGGACCATAATTTCTTTTAATATAAACCTGGAATTTTGTATGTTTTGAAGGGTTTGGTTTGCTTGCCAGTTTTTTCAACAGTTCTAACAAACTTAGTTCCTTCAAGATCAGCACTGCAAATCAGATAACATTGCAGTGGTTTCCATGGACACATATTTCTTGCACTTCTTTCAAAAAACTTCATCAGGAGAAATTTCTCAATGAAAATTACAGATTCACGTCATAGTATATGACTTCATTACATTATTTCAGTATATTGGGGCGATTACAAGATTACTACAGTAGTAAAACCATCTTAGGACACAGGAAGATCTTTCTGCTAAGAATTCCAAGCTGTATTCACAATCAGCTTAGGAAGTTAAGTCCTTTGAAGAGAAATTTTATATTAAGAAAAAAAAAAGTAGATATTATTCTAAAAAAAATATTTAAGCTGATATTTTGCTCTAATACAGGGACTAAAAGTTAACTATTTAAACTTAAGCTGTTAATTTTAATGCATGTCATATAATAAATCAATAAAAAGGAAAATCTGTCCAGGAAACTCCTCAGCATGAAATAAGACATGCCTAAGTTTTTTGGTTTTTTTGTGGGTTTTTTGTTTGTTTGTTTGTTTTCATTAGCTAAAACCAGAATCTAGGATTATTAGCTCATAATTAATTGGTTTAAATGTCTTAAACTGGGTGAGGTAATTCTGACCCTTCTTTGAACAAGGCAGCCTTCTAGCTTTGAACTTGTCTATTACTCTCCTTTTCATTAAGGCTTTGACAGATTCTTACAAATCCAGCTGTTACAAACAAGAAAGCTACAGTTCCCTTGCATTTTTCTATCTAAATGTTGGTAGCCTTCATACTTCACTCTCTTCTGACAGATATGTCTTCATCACAGTTGATTTAGTGTAAAGTCCATCAGCTTATACTACACCTCATCATAGTCAGCTACTTTTAAATACAGATTACAATTTTTTTTCTCTGAAGTCACTTATCTCCTTTCCTCTCTCTGTGTCATAGAGGATACAGGAGAGCAGGCAGTGGATCTTAAAGTGTTTATAGGTAGTTATCAAACAGAAAATATATTATAGCTTATATGTATTTGAAACTTCACTGTAACCATTCTTGCACTATACTGATACAGTTAGTGAAATCAAGATGTTACTCAGAGTGCTTTCATTGTGATAAGCAGCACAATAAAAAGTTGATTGTATGGTGTTATAATTAATCACAATTCAAGACAAATGCCTAGTCTATAGGAATAGGTATCTCTTTGGGGAGAAAAAAAGTTTTGTCCTGGCATTGCTGTTCTTAGGATTTCAGAAAGTACCTGATTGTCTTACTCATGACAAACACAGACAATTTTATTTTTTGCTCCCCAGTAAAAGTAACCTAGAAATTGTCAAAATATTGTTAGCCCCTTTTACAAATAAAATTAAAATCTACAGGATTGCACTTGTTAAAGGGAAATATTGCTTGAAAATAAAACAAACAGTTAATGAAAAAATAAGATTGACTATAGCAATTTAATACTTTAAAAAAGGCATTGTATATATATTTGCTTTAGAAATGCAGTAGTTTATTACTTTTCTGTAGTATGTTACATGGTGTTTAAAGTATTGTGAAAGAAAAACAAATAAAGAAAAACAAATTTTAAAAGCCCAAACAAGCAACAAAAAAAAAAAAAAAAAAAAAAAAAAAAAAAAAAAAAAAAAAAAAGACAGACAAAAAAGAAAAAACAAACCCAGGAAATAGTAATATCTTCCATTTACCTGTCCAATAAGAGGAGATTGGACCCTAAAATGTATTATGGTATACTTCAGAGAAAATTATAGCATCTGAGATTTCCCCTTCACTAATTCATCTGTGCATCTTATCTTTCTTCTTTCTTCTCCCACTTCGGGAACAAAGTGGAATAGAAACTAGATCAGAAATTCTGGAGAACCTTATTTCATGTGGCAAAAATTACTTCATTTTAAGTATTTCCTCTTTCAGTAGCTAAGAATATTTGAAATAAATGAAATGTGGTAAAATTCTTTAGAATGTATTGCCAAAGTGGATATTCTAAAGCTAATCTAAGTTTAAGAAACTGGATTGCTCTGTCATGGTTATGAAAATCAAGAGAATTAATGCTGGTAAAGCAAAAATATCTCTGCAGAAATAATGCTATCCTTTACCTCTTTATAAATCTAGATGCTTCAGAAAGATGTTCCTAAAAAATACTGAGAGTTTCCAAATTAGTACTTAGTCTAGACTGTATGTAAAAAACAATCAGCTTGGAAATACAAAATTAAGCTTATCAGAGTTCATGATAACAATGGAAGAGAAGCCAGGTTTTTCTCTTATTGGAATAATATAAACAGTAGTGTTACCTCTGAATTTCAAATTATTTGGTTGCCCTAATTACTGGCCTACATTTTACATGTATCATTTATTGATAAAGGATGTGTGTACATGCAGACTCTGTGTGTAAGAGCAATTCACTTATACCTTCCTAATTTACAGGTACTCTATTCATAGTTTTCTCAGACTTATATATGTGGGTAAAACAGCTACATTGCCTTCAAGGGACATAAGAGGAAATAAATGTATGAAAATGATGTTAATAATAGCACGTCCATTGAACAGAGGCAACTGAAACAGAACACTGTAAAATCTATGATGGCATGTTTTCTGAATGAAACAATTTTATCTGTCTTTTTATTACTCTTAACTTCCCCATACACCTTCGCTTTTTCTTGCTTTTTTTTTTTTTTTTTCCTTAATCATAGAATCATAGAATGGTCTNGATCAGGACGCTCAAGACCTCATCCAGCCTGGCCTTAAACACCCCCAGGGAGGGAGCAGCCACAACCTCCCTGGACAACCCGTTCAGTGTCTCATGACCCTCACTGTAAAGAACTTCCTCCTAACATCCTATTTAAATTTCCACTCTTCCCGTTTGAACCCATTCCCCCTCATCCTGTCATTACAAGACCTTGTGAATAGTCCCTCCCCAGCCTTCCCATAGGCACCCTACAGATACTGGTAGGCTGCTATAAGTTCTCCTCGAAGCCTTCTCTTCTCCAGGCTGAAAAGCCCCAACACTTTCAGCCTATCCTCATTGCAGAGGTGCTCCAGCCTTCTGATCATCTTTGTGGCCCTCCAATGGACTCTCTTCAGCAATTCCATGTCCTTCTTGTGCTGGGGGCTCCAGAATTGCACACAGTACTCTAGGTGGGGTCTGACAAGAGCAGAGTAAAGGGGGGAGAAAAACCTCCCTTGCCCTGCTGGCAGTGCTTCTCTTAATGCAGCCCATGACATGGTTGTCTGTCTGAGCTGCGTGTGCACACTACAGGCTCATGTTGAGCTTTTCATCCACCCAGACCCCCAGGTCCTTTTCCTCAGGGCTGCTCTCCAGCCACTCACCACCCAGCCTGTATTTGTGCTTGGGATTGCAGCGACCCAGGTGCAGGACCTTACACTTGGCCTTGTTGAATTTCATGAGGTTAGCCTGGGCCCACCTCTCCAGCCTGTCCAGGTCCCTCTGAATGGCATCCCTTGTCACAGGTCTCCAGGTGGACATTGTGCCATTGATCGCCACTCTCTGTGTGAGATCATCCAGCCAATTCTTTATACACCCTTCAATTCCATTTTTTTCCAGTTTGCTGACCAGGATGTCATGTGGGACAGAGTCAAATGCCTTACTCAGGTCCAGGTGGATGACATCAGTTGCCCTTGCCTTGTCCACTGCTGCTGTGACTCAATCATAGAAAGCCACCAAATTTGTTAGGCATGATTTGCCTTTGGTGAAGCCATGCTGGTTGCCATCAAACACTTCTGCTTTGTTTTCCATTTGCTGCAGCAGAGCCTTCAAGAGGATCTGCTCCATGATCTTGCCAGGCACAGAGGTGACGCTGACTGGTCTGTAGTTCCCAGGGTCGTCCTTTTTACCCTTCTTGAAGATAGGTGTTATATTTGCCCTTTTCCAGTCAGCAAGAACTTCACCAGTCTGCCATGACATTTCAAATACAATGAACAGTGGTTTGGCAACTTCATCTGCCAGTTCCCTCATGACCCGTGGGTGGATCTCATCAGGCCCCAGGGACTTGTGCGCGTTCAGATTCATTAGGTGCTCACGGACATGATCTTCAATTACAGTGGGCAGGTCTTCACTCCTGCAGTCCTTACTTTTGCCCTCTGGAATTTGGACATCGTGGCTGAAGCACTTGCTGCTGAAGACTGAGGCAAAGAAGTCATTGAGCACGTCAGCCTTATCCATGATGCCTGACGCCAGCTCTACATTTCCCTTCTGAAGGGGTACCACATTCTCCCTAGTCCTCCTTTTCTCACTGATATACCTGAAGAAATTCTTCTTGTTCCCCTTAATGTCCCTAGCCAGATTCAACTCCAGCTGTGCTTTAACTTTCCTGACCTGATCTCTGCTTCCACAAACAACATGTTTGTGTTGGTCCCAGGTTACCTGTCCTTTCTTCCACTCTGTGTAGGTTTTCTTCTTGTGTCTAAACATGTCCAGGAGTTCTCCATTCATCCATGCAGGCCTCCTTGCATTCTTACCTGCCTTCCTCTTTTTTGGAATGCATTGCTCCTGGGTCTGAGGGAGGTGATTCTTGAGTAATGACCTGCTTTCCTTGGCCCACCTTCCTTCCAGAGTTTTTTCCTATGGCACCCTGCTGAGCAGATTCCTGAGGAGATTGAAGTCTGCTCTTCTGAAGTCCAGAGCAGTGAGTTTACTGTGTACCCTCCTTGATGCTTTGAGGACCTTAAACTCTACTATTTCATGGTTGCTGCATCCTAGGCTACCCTTCAGCTTCACTTCACTCACCAGCTCCTCCTTGTTGGTGAGGACTAGGTCCAGCACAGCACCTTTTCTTGTGGCTTCCTCTACCACTTGAAACAGGAAGTTATCATCAATACATTCCAGGAACTTCTTAGATTGCTGGTGCTGTGCTGTATTGTCCTTCCAACAGATGTCAGGGTGGTTGAAGTCCCCCATGAATACCAGGGCCTGTGAGCATGAAGCTTCTCCTATTTGTTTTTAAAGGGTCTCATGTGCTTTGCCTTCCTGATCAGGAGGTCTGTAGCAGACTCCTACTATGTTGTCCCCTTCCTGTGCCTTCCCTTTAACCTTTAGCCACATGCTCTCTGTTTTGGTGTTGGACATCCCCAAGTTGAGCTCCATGGATTCCAGTTTATCATTGATGCAGAGAGCTACGCCTCCTGCTCTTCTCCTTGCTTTATATTCTTGCTTTATAGTGCAAGTGCACAAGAAGTCTTGAGAACAGGAAACTACACTTAAACCAGTGTTTTCTCTCTTAGAACAGCCTGCTTATAGTAGGTCACAGCTCTTTCATGTTTATTTTTTTCATGGCTACACCAGCCTCTCGTTGCTGACACAAAGCAGCATACCTTCAACATAAGACAGGACTTTTTATCAAATGAGTCTTCAAATGTGGGAGACAGAAAATTCTTTAGAAAGTTATAAGATGACATTTTGCAGTTTATTTATTTGAGGTCATTTCTCAAAGTAGATTATATTTTGGAAATCTTCTGATTAGGTATGTTTGCTGCCTTGATTCTACTGTGGAGTCACAAGTTCCAAATTAACCCAGTTTCATATCCCACATTTGTGCTTTGTTTGTAGGGCACAGAAGTGTGAAAACACAGGAATTGTATTCCATATCTATGTATGTTTGTTCTTTATATCTCTTGTGAATTTAAACATGAATAGGCAGTGGTTGACTATTTCCTTAAAATGAGGGAAGATTTTGAGACTCTCCTGAGCTTCAATGGCCAAAAGAAGAATGGAATTGTATACCACATTCTGGAGAATTAGAAACTGAAATACTCCTGTCTGGTAGCCAGAGACAGAGAAAAATTGACTCTTTTCTTTATTGCCACTGTGGTCAGTCAAAAGATGGCAATAAGCAGAAGTGCATTAAAAAGGTACAGCAATAGAGATACCTCATAGCCATGAGATGAAGAGCCATAAAACAGAAGTAAAAAATTAACTTTATTAGCCATTTTTATACAGTCTTTTTTTGTTAGCATCTTTAAATTGCAGAATGAAAACAAACTCCTATTTTATTTATTCTGTTTTAATAGGAGAAAAACATGAGTAGAATTGTGTTGTAATGTGGTCTCATACAGTTTTTCTAATTTTCTCATTTAATTTTACAATGTAAACTCCACAGTTTTTATGTATCAGCAGTAACTCTAAGCATTCTAACTACAATGAATGAGTTTCCCACTTAAAATAAAAAGGGACTATTTCATGACCTCACTTATTATATGTACACTTGACTTTTGCTAAATATTCCAGCAACATCCAGACAGAATAAATCTACTTTACCTCGGAATAGTTTATGTTTACTGTAGTGGTCCACCAATTTAAAGTGGATGTTAATGGCAACATTAGCATAGATGACAAAGTGGAAGTAGATGGGGGAAATATAAAAAGAAAGCACTTTTCAAAGTGCCATGTGTCATGTTTCTGGCATTATTATGTAATTTATGGCATTATTACATAATGGCATTATGTAATACTGACATAAAAGCAATTACTAATGTATACCAGAGAGCACCAAAGAGTTAAAGACTTGATTTGTTAACACTTTTAATGTGACAAGCTTCACACATCACTGAAACCTTACAGTTTTCCCCTTTTTTTGACCTAGATTTTGCTTCGTAAGAAAATAGCCATAAGAAATATAATTATTTGCAAACACGAATAAAAAAAAAAAGAAGATAAGTGGATAAAAATATTTTTTGTTTTGACGTTCTTTGAATGTTTATTTGAATCACTTTTAGTGGACATAGAGATCATTGAAATGTAAATTTGTGAGCAATCCTTATGTTGTCTGATATACATAGGATGCATGAACTAAGTACAAATTGTCAGACATTTCATAGTTTAAATATGCTGACCATCTTGGACACAAATTTATATAATCAAAAAAGCTCTACAACATCTTATATGTTCAGCTTAATTTCTTTCATATACTTATCAATCCTTAGCCATATTTTATAAAAGCAATAGTGTTTGTTCTCATAGATGCTCAGAGACATTTCCAGTGTTTTCTTTCAGTGTGGTATTCATTAGTTTCTCAAATCTATTGATCACTTATCTCAAAGGAAAATTTGTATTCTGATTTTTCTGTAAGTATCCACTGTTGGTGCTTGATATTTGGATTAAAAATGTTCTTTCAAATTGCTAGAAAACAAGATGGCTGCATTTGAGGTCAAAGTGGTGCCGTAATGTCTTGTCCTTCCGTTATGCAACTTGCTGCATAATTGCAATTTTTACTCCCTCTTAAGTGCAAAAGGTAACTTTCCTTTCATTTTCATCATGAGAAATTTTGGTCACACACTTACTTAGTAACAGAAAGAAGAGTAGAGGTTTTGTTTGCCAGTTCTGAGAGTATTTTAATTTAATTTCGTGACACAGGTCAGCTGGAAAGTTAGGAAATCTTTGTTTAGTGTTTCCTGGTGTATATTTCCAACAACAGGACTTTAGTGTATACTCCTTGAGAAAAAAAGAAACAATCAAACAACGACAACAACAAAACAACCAAAACTACAAACCAATAGATAATTTGACAATTTGGACAGTTTTAAGATAAAACTGCAAATATAAGGTTTACATTTGCATTCAGTAGGCATTTACATGAGTTGTATCTAAATTTTCAATGAAGTAGTTTTAATATGTATAAATTTTGTGCAAATCACAAGAAAATTACTGCGATCTTGTCATGTTGACATCAAAGACAACATATTAAAGAACTAACTATATTCTTATGAAAATTGTCCTTCCTCAAGAAACTACTGCTTGCAAAAGGCAATGAAAAGGAAAAGGTAAGTATTTAAGAAAAATATATTGTCTCCTAGTAAGACAATTTCTAATCCACTGAATTGTCCATCCATCAAAACTATATTTTACCAGTTTGTAGACCAAACCTCCAATGACGGTGACTCTACCACCTCCCTGGGAAACCTATTCCAATGCTCGATCACTCTTTCTGTAAAGAAATTTTTCCCAATATTCAATCTAAACCTTCTCTGTTTCAGTTTCAGGGAATTTCCTCTTGTTATATTACTTGATACTAGGGAGAAGAGACTGAGCCCTACCTCACCACAACCTCCTTTTATGTAGATGCAGAGACCAATGAGGTCTCCCCTTATCCTTCTCTACATCACATTCATGGCGCCCTCAAATATTTGTATGGGCTCAAAACCCATGGTCAGATGCTAGGTCCCTTCCTTAGTCAGTGTCTCAGATCTTTAGTTAATTTCCAGACACAAGCTTACTTCTGATCACTAGTTAGTCAAGCCAACTAGTCCAACCAGGAAAGCACACTCATTCACAGGATGTTTAACCTAAACATCATATTGTAAGTTTTCTACATAGTCATATAACTTTTAATTAACCTCACAAGTCCCACAATAATTATTTGTTTCTCAAGAGGTACAAGAAAATTTTGTTTCCCTCTTTCTTAACAGCTACAAAGTTCAGAATTATAATCTTCCAGGCTACAGATGGGGTGTCCATTCAAAGGCTGTGGTGGTTTAGCAGTTACCTGCCCCCACACCCTTTGATATAACCCTGGCTAGGACTCAGAACACTGGAAGTTGATAAACGAAGTTTTGTATTTACAACAATGCACAATATACAAGCAAATATTTACAATGTATAACAGATACTTACAGATATATACAGTGAAAAGGTAATACAGAAACACCACACCCCTCCCAGAGATCAAAATCCCTAAGAGGAGTTTCTAACCACCTCTACCACCTTTTCCCCCTTCCCCAATCTTATCTCACCATCTGTTGATGCAGCAGATAGGTGAAGGTACATTGGCTAGGGGGGTAAGCAGTAAGAAAGAATTAGTGGAATTATTGAAAATCAGCTACAAAAGGCAGGAAAAAGGAGCCATGCAAGGAGCCAGCCACAGCCCAGAGAGGCATGAAGCAGTCTCCCTTATCTATATTTGGGTTACAACTCTTAAACATTTTTTTTTTTCTTTCTCAGTAGAGCTCTGAGTGGTGTAGCATCATCTGCTTTCCTTTCTCAGCCAGCACAAAGGTGTATCAGTCACCTAACTGTTCTGGTTGTGGCATTTCTACCATTACTCTTGGCTTCACAGGTTTTGTGTACCTCAATGTTTAACCTATTTTCTATCTCTTACTCATTTTTTCTTGCTAAAATGCCAAAACCTTGTTAAGTATTCTCACAAATCAGAGGTCCTTACCATACAGTTGACCATGTACTCTTATATTCCACACATTGTTCTGATTTCCCATGTATTTGTGTAATGGAGGGGAAATAAATTGATGTGAGATATTTTTCAAAATTAATATGTTTATTAATTTTTATATTAAAAACTCTTACCATCCCTGACCACTAATTTTAATAATAATCAGGCTCATTTGCAATGGTCATGGAGTGCATTACATAAAGGATAACTAGATCTAGTAACAACTAGCAATATATATAAACATGAATCGAACCTAATTGCACTGGAAGCACAGTCAGCTGTAGCGCTTGGCCACTAAATGCACTCAGGTCTCCTTCCTGCTTTCAGCAGAAGGCTAGGTAAATTTCAAAAGGCTTAAGATGTTTACTCACAAATATTATTTCTCTCCCAACTTGCGAGGTTAGCAACAGTTTAAGACAGTGCCATGTGCTTGCAGGGACTTCTGTCAATAGCCTTGCTGGCCAGTAAAACTTCTGATTCTTCCCAGGCTTCACAGGAAGCTGGGGACAGGGAGCAGATGATCTTTGACTTTATCCTGGCTTCTGAAGACAATCTGTATGTCCCATCCAGGGCTGCTTGTCTTGGCAGGTGTAGGCAGAATGTCTCTCAATGTACAGTCTCAGCATAGTGTCACACTTGCTATGCAGGCATGTTGCATGAAGGTGATTCAAGTTGTTTCCTGGAAAACTTGAAGGAGGAATTATCCAGGTTGTTCAGCAGGCTGAGTTATACCTTAGTGCTATATGCAGTTGACAGTAGCAGCAGGCACAGATACAACAGGAGAGGACAATTACAGTGGCAGTGCATGTGATGTTACCTGCTCATCTGTTTTTATATCAGTGCCTGAGATTTATGGGCTTTTGGGCTCAGATTAGCCTATCAGAATGGCAGTTATCCAAGTCTGACTATATTAGGTGAGGCCATAGGCTTCTATACCCATATTAGGGAAGAGCACAGGCCTAGCACAAGGTTGGCACAAGTTTTGTTTACTACTGGATGCAAGCAGGAGCAAAACAAGTTTGGGCAAGCCTAGGTGCTTTGACTCCTTGTCTTTGGTCTTTTGTCCTCTTTCCCTTCGTTGCTTCTCCCCAGAACAGAGAGGGAGGGCAGAAAAAAATGTCTGGGCAAGGAGTACAAGTACAAGCCTGTTTTTGACCTGTCAGGTCTACCATGACAATTTGCAACTCTGTGTTGAAAGTGAGATGACTACATTAGTTCAGTAGGTAATAGAATAGTATGATTAAAGCAAAACCATGGACAAACTACATGAAAATTCATTATGGTAAAATATGCCAAATCAGAAAGACATTCCCCTTCAGTTTGAACTGAAGATGTACAGAAAACCTAACGTACTTGAGTTAAGAGCAAAATGACCATAACTCATTAATGTGATAGTAATGAGAAAAAGAAAACTGAATTTTAGAGTATATGAAGTCAGGCATTTCTCACAGACATGGCAATACAAATGTCTGCCTTTGCTTCACTGTATCTAACCTTGTGGGATGATGTTTAGATGTTTATGGATCATTCTGGCCATCTACATTATAAACCTGAACTGTACTAGAAAAAGGGACTCCAGTGTTTCAGGATGAGATAAAAAAGGAGGAGAACTGAGTGGCATAATTCAATCCACTCCTTAAAAGAAACAAAACAAAACAAAACAAACAAAACAAAACAAAAAAAAACACCAACCCAACAAAAAAACCTGAAGCTTAAGATGATGACCAGTATTAGTGCTGAAGTAAATTAACACAAACTGGACATTATTAACTCCAGTCTTTAAACCTCAGAAAGCTGACACTTTAGAATATAGCTTTATAATATCTTCTGCATTAGACAAAACAAAAAGGAAAAGATTTTAAGAAGACCATATGATATTAGAGAACTCTAAATTGGAAAGCTTAAAATAGATTTTAAAATTCTGTATTTTGCTTGTTACAAAATGACTGCAGGCAATGATCATTGTCTTGGAACTTATGGGTTTTTTTTTTAATAATAGTTAATGAGAGAGAAGATAGTAACTACTCCTTTAAAAATGTTTTAAGTTGTGTCTCAGCTGTTGGGGAGATCAATTTTTTGTTGTTCCTTAAACTCCTGACCCTTCAGAAATCTGGACCCAGTATCACTGATTAGCAGTTATTCTTCTTTTTTTTCCTCAGAGAAAGCAGATGGAGAGAAACAGAATGTTCATGAATTCAGGACACAGACAGCATATATACTGTAGGTTGTAAAATTCTGTTTTATGAGATATATGTAGTCTTTTTATATATAGTGAAGAATCAGAGAAGTAGTTTGTGTGGTAGGATGTGGGGAGTCTGTAGTGGCAGCAGAATTTTAAGACAAAGATAAAAATTATTTGCTTGGAACTGCAGAACACAGAAATAGATGATTTTGTTTGGAATTCTAAAATGAAAGTGGTAATAACAAATTAAAATCGATTGAATTATTTTTCTTCCTTTGCTGGAAACCCTAATTGTAATGTGGGCTACATTTTTTCATTGCTCTATACCTTTAGTTAGAGCCAGACTTTCCTAGACAGCTCTGCTTTTACTAAGTATCAGGATAAAAGTTCGAATGCTGCAAGACCTGATAACTTTTTAGAAACTCTGGTGTTGTCATACTGGAAATAAAAATGCGGTACATACATAGAAGACTAACTTGACCTTTTTAATATAAATATTCATAATAAGGCAATAATGCAACTGAAGTAAAACCATTGATATATATAAAAGACTACATATATAAAATACTAACATGACTTTTAGTAGAAATATTCCTAATAAGGCAATAATGCAACTGTAGTCAAACCATTGATTTCCTGGAAAATAAGAATATTACAAGGAAAAATAGTAAATTTTATTATAATGCCTATGAATTACTAACTTCAGACTGAATTTGAAAGGAAAGTCAGAACGAAGTAAGAGAACAATCAGGCACTTATGGCAGGAACTATAAAGGTCTGTCACAATTTTAAGAAATGCTAGCGGCTGGAATGTAAAGGCTTCTGAACTGACTTGCAAAGTGAATTAATTTGTAAAGTTAGAGTATCTGTGTGCTAATATTTTTTTTCTGTTCTTTTAAATGTCGTGGACCACTGGAAATAGTTTGTTTTTGATTAAAGCATATTCTTCACTTTATAACTCTTAAAAATAGCTTAAATAAACAACTTCTATCTATATCATTTGATGCTACATAACTATAGCAACAAGACCTTGAAGAAAACCATCTGGGGAGAAAATTCTTTCAAGAAAAAGGTGATTCAAAATAATGAATCCAGGGAGGATATTACTAAAGCTATAGAATAACTTAAACAGAAGAATCAGCAAGGCATGAAATCTGCTTCCTCAAAATCAACCTGAAAGAAAACAGAAACTTCACAGAAGTGAGAAACAGGATAATCCATACATAAGATGGAGGGTATTTTTGAGCAGAGTGAAATGAAATGTCAAAGTGATTCATGTACTCAGAAAAAAATACCAAAGACTACTAACTGACACTCTACACAACAGACAATTAAGGTACTGTGAACCTAGGCATTACACAATGTACCATTTACATATGTGAGTCCCAAAGCAAAATCCAGCTAGTCACAGAATCAGAGAATCACAGTGTAGAGTGCCTGAGCTCCTGGTCTAATACTCTGAAGAATTAAATGATTCAGAATGGTAGAATTTATAGCAATCAGACTACAATTGCTTGAAGCAGTCAGCAGGAGACTTTGTAAAGAAAGCTATGTCTCCGAATCAGCCTTCACAGGTGCCCAAAGACCTAGGCTGCAGGAAAAACCTATTTCAGCACAGAATTCACAGCCCATGGGCTTTTCTTCACTTAGACAGTTTGCAAGACTGCTGAAAAGGAGATTTACTTCTTTCTCTCATAAAACTAGAGAGAATCTTCTTTTGGAAAAAGACTTTACAAATAGCACACTCATGATATATAGGAAACTTCTGTTCCAGTGTTTTCATAAAACAGTTTAAATTTTATACTGTCAGGAATGTGTTACAAACAGTTCCATATACTGTTCATATACATGAAAAACAGCAACTAATTTTCCTGTTAATGCTGTCTACATTAACAAAATAAATTAGACTGTAAAAAAGCAATTAGCTGTACATTAGAGGAAGTGCATGAAGGATTGTTAACAATCTAACCCAGTAAAAACAATGCCAATTTGGGAGACTAGAGACCTGTATTTGGTATATGTTCAGGTGGAAGCAAATTATAAGCTACTGCAGTTGGAAGAAACACCTTTACTTTTATGTTCTAACAACGTCAGTCTGTCTACAGTCTTAGTATCAAAAATGAAAGGATATGAATACAAAAGGTAAGTGTTTCCATTATTTTTTTCCCCCAATCCGTTCTCTGAGAGTCAACCTTGGGATAAATTGAGACTACTAACAATTGTATGAATATTACATATAAAAATATGCCCTCTTCCTGGGAGACAGTATCAAAAGCAGTTCACAAGATATATTTAGTAGGAAAACTGTGCCATATGAACCATGATGGCTTACTCCACTCCACATCTTGAAGAGGACTGGGATTTACCACAGAGGTAGACCCACTTTTCACCGGTTAACAAACACAGTTGCCAAAGAAGAATTCTGACAGTTTTTCATTTACTCATATCCCACAAACCTTTGCTCTTTTCCTGAGGTATAAAAAGGTGACAGAAGAAGAAGGAGGAGGAGGGGAGGAGAGGGGGAAATATACAAATATTAAGACAGGAAGCATACTTTAATTTTGTAATGAAATCATAATATTTGTTTTGATTAACATTAATTCTAAGTCCATTAAGAATCCTAGCAGTCTGAGTAAAATTCTGACTTAAGCATAAAATATGGTTTTGCTTGCATGGCTACATTTTGCTTTTCCCATCAACATTAATTGATACTATTCTGCATTACACTGTAGTCATCCATATTTACTAAAGATTTATTTTATTGAAACATGAAAGGTCAAAAAACAGGACATATTTTGAAAATACTATTAGGTCATTTGCTGATATTAGCAATAAAAATACATTTCAAGTTTATCATGCAAAGACTGTTTGAAGCAGAACTTTCCTGATATTTATTTGACGTTATTTGAAAAGGAGACAGACATGCAGTTCTCACCTCAGAAGTGTTTAATTTTTTTTTTGCATAGGTAAAGCACGAAAATAATACTTCCTGGCAGAGCCTGGAATCCAATCAAACTGAAAACAAATCTGAAATTATCTTGCTGTTCTAAATAGCATACTTTTACAGTGTACATAATGCTCACACCTGTAAATAGCAGCAACTACGTTGCAGACATGAATTTGTTGAATCTATCTCTCTCTGCCTTATTTCAGTTTTTAGTTACTTCTCTTAATGTGCTAGGAAGTCTTTGGGATTTAGTCTCAATACATTCATAATTTAAATATAATCATCATTTCACAGAACATCTGTCTTCTATCACTTGAGCCAGCTTTAATTCCTCTGACAGTTTAGTAGCACTGAGGTTTGAGGTTCATGGTGTAACTAAGTTGAAAGTTGGTGTGAAATGAAGCTGTAAAGTTCAACAAACCATCACAGAGGATTTATTCCAGAATACAGAGCTCAGCAAACAATATAGAAAACATTAATGCAGATAGAAGAAATATTTTTTTCTCTTTGAAGTCATTAGCTGTTATTCTTAGACCACAGGATAATTAGATCAAGAGATAATTGAAACATAAAAATTAATTGCACTGATTTTTATTTATATGAGATGATAGTCTTTTCCTGACAAATTTGCTTTGATGAGGTAAGGAAGCACTTGACATTTTACCATTGAAAGTTAATTGCTATTCTGCACCAATTAAAATGGCACAGTATCTGAACTGAATTACTTAGTGTGTTATTCAAGAAATAAAAGAAAACAAACAAAAAAAAGGCAATACATAACCTAAAGCATGCATGCTTTTACAACACGGTTTACCAGTCTGACCAAATTTGAAATAAGCCTAGAAATCCTTTATTGGCCACTGATTTTTGGTGAGCAGTTCTAAATTTCCCAGGAAAGAAATGAAGGCCTTTTAGTAAGACCAATGGCACTTTGATGATTCATCTATGATGGTAGCAGCTTTGAAGGAAATTTGCTGTTATTTCCTAGACCTTGAGAAAGAAAAACAAATAATACAAGTCTTAAAGACTAAACTTAAACAAGAGTCATGGAGTGCAAGTGGCAAGTGGAACATATGAGCTTGACCATGAATACAAGATGTTCTAAACATCATTTTTGCTGTTAATCTTTCTTAAAAAAGCAAGGCCAAAAGTATTTTACAGAACATCAGAATAAATATTATTATAATTGTGCATAAAAACATGGACAACAGCATTCTAATCCCCTTCCATGCATGAGTTCTCTCTTTGTAATGTAATTCATAGCCCATCATATGTGGTTATTTCCAGAAAAGAGCCAAACAGGCACGAGTAGCCAAATGGTTTCTTCAAGTTCAGATATAAATGCATCATTTAATGTAAGCAATATTCAGCAGACCACAAATGCCAACTATATATTAAAAAATGTGTAAGTAACTTTCTAAGAAAAGGCTAAAATCCAGATTTTGATTATGTACTGTAACAGCTGATCTAGATAGCCATCCACATATTTTCTTAATTTATTTGTAGCAAAGACTTTTCTTGTATTGTGCATTTATTCTTTTGTTTTAATGTAAGAATTTAAATTCCTTCTTCTTATTAAACTGCTCTACACCCTCATCTTCATTGCTATATGTAGCTGGATGGCATTCCTAGTAATAGTTGAGAGAGGACAGATTCCTGGCTGAGACATTGTTATGAACAGAAATAGAAATAGAGCTGCTTGTGGGGTGAGGAGCAATCCAACTTTTCCTGCAGACAGAGGCTAACACTACTCCCAGCCATAGAGCAGGAACACCAAGTCACAGCCCCCACACTATCATCCCAGTGGGCACATATTTCTTTTACTTGATGGCTTGAAGCCATGAACAGATTTTGTCTTTCAGCTTCACTGAATGTCATCACAACTGCTTATTTGAATGCTTAAGGCATTTTACTTTCAATCTTAGTCTGCTGGGCTACTATTATGGAGAAGGTCCTGGGTTTTTTTTCCCTCCAGTTTTTGAGCCTCCTAATAAGGTTTATAGGCAGTTGACTGCTTTAAATAAGTTCTCAATTCCCTGGAAACACTACTAGCAAATGCAAATATCACTATTTGAGTATGTACGACTCTTTATCTTTTGTCAACATGCTGCTGTTTATTTTGAAGGCACCAATGATGAGCATCTTGGGTGATAATCTTTTTTCTTCAGAAAAAGATGTTAAAAATTCATTTGAATTCAGCAACATAGAGGTTTCACACCTTGCTTTTTTTTTTTGTGCTCGATGTCTCGCATATCACACTATCCACCCAATTATATGCATTTATTCTTAGTAGTATTACAGTACCAAATTATTAGGATTTAAAAAAAAATGTTACTAGCACTTGAATTAAGATTATTTCAAAATAAGGTTGTGTGTTTCAGGAATTATGTAGGTATTAGAGAAAATATACTGTTTCATATTACTCTTTTGTATAGTCTGTTTTATTGCAGTTGAACAATGAGAGAATCCTCCCTTGAACACATAAATCACCTTGTGATAGTGGTGACTGCATTAAGAACTGAGCAGTGCCTCAACAAAGATAAGGTCATCTTGAATGACCCACCTGGTGCGTTACCTCTGCCTACCAAGACAGCAACTGACCAGGGGGTGTGGTAGACAGTGCACTGCAAGGAGGGGCAGAGGCCTCTCAGTGCTGGCCCCTGCAAATACACAGAAAAGACCCCCTGGAAGTTCACGTATGTGTTGTTAATGAGAGCCAGATGGAGCTATGATGAAAGAACCAGGAACAGTATAAAAGCCCTGGGCTATGCCAATTTACTGGGGGGAACGGGGTGTCTCCCACACACACCCAAAGAAGGATCATGGGGTGGTAACTATCTCTCTTGTGCTCTCTTTCTCCATTTTCCCTCTCTATCCCTCTCCCTTTCTTTCTTTCTCTGTTTCATTTACTCCGTTCTCCCTCTCACTAATAAAGAAGCTTTTCTTGATATATGACATTCTTTGTGTCTTAATTTCTCTCATGGGCTCCTGGGAATGTTCAAAAAGAACCATTTCTCCTTCCCAACCTTTGGATGGAGACAAGGAGCTAGGAAGAAATATTTGATTTTAATTCTAGACAAATGCTAAATATGTTTTGACATATTCTTTGTCATCACATTATTCAGGTTAATACATAGATCAGAACTCTCATTCAGGTAAGATACTTGCTAATATGGTTGAAATCTTGCAAGATCACTAAAAGGGCTGTAATGTTTCAGTTTGAAGAGCTGCAAATATAAAATATCTGTAGATTGTGAGTAAACATTCAAAGGAAGTATTTTAACATTAGATCTATTGAACTATTTTCTCTAATTACAAAAGCTAGCCAACACAGAAATGCTGACTCAGATACTGTGCACTCAGCTATTTCTGAAAAGGATGAACTTTTGGTGAGTGAAATCTGAAATTGATTAAATAAAGCCCTGGCACCCTCCTCTTTATTAAAAAAGCTTTATTAAGTCACCTAAAGGAAATAGATGACTCTTCAGAGCCTTTGCTGCAAATTGCTACCAAAAAAATGCAGCTCAAGAAACATCTTGCAAACTGGGCAAAATAACTAAAACATTCCAGAACAGTCTTAGTGGGAACCATTCAACTTACCTCACTGTACAGTGTTATGAAAATTGTTGTAAAAGGAAATTAATTAATTAATAAATAATTCACAAAAAAATCTGTAGGAGATAGAACTGTGATTTTTCTCTGAGTCTGATGATGATGGGGCTCTGAGATCTAGGACATTAAAAAGAAGCTGCTGTATGAAATGTATTCTCCAGTGAAACATGATAAAAAGATCCAACTCAAGAAAAAAATAACTGCTTCTACTCAAGCCACATAGGTTAGGTAGAAAGCACAACAAGAAAGTGTCAAAATTAATTTACTGTAAGATGACTGTATGAAACTTCTACTTTCCCTCACTATTATCATAGGGTTTTACTTCATCCTGACCATGTATTATTTATGAATGTACATCTGGTATTAAAAAAAAAAAAAAAAAAGCTACACTAAAGCCTATTCAGTATATACTTGTTTATATATTTGTTAGATATTTTTGTAAAATATTTATAATATTTCCATGCTCAGCTCTAGTGTGGGATCTGTAACATGAGACAGCCCTCAGAAACTCCAGTGTGGGACCTTCCCATGGGCCGTAGTTCTTCAAGAACTGCTCCAGTATGGGTCATTTCTAAGGGGTATAGTCTTTCCAAAACCAACTGCTTTAACATGGGGCCCCAAAGGGCCATGATTCCTGCCAGGGAATCTGCCCCTGTGTGGGTTTTCTGTGGGCTGCAGCTTCTTTCATGCTACAGCTTGAAGTACTCTATTGACTGCAGATGGATATCTGTCCTGGTAGGGCATAAATCCTGCCATCCCTTTCATGGCAGCCACATGTTGCAGCATGTTGTGCAGCTTGCACCAGTAGCCTAGCAGCAAGGAAGCTCTTTCCTTCTTCTCTACTGGGAAAACTTTCTATTTATCATGTCAGTAAGTACATACTAAGACTCCATAGGCATAGTTAGAATTTTCAAAATTTTCCCTCTTACTAGGTTCCTATTTTCCAAGTTCTGACTGTTTAAACTGTTTAATTATGTGTTTATAAATACATTTTGTGTAATTGCTTCTTGTCAACCAAATATCCAAAGAATCTCAGAGAATTTTCCTGACTTTTGGAATATTAATAATAAAATTAATATTAATAACAAAATTAGTGTTAATCATTAATCACATATTATTTATAATCAAATAAATAACTTCTTCAATGTGTTCCAACCTGGACTTCAGAGGAAAAGCTGGTGTTCCCAGGGTCTTCATCACAGCCTGCAGAGGAATCTCTGCTCTAGCAGCAGCTGGAATGTGCAGCTGGAATGAGCAGCACTACCTTCTTCACTGACATTGGTGTCTGCATCACTGTTTTTCTCACATTTTATTAGTCTTCTCTCTCACAGCTGCTACACAGTGGCTTTTACCATGGAAGTGCTACCAGCATAGTTGATTGGCTCAGCTTCTAGCATCTTCTCATAGACATTAGCCTACCACACTACCAAAACCTTGCCACGTAAACTGTCATACAATTATTTGATTCTATTCTGGTTATTTGATCAATGCTGGCTGACATGACAGGAAAAGGGAGTTGCTGGAATTTGTAACATGAGATATATATGTATATATATGTATACAGTAACATGAGATGTTACTATAATCAGTGTTTGTGGGGACTGGGCTCTCTCTCTTCTCCAGTTGCATTTTTTGTGCAGCACAGGTTCCTATATGAATTTTGGTATTTTGGGTATTTATATTCCACACACACCCCCCCCCCCCGCCTTTATCCTGTCTCTTCTGACGTAATCTGATATCCCTGCAATAGACTAGTAAAGGATTTTGTGTAACTTAGCTAAATCTCTTCACTTTTCTTTCTTTTTATCTTCTGCTAGGGAGGGAGAAGGAGACATGGGGGGAGGGGAGGGCATACGGAAGGGAAGGGGATGGGAGAGGAAGAGGTGAGGAGAAGCAGTCAGGTTAATTCATGAGTTACCCTGTTACATTCTTTTTTTTTTTTTTTTTGGCATCCCAGCATAAGACTTGAGAGTGCCAAGTTAAGATACACAAATGTTCAATTATTTTAGAGCAAATTTGTTTGCCTTATACTTGCTTTAATTTCCTTTCATGTTAAAATGATCACTTTCCTGGCTGTGTTACCTTTTCTGGTGGTGTTATATAGACTCTCATATATGTTCCCATGCATTTTTTGTATTGCATGTCCTTTGGTAACTATTATAAACTTCATGGTACTTTTATTGGTCACCCTGGTGAAATGGCTTAAGATTATGATGCTACCATGTCTTTTACTCAATGTCTGATTTAGTATAAGTGGATTATTGCACCAGTTGTTTGATTACTCCCAGTTTTGTATATGATGTCATCATTTATCAGTAATCTCACCCAACTAATGAATGGAACACAAGAGGGCATTTATTCACTTTTAGAGAGTTTTGAATATCCTTGGGATACCAACAACAGATTGCTTCTGATGTCATGCCCCTTAAATGTGCACCTGATCTTGGTTATACTATCACAAATTTCTTTGAAGAATACAGTTTGAGGATTAAGACAGAACAGTGTCCTCCTCAGATGCCAGCCATTGAAGGAGAGGGCTTAACCTTTATGATCCCTCATATTTTTGCTGAATGTTATGTATATGGAGCAGAATAAAATTACTTGCTGCTGAATTAGTCGGGTGTTATGGTTATTCCCCCCTTCCCCACTCCCTCAAATTCACCAGACTATAATCAGTCAACCAGAAGTTAAGGAACCTATATTTACATTTTAGCACAATTTACAAGCATATATGTGTATACAATATACAAATATTTACAGTTATATGCAAGTTTAAAGTAATATAGATACATAAAATACCTCCAGAAACAGTCTGACAGCCCAGGAGGTTCCCTATCAACCTCCTTCACATTCCATCTCTCTCCCTTCTTTCCCACCCCTCAGAAATAAACAGATAAACCTCTGTATAGCTCATGTGATAAATCTGCAGAGATCCAAGGTGAGATATTAGAGAGATGACAAGGAGGTTAGAGGAAAAGGTTAGATTAGATTAAAGAGTTAAAGCAGACGCAACCAGAGAGAAGAACCACTCACCAGATGCTTACCCTTATTTGGGCAAGACACTCACAAGAGCATAGATATCTGTGAGTGCCTGTTTATCACTTTGTGAAGGGAAAAATGGCTAGCTTGGAGTCACTTCTCCTTTTGGCTTCTCCCTGCAGATACGACATTTTACTTTCTACATCCCTCAATGTGGTACACAAGATTTAGCATTGACTTGTTTTCTACCAGATGAAGTATAAGCAAGAACCTTTCTGGATACCAATATTTGGAACCAACTGTCAACATTCAGCCTTATCTCATTCTGAAGAAGACACTGTCTGCAAAATTTGCTGTTAACTTCAGAAAGTGCAGTCATGTAGAAAAAAATCTTGCTGAAAAATAGAATCACTGAATAGAATTCTCTTCTAACTCACACCAGGACAACTTTTGAATTAAAAAAGATGACAAAGTTTTGTGTAACAGGAAGTAAATTGATTTGGAAAGAAAACCATACTGGTTTTTTTCCTTTTCCTGTGTCTGCATCATAGTTAAGAAACTTTCTCTAATTTTGATAAGTTCCCTTTTAGTACATTTGTACAGAGAGCTGCAAGAGTATTTTTAACTTCAGACAGTGCTTGAAGCCATGAGTCTCTTTTTGCAGTGAATCTTAGTATGCCTGTCTGGAAAAAAAAAAAAAAAAAGTATATGGTCATTCTTCTAACACAGATGTTGCTTTACAATTTGTGTAAGACTGTGGTGGAAAGTTCAAATTATACCTGCAATACATATCCAAGACATACCTCTGCATGTCCTAAGCACCTACCTGAATATCCACCTTGCCCCTTCCCCTTCTTCCCCCCAACCCCCACCCCATCCTGGGAAGAAGCAATAGAGCAGACAAAAGCCTTTGTGCCTCTGAGTCAGCTACAGAGAGACCATATTTGGTCTTGTTTTACACCCTGTTTTGGTTTTGGTAAACACAGATCACGGATGCTAGGCATGTGCATATCATATTTTTTGTGAAATAACCTAGGATTGGCTCCAGCGGTGTTTTTATCTGTTGCTATTGGTCAAAGGCTCTTGCCACAATGCTTAAAAACTTATCCAACTTGTTTGTTTGTTGCTGTCACCTTTGTTTGCCTTGTGTGATTTGTACCTCACCTAGCTAGGGACTTGCCTCCCCCATGAAAAGAAGACCTGACCCTAGCCGTCTTCTGCACTGAGCCAAGGGACTGAAATGGCTGCCCGCTCTGGGAGCAGCTACCTGCCTGAGCTCAATTGAGCCCGAGTCTGAGTCTGGCCGAGTTTGAGTCTGGCCAAGTCTAGGTGACTTAGCAAAAAGTTGCAACATCAGGGAACCACTCCTGATTGATCGCAAACAAGGTCAACCCCATGCACCGCATCTGACTGGACTGTTTCAGCCCATGAACCTGGATCCTGCTTCACCCAGGCAGCTGACCACTCCAATGACCTCCTGCGAGCCAGAGGATTTGCCTCACATTTGTGGATCTTCTCAAAGTGCTCAATTTAATCTACGCAGGCAGCAAAACCCCACTGCATTATCACTACATGAAAGGCCACCACACGAAAGGCCACCACAAGACAGGCCACCACATGACAAGGACTATATTTTTTTTTGTTTGTGCCTCTACATATATTTTTGGATTACAAATATTGGGATTCTGACCAGTGAGTAAATCATACTCTTTGCTAATGTTTGTGAAAGTTTAGGTTTATCCTTTAAGTGGCAGTTTGAGCTGCAAGACTCTCTCCAGTTGTTGAAATTTTCTGAAACCTTTCCTAAAATAATTTAAATCAATCTAATTATATATATATACATTCTGCAAAATTAGTTTTACCAGCCACATAACAGAATCTGTGTGTTAATTGTAAATAAGTTTGGGAAAATCTATATATTTAATAAACTATTTAATAAACTATTTAATAATTTTTCTGTCAGCTTCACTACAATTCACTTTTAACCCAGATTCAAACCCCTCCTTAACAAAGACTAAGCAGCACTTGATTATAGAATTAAAAATACAGAATTCTGGTATAAGGATATAATAAACAAAACAATTTTAACACAGAGTCCTAATAGTAAAACTAAGTAATCTATTCTTGTTTCTATCTTTCTATAAAACCTTCCTCACTGTTTTTTTCTTCTTAGTTTAATATGTCCACAAATGTGTTCAAATCATCAGGATTTGTGTATTGACTTGTACAGTTACTGTAGATCTATTTTTTTTTCCCAGGTGTATCCACAACTCCCTGTCATTCACAACAATATATTGTAAGGCTGTACTGTATACAAGTAGTCCAGTAATGGTTCACATGAACAGTGAAATTAATTCTCTTAAACAACACAACTTCACAGGACACTAACATGCACATTTTATCACAGTGGAACCTGTGCTCACTAAGTCCACTCCAAATTTTGCTTTCATATCTATACTTTTTTAATTCTTATATCAGATGTAGAATATTCAATATTAAATAATAAATGACAAGAAGAAAACACATACAAAAACAAATCATGTGTTATACTTAAAAATAATCTAAAAATATTTTGATAATTAAAAAGATGAGGACATGAAAAATATGCCTATATAACCATCAAACTCTTATGAAAATATGTTGGTTGGTCTCTTGGGAGCTCTGAAACTAGTATTTGTTTGCAGTAGTTCACTGAATTGCAGAATGTTTGAAATTGGAAGGAACCTCTGAAAGTGACCTGGTCCAACTCTGATCAAGTAGGGTCACCTACAGCCAGTTGTCCAAGACCATGTCCAAATGGATTTAGAATATTCTCAAGAAGAGAGGTTCCATAACTTCTCTTGGCAACCTTTGTTGTTAACTCAGCCACTCTGATTGTAAAAAAGTATTTCCTGATGTTTCGATGGATCACTTGGCTTCAGCTCATGCCCGTAGCTTCTGGTCCTGTCTAGTGAGCACCACTGAAAAGAAGTTGGTGTTGCCTTTTCTGCACCCTTCATTCAAGTATTTATGTACTCGGATAAGTTACCCCATAAGTCAGTCCATTTCTCTGTCTGGCTCTCTCTCTTTTTTTTTTTTTTTTTTTTAAACCAGGCGAATGAAGAGTCAAATGCTTTATCACAAGTTTTACCCAGATCACACAGCTCAGGATGACCAGCATAAGGACTAGAATATTATAATAGTGTCTTTACAAGGTAACTAAGAAAGGACTTCCAGGGGAATTCTTCCGTCCAATGATTCATGAATTTTCTTCTGGACAATGGTTGAGCTTGTAGAGGTAGGGAAAATAAGACACTGTGGACCAGCTTTTGATTTTGTGATTAGATCATTATTTAGACTCATAAAATTTAAAGCTGATAAAGCAGGAAATTAACCTAAGCATGTTATCCCACTGTGTTCTAGCTTGTAACAGGATGTGAATCAAAACTACCATCTCTCAGAATATATTGGCTTCTATAATAGCTCTGTGGAGCGCTATCCTACAGATGTACATATAGGGTTCTGTAAGAATCTCTCTTTGCTCCAGATCTCCAGAAATCTTCATTGGAAAACATACATTTCCTGCATCCTAGTCAACTTTAGATATTAAAAATAATAAAATGTAAAGACAATGTTCCAGTCCTGACACAACTCAGTCCTTTACAGCACTGTAAAAAACATAAATTTAGACTCCTGCAGAATTATAACTATCAAAATATGCTTGCAAAGTCTAGGCATTTTCTGATTCAGATAGCATCTCAGCTTTAAATCACTCTTCGAAGTTCTACTGGTGTCCTACAAAAAGAACTCTACTTTCTGCTACCTGATCTTTATTACTTGATGTCACAAGATAGCACTAATTAAATGCGATATCTCGTGGCGAAGGGGTCCTAGTGCCCTCCTCGCCGGTTCTTTTAGTTTACGGTCGGCAGAAATAGACGAACGCGTTGCTTAAAGGTCAGGTATAAACATTTAACAACCAGAACTGGGGAAAACAGAGAGGTTACATGCAAAAATAGATCCCGATCGCGCCTATGAATACCCGCGGGAGTGCGAAGCGGTTTCCTTCCTGAACCCAGAGGGGAGGGGGAAGAAGGGAAACCGACTTAGCCAAAATTAGGAAAAAAAAAATAATAGAAGGATACAGAGAGAGAGAAGGAGAGAGAGAGAGATCAGTCTTGCCACTTAGGAGAGCTGCCGTGCTTCGCTGACTGCTGCTAGATGCCTCTTGCCGTGCACGTGGCTGGGGCTCCTCACAGCCACTGCGTGGGATGACAGCGGATGAGGAGGAGAGTGAGAAGGGCAGAAAAGAGAGCTAATGGCTGCTGATCCCCGCTTAAATACCCTATGGGGGCATGTGGAACTGACCAACAGGCGTCCAGCATTCCCTAGCTGACCAATTGATTCAAAACTCCACGCATATGTGCCGCCCGAGGTCCCCCCTGGGTCCCGGGGCCACGTGGGGTGCCCACGCCCCTCAACCTCTACCAGACCTTAGACAGTAGGGGGAGGAGAGAGCCCAGGAATTGAGTGCATTCTAGGGTGCTTGTCGTCCTATGCTGGGACACTTGAGTAGATCTCTTTACCTAGTTTAGACTTTACTGGAACTATTAAAAATAAATCCTTACTTACAGTTTCTATCTACACCGGTGACTGCATCCATCTTAGGAGAGGCATCACCCTGCTGTGGGATAGAGAGTGATTCATATCTATTTGGCTTAGGACTAGCTACTTCCTGAACAGATTGGTGACATCTGCACTATGGGTCATGTAACCCTGGGCAACTGAGGTTCCATATAGCTCTTGAGAATCAAAATCTTTTTCCTTTCCTGTTTAAAGTGTCTGGCATACTGTTCAGAAAATGTTGCAGGAAAGTTATTTCTATATTTTTCTTGATTTAGGATGTTGTATTAGGTAATATGAGCATGACTTATGTTCTGATTGGCTTTGAGCGTATTGCTAAAGTAGAAAGAAACCAGTCTGACACTGTTTTACTTAAACTGGATTTGGAGAGTGGCACTGGAGTCAACTTCTAAAACCATGCAAAGGATTATGACCTAGTGGGACCATTAGTCATTTGGGGAAAAAAATGTACAGTTACACAGTGTAGATGTGCAGAAACAAAAATTAAAATCTGATATGAACAACTATAAAGTTGGCCTGATTAGAAGGGGAAAGCTGCTGAACAAAAAGTCTGCTGAAAAATACTGACAGATAAAATGTCTGCCAGGCAGAGAACTGCAAGCTTGAGAAGTAGGCTTTGAAAGCAGAAACAATTGAAAAGTACACCTGGCTACCAAGAAACCTTAGGCTTCCTGATGTATCATTAAGAACTACAACCCCCAAGAAACTGTAATGTCAAATTATTGTCTTAAAAATGGCAGTCATCTGGGAAAATAAAACTTGTCTGAAAAAATAACATCTATTGGCCATTCAAAATACTAAGATCTCTATTAAAAGATATTAAAATAACTTAATTTTCATAGAATCATAGAATCATAGAATGGTCAAGGTTGGAAGAGACCTCAAAGATCATCCAGTTCCAACCCCCCGCCACAGGCAGGGACACCTCCCACTAGATCAGGACGCTCAAGACCTCATCCAGCCTGGCCTTGAACACATTCAGGGAGGGAGCAGACACAACCTCCCTGGACAACCTGTTCCAGCACCTCACCACCCTCACTGTGAAGAATTTCTTCCTAACATCCTGTTCAAATCTCCCCTCCGCCAATTTGAACCCATTCCCCCTCGTCCTGTCATTACAAGACCTTGTGAACAGCCCCTCCCCAGCCCTCCTGTAGGCCCCCCTCAGATACTGGTAGGCTGCTATAAGATCTCCCTGAAGCCTTCTCTTCTCCAGGCTGAAAAGCCCCAACTCTTTCAGCCTGTCCTCATAGCAGAGGTGCTCCAGCCCTCTGATCATCTTTGTGGCCCTCCTGTGGACTCTCTCCAACAGTTCCATGTCCTTCTTGTGCTGGGGGCTCCAGAATTGCACACAGTACTCTAAGTGGGGCCTGACAAGAGCAGAGTAAAGGGGGAGAATCACCTCCCTTGCCCTGCTGGTAATGCCTCTCTTAATGCAGCCCAGGACATGATTGGCTGTCTGAGCTGCGTGTGCACACTGCATCCCAAGAAGAGGGATGCATGTAATTTTCCTTTCCTAAACAAACTAAATCCACTGCATGAACTTTCTATGAGATCTTGGACCCTCACTGGATATGTCTGGATGACTCCAGACTCTGTGATGTGGAATCATCTTTGAAGTGATACCTTTAATTAATTAGACCCTCTTTGGTTCCACTTCTGAGGCTGGCCTGGTTGTCCTCCATCTCTGGGGTGGTTGACTACCGATATGGAAGGGGATGCACTTCAGGACAATTTACCTTTTTCTGAAATTTGTCTACTTCATTTGATACTGGTATTATGTATCCATATAAGTAATCTATTATAAACACTGTTATATTGTGGACATGGCTCTTCAAGGCATAGTTTAATGGCCATGGTGGTCTTAGGTTGATGGTTGGGCTCTGTGGTCTTAGAGGTCTTTTACAGCCAAAACAATTCTCTGATTCTCTGATTGTTGATAAGTTTGTTCTACTAATTATAAATTTCTAGTAACTCATAATTCCATAAATTTATTTGGTTGTTGCTATAAAACTAATTGTTGCTGTGATTGATTGCTACCTCATTTTTGATTATTGATTGCTGATAGTAACTTGTAATACCTCAATATATACATATTTATTAATTATATTTATACATACATATATCATTAATCATAGATTTACTTGCTAGTGGTGATTTCATGGTAGTATCCCTGGTAGTGGTGATTTGGAGGTTATCTGTGGTAATCTATAATAAAGCAGAGAATTTCAGAGGATACAAGTCTGTGTATCGTGTAATCCTATGAACCCACAATCACAGTTTCTATATTCCCATAGACCAGGAAATCTTTCAGGTTGTGACAAACATTCAGATAAGCTACTTGACAGATTTATTGCTTTTAACTGTGTAGAAGTCCATTATGCTCTGACCATGTTCTCTGAGATATTCTGTACATGAGAATTCTAACTATTAATATCAGTTTTACTCATTTTAAATGATAGCTGATGTTATGTGTTGTCTATGAATCTATGATCACTGTGCCTCCACAGAAACTTCCTCCACTGTAGTTCATTAGTCAGTCACAGTTACATATCATGGCTCCCAATAGGAAAAAAAAAAAAAATCCCAGGGAAGTAAATTAACTATCAACAATAAAACCTTAGTTTGTTTATTCTGTGTGAATATTCTTTCCTAAACAGTCTTCGGACTAAGAAAAGTATTAATCCTAGTCAGCTGTAGACAATAAAAAGTTGTGAGATTTTCTGTAAAGTGAACACACTAGGCTTTAGCTCTAGATGGCTGCTTAATTCTGGATGATAGTAGGTGTAAAACTAGTTTGATTATATCATGAGATCTCACTCTTTCAGTAATCTTTAAAGCTTTTATTTTAGCCAATCGGGTAATTGAACAACAATTTACATACAGTTTTTCTATTACTAATGAAAGGCACGATCTAATGGATCATTAGTTACTCATTAGAGCAATTTTCTGAGATTTCCAGTTTTCACAATCACCGCAAACTACTTCTTCAGCTGTGGATAAATGTGCCATCCTGTTAGGATAACTCTTTCCAGTATGTATCATCCTTCTTGCACTGGCTTTTCAATATGATAAATTATTTGTGCTTCCACAATAATGACACTGTAGGTGAAAATAAAGGCCATGAGAATTTTTTTCTCTACAGGAAAGGAATGAATCATTTGTTACTCATGAGTAGGCAGTAAATATATTTCCCAAAGGAATTGCACATAATTAAGAAGCAATTAACTCAAAGAATTTATGACAAAGGCTAAAAGAATGCATTATAAGAGTGGACATTATTGAAGGACACATAACAAAATTTCTGTGTTAAGCATTACACAAATTTGTCAACCCAAATAAGTTTAATTCCAATAATTTCTAAAATAATTCACCTATCCAGTGTTTGATGGTGTTTAAATGCACAAAATTATACATCCAGAACATGTTATCAAGTGACTCTTATCTTTTACTTGAGTTACTGGGAAACTGTGTTTCATCAGTGTATAGTTGTACAATTTGCCATCAATTAAAAAAGAAAGAAACAACAAACCCAACCCAAATACATATATATATATATATATA
>VWZI01019111.1:0-16375 GCA_013396835.1 Psilopogon haemacephalus | reverse complement strand
TATATTATATTATATTATATTATATTATATTATATTATATTATATTATATTACATTATATTATATTACATTACATTACATTACATTACATTATACATCACAGAATTAACCACGTTGGAAAAGACCTTCGAGATCAGAGCCCAACCTATCACCTGACCTTTCTAATTAACTAATCCATGGCACTAAGTGCCTCATCGAGCCTCCTCTTAAACACCTCCAGGGATGGGGACTCCAACACCTTCCTAGGCAGCCCATTCCAATGGGCCATCGCACTCTTTTTGTTAAGAACTTCTTCCTAACATCCAGACTAAACTTGCCTTGGTGCAGTTTGAGACTGTGTCTTCTTGTTCTGTCATTGGGTGCCTGGGAGAAGAGACCAAACCCCATCTGACTAGAATGTCCTTTCAAGTAGTTGTAGAGAGCAATAAGGTCTCCCCTGAGTCTCTTCTCCAGTCTGAACAACCCCAGCTACCTCAATTGCTCCTCACAGGGCTTGTGCTCCAGCCCCTTCACCAGCCTTGATGCCCTTCTCTGGACAACAGAATCACAGACTGTTAGGGGTTGAAAGCAACTTGAAAAGATCATCTAGTCCAAAATCCTTTGCCAGAGCAGGATCATCTAGAGTAGGTCACAGAGGAAGGTACTCTGGTGAGCTTTAATGTCTCTTGTGGAAGGCCAAAAATAGGCCTAGTATGCCTCCCAGCTTGTCCAGACATAATCCTCCACTTCCCTTCTCCCTTCTGCAGTGAGGAGAGACACACCCAAAGTGGGAGGGTGGGGGGCAGGAGGGGAAGAGGACAAAGAACTTGGAGCCACAGAGCCTAGGGATCAGGGCTCGTTCAGACTTGTTTTTCCTCGGTTTACATTCTGTGGTAAACAAGTTCCATACAGGGCTTGTGTTTGCCTCATGCATAAGCCTGTTTTCCCAAATTTGGGTAAAGCAAGCCCATGGTTTCTACCTAATGACAAAGTGCCATTCTGATTGGTTAATGGATGCGGTTACCACAGTTGCCCATTGGCCCAACCAAGAGTCAGGCAATTGATAAGTGTGAGCAAAGTCGTAAACAACTTGCCATGCCTCACCCTGCTATGCCATGCCTTGCCTTGCTGCTTAATACCCAGCCTTGCTGCTCCAAGGCCAGCCTTTCCACTATACCAAGCTTTGATGATTCAAGATCATCTACCTGGAAACTTTGCTGTGCCTCAGATTACAGGGAGAGGCATAATACTCATACCATAGGCAATAAGTCATTGCCAAATGCTGCTGGAAACACATGCCCAGCCTTAGTGTGAGCAACCCTGCCGGAAGGTAACAACAGCCTAGACCATGCAGAACGGATAAGTCTGGGAGAGCCAAGTGCTCCTAAGCAAGTTGCATTATTTGCCACTAGCAGTTACAGCTATTAAAAGCAAGTAAACTGCTCCTAGCTGGAGACCCTGCTTATACAGATTTCACTGCAGCCTGCATTGTGAGAGTAAGCAGGTTACTGTCAAGCTGCATGACATTGTCCTTGCCTGCACACCTGTGAAACTCTATGTCAAGCCCAGAGCTTGAGAAGGACACTGTCCATCTGAGAATGGACCAAAACCCAGTCAGAGGACTCTGTGAGACTCCCAGACAGCCTACGTGTCCTGGGAAAACTCTAAAAGCTTTCAACGGTTACCATACCAACGACAGCACACCCTCCAAGTGTTTTGAGTACTGTCTGAACTATAATGCAGCTCTGGAAATCCAGAGATACTAATTTGTGAGTAAATATTTTAGAAAGGCTCTTTGTAATTAAAACTTTTTCTTTGGTTTTTTGCTTTGTTTTTCTCTGTAATTGTGCCTTCTGCTTTAGCAGAAAGGAGCCACTCGAGTCCCCCTAGAGAGCAAGCGGCATATTGCACTGCAAGAATCTCTTCAAAAGCTTACTGTTTGTGTTTTGCTAGTTATGCTAAATTGCTTAAAATTGTTTGGTATTGCCCTGTGCACTATACACATTCTGTAGACTATTTGCACAACCAAACATAAAAGACCATGTAAGTAAGTTAAGGAAATAAAGTTTAAATTAATAAATAATACCTTCATTAATATGTCATTATTTCATAACCATAATAATTCCATAACAATGTCTTCAGAGACAGAGAACCCCAAACTTCTCTGAGCAGTCTGTTGCAGCGTTCTGTCACCCTCACAGTGAAAATATTTCTTCCACTGTTTTTCCTTATGTTTATGTGGATTCTTCTGTGCTCCAGCTTGCACCTGCTGCCCCTTGTGCTATCATTGGACATCACTCAGATGACCCTGACTCTGTCTTTCTGACACTTGCTCTTTATATATTTGTAAACATTAATGAGATTCCTCCTCAATCTCCTCTAAGCTAAAGAGACCCAGATCACTCAGCCTTTCCTCATAAAGGGGATGTCCCACTCCCTTAACAATATTGTTTGAAGTTAGGATGACAGTTAATGTAGTCAGCATGAAGGACATCTGTAGTTCACTCTTACATCTCCTAATGTGGAAGCATGAGGCATAACAAAGAAAATGATCAGATGTTGTATGCTTCAAAGAAACTACAGCTACTTTCATAAATCTGAAGAATTTCTTGAGATTAGGTAATTTAGTGTTGTTTTATAACCAATATAAACCCCCTGTATCTTATATTAGTACACAAAATAGCATACTAACTTTATATTATATTTAGTATTAAGTTTATATTATATTTAGTTTGAAATGGAACAAGTCCTAAAAGTAATGTATTTTATTGAACTGTTACCATATTGAAGATCACCTTCTGAGACTTCATTCAGACCACCTAATTAACCTGGAAACTTGTTATGTTGCATTTTGAAAATATAACAGAAGCCCCTCCACTTTTTGCAATGGCAGCTGGAATGTGTGTTTCGCAGTTCATTAATAAAATATGTATTATAATTAATTTCTCTGTATTTCACTTTTTTAGACTAAAATAATCATGTTCATTGCATGCTTCTAATATAAAGGGATCTCTGTGAGGCATACATAGATTGTGAATCTGATATACAATCGTTGCAATGCATAAATTCAAAGTAAGAGATTGTCTGCATAAGAAATTATTGTCCTGTGATGCACTGCTATGTCTAACAAAATTTCCCTCTAATAATTCCTGAAATGAGAAGAGAATATAGAATATATAGAATGCTTTTTCAACAAACCTTCATTAGGCATGTTTAATGGATGCAGTTTCAAAGCACCATTTCATAATTCACAATGGAATGCTTGAATTTGCTCACAGTATTTTATATTTAGAAAAAAGAAATTAAATTGCTTTTGTGTTTATTTTTATGTGGTTGCATTCTTAATGTTCTTATTTGGTTAAGGGAGAGCAATTAGAGCAGTGTTATAGTTAGAAAATTATAACAGAGCTTCAGATAACTGAGTATGTTTACAGGAGATACGTGGGAGATATTGTCTTTGTGCCCAGATAATTAACAAGCTTGTCTATTTAACCTCCAAAGCACAGCAAGTTTGATTTGATGAATTTACCTTGCAGTAACTCAGTTTCTTAATTCCTTTTTTTTAACCAGTGATTATTAAATTATGACTTACTGGGAGTTTATTAATAATAAAGAAGATAATCTTTCACCTGTAGCTTTTGAGTTTCATCCAGCTCAGCAGGAATTAAAACCTATTCCTATCTAATTAATTTCAGTGACTCAAACATGAGAGATTTTCAATTTGAGCTCCAGTGTCACAAACTTACCACCATACTTCCAGTAACTGCAGAATTCTCAACAGCAAGAGCTTTAAAATTCACTTAAGCTGAACTCTGTACTATGTATCTCCTTTATAAGGACTTAGCCAGACAAATAAAGTACATGTGGGGATCTTTGCTATGGGCCTATGAGTATACAAAAAATTTTTCTAAGGCTGTCAGTATGGAACCTCTCAGGTTCAGCAGCTCTACACCATACTTTGAAGTATATGTATTAGGTAGGTTGTAAGTGACTTACCTAAGGAATCATGTTTTCTTAAGCATATTGAGAAAAAAAGAGTCTATCATTTAAAATTCAGCATTTCTATGACCAGTTCCTACACATAAGACAAAATCCTTTTTTCCTTCAGCCCCTGAAACTCTCCCTCATTGGGTCTTTTTTGTTCAGATGTCTTATCATAGACAAAGAGATCCTTCCAACAGATAATAATAATAGTTTATCAATACAACAGTTACTTTATTGAAAAATGCATAAAATAGATAGTTAGAAGTAGTGTGGTACTACATTAATATGTTCAGTACTCCAGGTAGTATATGCAATGAGTCTCTGCTTGCCAGGCGTGTGCTGGTTAAGTGATCTATGTTTGCTTCCTGTTGCGATTATTAATTTTTATTACCGTTAATAATGGTGGGGGTTCCGGGAATAGTTCCCCCGGGTTCTTTGGATGTTCGGTTGGCAAGAATAACTACACAAAGTCACTTAAAACACCGAATTAAACAGTTTAAACAGTCAGAACTTAGGAAACAGAGAGCCTAATAACAAAAGCAATCCTGCCCGCAGGTAAAAATACTCACAAAGCGTGCACTGGATACAGAGCTTTCCCGAGAAAGAGGAAAGAAGGAGGATTTGTCCTGAGTAAAGAGGAAAAGAGAGAGGTTTGGCTTTGCCGCCTTTGCAATAAGCTGTGCTGCCACTGCTAATTGCAAAGCACGTGGCCGCTGCTGCACAGGGTGCGGAGACGTCTGTTCCTCACGGTGGTGGTGGAGAGAGAGAGACCCTAACGGCCATTGCACCTGCTTAAATACCTCATTAGGAAAGCGGGGAACTGACCAATAGGCACTTAGCATCCATTGTCTGGTCAATTGGTTCAAAAGTCCCACACCCAGGGGTGGGTCCTAACACCCTAAAAGACAGCACAGATCGCCTGACTCGTGTGCATGACCTGTGCATGTGGCTTGAGACTTCCTGGTTCTAGAACCACGTGGTGTGCCCCTGCAACCCACCTCTGGACTTTACAAGGGAAGGGGGAGGGGAACCTTTGGAAGTGAACCAACTCTGGGCAGTAACTATGCCCATACCAGGACACTTGCTTAGAAAAAAATTGGTCCTCACAGTTGATGTGTTGCTACTCCTTCTTGAAGCTTAAAATGATTAATTATATTTATTTAATAACACTTCTGCCAATATTTTTACTATTTTTGTCTTATGTGGACATAGTTTATGTACCTTAACCTCAAAAACTTTTTGAGAAAAGTTGAGGTTTCACAGCCAGATTACAGCAAACTGGACTTCAGGTCTCACCACTATACCTTATTCATTCTGGTACTTCTTCTACTGTCCAAGCTATAAAGCTGTTTGCAAATTACTCATTGCATCATGTCTCCTTTCCATTAAACTCCTGAACTATTAATGGGAAACATTTGGGAAGATTATGAGTGGCTCAGGCTCAAACAGTATTTTGAATTAGTCTTAAGTTATAACTGTGTAAAAAAAGTAGTTCCAGTGCCTCTCATTGTTTGATTTGTAACACACTCACAATAATATGGTTTCAGTTGCAGATTGAAGCCTCCAACACCTTATACAGTGGAAATGATAGAAGTTTTAAATTAGTATGTAAATTAACTGAACATCACAGTATGTTTAATACACTTTTACAGGCAAGGAGTAAAAAACAACTTACATATGCAAAAATAAAGCCAAGAGTTTAATGGTTGGCATACAGAAATAGTAACAGCTTTTGGCAAACTGTTCCAGTAAGAGTCCTGGAGCTCTGAGATAGGCATATGTCAGGATCTTACCTGTAAGGCAACTGTGCGTGCAGAAGGATTGGGGAACTAAACACTCTGTTTACCGAAGGCTCCCAAGGGCTATGAAGCAGGAGACCCAAGGTCTGCTGTGCCTTCTGCAATGGACATCCCCCTGTCCTGGTAGGGCATAAATCCTGCCAGATTAGATCAAACCCCTGCTCTCCTCCTCCTGTCACCAAGTCCAGGACTTTGATGGATTTGAGTAAAACAATTGAAGGGTTTGACCCCAGCAAGGCCCTGAGGGTTGGGTACTTAGCACCACCAAGTCAGGTGTCTTGTGCTGCCCCTCAACATGCCTGGGTGGATGCCTAGGCACTGAACTTTGAATTCATTGGCCAAAACAATGGATGCTAGTGCCTATTGGCCAGTTCCATTTTCAAAATGGTGTGTTTAATGGGAGGTAATTTAGAAACCACGCTCCTTTTCCTGTGACCCTCCACCAGGACCGTAGGTCTATTCATGGCTCTTTCACAGTAGTCATGTGTTGCAGCATGTTGTGAAGCTTGCATCAGCAGCCTAGCGGTGAGGCAGCTCTTTTCTCCTTCTCTACTGGGAACACTTTGTATCTTTGCTCCAGTGCATCGTGAGTACACATGCTAAGACTCTATAGGCATAGGTAGATTTTTCCCTGTTTCCAGGTTCCTATTTTCCAAGTTCTGACTGTTTAAGCTGTTTAATTTCATGTTTATAAATACCCTTTGTGTAACTACTTCCTGTTGACCAAATATCCAAAGAATCTCAGGGAATTTTCCAATTTTTAAAATATTTATAATTAAAAAATAATATTAATAATGAAATTAATACTCATAACAATTGTTAATTTCTAAATCACCCTCAGGGCCAACGTTCAGTGGTTGACACAGGCACCCCAGAGCCTGGCTGGGGGCAAACTGGTACCCTGTCCAGGGGTCCAAAGTGAGAGCTGTCAAAGACAGAAAAACTAACTGGTGACTCCAGCGTCCTAAGTAGAGTGACTGGGATGGTCATTATCGATTAAAATATCTATATTTCATACCACAGTAAGTCTCGCTGAGCTAGTCCCTCAAAAGATGAGAAAGGAAAAAATTTCAGTATCTCCTTCACTCATTTGTTTACTGAAATGGTATAAAGTTAGAACCCAAACAAAAGGTAAGACAGACAGTTTTGAGCTGTGCTGCCTGCTGCCTCTCTCTCCCTTCTTAGCTGGATCTGTGTGACTTCACTAACTACTTTCCTGTTGCTAACCCCCTGGCTGATCTACCTCTCTTATCTGGCACATAAGACAGATAGTGGGATAAGACTGGGAAGTGGGGGGAAGGTGGTAGGGTCCCTCTTAGGGACTCTGATCTCTGGGAGGGGTGTAGTGTTTCTGTATTACCTTTTTACTGTATATTCCTATAAATATCTGTAATATATTGTAAATATCTTCTTGTATATTGTGCAAAGCTGTAATATAAAGCTTAATTTCCTTAACTTCCAGCCATCTGAGTCTAGCCTGAGTTATTTCAAAGTGTGAGGGGGGCGGGGAACTGCCGGACCTCCACAGAGATTGAGATCACTTTTGGTGATCAGAAATAACACATTTCATACAGTAGATTAATAGCTACACTAAAAAAAAACATTTGAAATCTGACAATGCATAAATGCAAAATGAGCTACAGAACCATTAGACCTTTGTCATAAAGAGAAAGCTGGACAGTAGTGACTCTTGGTTTTATCAAAAATCAGATTATACCGGCATTTGTTCTAGTTATGCACATGACAAGGCTCCAATAATAGACTAAGTATATTGATCACTGTACTGCAAAGCACTCTTTTATTACATGTTAGAGTGGCTGATCAGGCACAAAACATTTTGTACTTCTCTGAATGAAAACTGGATATTCTCTCGTTACCAAGGTTGTAATTTACATTTACTGGTCTTCTACTGAAAATAGTCTATGACTTTTGTATCCAAAATGAGTCAGTTTTTTGAGGCAGGTGAAACTTTAATATTAAGTGCCTTAATATTAAAGAACATTAGTCTGATATATAGGATTCTTGTTGTCTTGATACACCAACACACATAGGTATGAAAACTCATTTACCTTTGCATCAAATGAATAAGATGCATTTTATATTGAGAGCATATTTATATTTTTAGAACTAGAAATTATTTACCTCTTCTACAAGTTTTTATACATTTGAGATTGTTCAGCTGTCAAAATTCTTGATCCCTTCCACGATTTTTTGTTGCTGTTCAGATCTGCTGGTATCACTGAGATACAGAGTTCTTACTCTGATGAATAGTACTCAAAAAACAATAAAATTATGAAATACTGAGAATTGAAAGGGATAGAGTACTTCTGTGATTATTTTACAAGGACAAAACACCTTTCTGAAATTGCTTTTTTTTTTCTCCAAATAGTTGCCATGCATTATTATATACAAACCAAGGAAGAGCACATAGTTTGTCGAAAGTGTTTAGGATGAGGTCTAGACATATAGCTATAAAATGTTGTGCAAGTTTATTTCAAGTTCATGTACAGGGTGAAAACTGACTTACAGGGAGTAAACTTGAACTTTCCTATTTTATGCCACAATAAGAATGTTTTAAAAATTCCAAAACTTATCACGTGATCACCTTTAAAATGGGATGACAAAAACTTTCAGCAGCTTGCAAGCTAACAGGGGAAATGGTCATATCTTACACATATATAATCTTGTACACATCAGTTTTACAGGTAAACTAACTTTATGATCAGATCACCTTCATTTTCCCATGTCTTAGTAGTTGTCTGATTCATATGTGCTACTGAGGTTCTCCCCTTACATACCTAGAAGTAACGAATCTTGTAATAGGATTGAAACTCATTCTGTTTTCGTTTGGTCATTCTTGGGTGTATTGGTTTAAAGCCAAGCTACCCTGAGCCCAAAAGCCCAAATGAAAACTCAAAGTGGTTTGGAAGTGAAAAAGGGTATAATTAAACTTTTAAAAATAAATAAAAGAGAAAAAATTGAAAATGCAATGGTGTGGAAGCGAGGGAAGGGATACAGAAAACCAGGGAGAAGGGGGAAAGGAAAAAAATATATACAACCACGGCAGGGGTTTTTTAGTCCTAAACTGAGATCCGGTGGCTTGGTGGTGCTGAAGGAAAAAGCAGGTTGCAAGAACAGTTCTTAAATGCAGAGAGACAGTCCCTGTTCCAGGCAAGAGAAAAGGGTGATGGCAGTTTCCATGCGGCGGGTTGCTGAGCATGTGGATGAGCAGCGGGGAACGGCAGGCATAGCCTCCAGTGGCAAAGAGGGGAGAGAGAGAGCGAGGCAGGGGCTGGGTCCCCCCCTTTATAGTCCAAATCCTAGCAGGAAGTGGGAGTGTCTAACCATGATACCTGGGAGAAAAGGGTCAAACCATCCCTTGTGAGGAGGGACCCACCTGGGTAGAGGTCAAACAATCTCTTGGGAAGAGGCAGGGCGTCCCAGGTGGGCTTAACCCTTTACATTGGGTGACATACTCACAGGACAATTGTCCTAAAATAATGAGCATTCATCTTTCCCTCCCTAAAGAACTGAGGCAATTAAGATTGACTCATAATTATTTCTTGGGACAACAGTAACATCTCAGTCAATCAACAGCTCCTAGACCGTGATTTGCTTTTCAAATCTGACTAGATAAAGTTATTTGGAAAGAAAAGATATCAAATGTATGTGATAAACAGCCTCAGCCAAACTTTATTGTATTTCTTGCTGCACTAAGAGGATATATGCTATAATTTTAAAGTGTATATCTGCAGGAATCAGTACTTCAATCTTACATGGTATCTTACAAGCAGCACTTAGTAAGAATATTGAATAACCAATTTAAATTCCTTCTGCAGTCACAGGGGACTTCATCTAACTAAATCCAACTTTGACACATTGTGGTAACTAGTAAGAGAACGTACTGAGACCAGTATAGCTAACTGTGAAAAAAATCAAGCTATGCTAGAAGACAAACCACATAATATGTGGGAAGGGAATTCAATTAGAGAGAAAGATGGAATCCAGCTGCACCTTGAGAGATATTTTGTGCATTTTACACTTAACTCATCTGATAAACCAGTGATTCTGGGACTGAAAAAAATGAAAGTGTTCTGTCCTAGATGTCTGTCCTAATAATTGAGAAACATGTTTATTATTTTGTGCACACTTTTTTTTTTTTTTAAATTTTTTTTTTTTATTTGGTCATTTGGTTGGTTGGTTGGTTGGTTGGTTTGGGGTTTTGCTTGTTTGTTTTGGTTTGGTTTTTTTTTTATTTTGTTTGAACGCAAAAAAGAAACACCTTCAAGGACATCTCAGCTACTGTTGAGATCTAGAACACACAGTTAGCTAATTCTCTTGAAAGCTTTTGAATGCAGTTTGAATCTTATTAGATGAATTAAAGAGTAGATATAAGTTTTCTATGACTTGGGTGAAAGTTTTAAAGATGTAATTGTGAAATAAAAGGTAGGGCTCTGATATATGATACTCTTTTTTCATTCTTATGTGCCTTGAATAAGAATTAGGAAAGTGTATTCCTCTGAAAATAAAATACTGACACTTGAAACATGAGGTTAAAGATACTCTTCCTAAAAGTACTGAGTAAAATGTGAAATCCTTCATGTCAGTCACTTCTGGTAATTTTTCCCCTCAGTAAGCTGCTGTTCTGCTTGTTTAAAAAGTAGGTCTGTATGACCAGTGTAGTTAATCTGTTCTTGGTTTCAAGATAAACAGGATCAATTAAACCCATGCAAATTTTGTGAATGAAAAAGTATGTAATTTTTCATTATGCTTAATAACACAAGATAAAGTCACAACCAAGTTGTTCAACTAGTTTTCAGGCTTAAAGGGAGCAGAAATTCATTTCATGTAAAATTTCTTGTAAATGACAGCTTAAGTCACTGTAAATGCATCTTGAGCCATCAGAGCTTTGAAGTAGATTTACTTATTTTTCTTGCATGGAATTCCCTTATGAGAAAATTATTTATACTTCCTAATTAATGGAGAAAGCTTTTAGTGAGGAAATACAGTAGGAATACACATTGGGAAAGAAAAAAAAAAAAAGAAAGAAAAGAAGAGAATAAATGTTTCATAGGCATATTCCTTTTTGTGTCTTTCTAGGGTGGGTTTCAGGTTTGCTTTTAATCACCTTAGTCATTTTGTAAGCTGAAATCCCTTAAGGTACCTATCACATTTCTTTTTCTCCAATGGAACTGCAATTTCCTAGTTTCTTCCTGTTATTCTCATGTTTGTATCTATAGCCATACCCTGTAATCTGAAGTTTTCTTTATACTAAATCAGGAAGAAGAGAAGACTATTCCTTCCTTAAAAAAAAAATAAAAATATATGTTTAGAAGAATACATTATTATTTAGTTGCTTTTTAAGGAAGGAATAGCCTTCTCTTCTTCCTGAGTATCTGATCAATCTATAAGATAAAGTGAAATAAATATGCAGCCAAAATAAAAATATAATACTCAGATACTGAGAGTGAACATAGTGTCTGACTGAAGACTAAGAATTTCCATGGCAGAAGCCAAAATATATGTAAAATAATGTCTCAGAGTCTGGTCCTTAAATAGGTTAATTGCTTTTGTACTAAAATGTTTATCTATCATTGTGTTTTTATAATCTTACATTTACTACTAAATGTTGCTTGCAAGACATATTTATTAGTGACACCACCTTAAAGAAAAGAAAAATTTCAGAGTATCAGTATCCCCAATACAGACATGTCAGGAAATCATCAGTCTATGTAGAAACCTTCATCCATTTATGTCGTGGGTTTGCAGTTACCTGCCCCCCCACCTTTTTAAACCCCGGCTAAAATTCAGTAAAAAAGGCAATACACACACCACACCCCCCCTGGAGACCAAAATCCCCAAGAGAGGGTAACCAAAGCCCCCTACTACCTTTCCCCCCTTCCCCAGCCTTATTTCACCACCTCTTGATGCTGTAGATAAGCTGAAGATCAAGGAGATTAGTAATAGGAGAAGAAGTTAGTCGTTTTAGTCTGAATTAGCTCAAAGGCAGAGAGACAAAGGAGAAAGTGGCCAGAGCCAGCACAGACCCAGAGCAAACTGGCTAATCTGTATGTTTTGAGAACACTTCTTAAAACAATTTTTTTTTCTTTCTCAGTGAAACTTGGTGAAGTGACACTGTGTGTTTAACTCTCTCTCAACCAATAGTCTAATTTCTAACTCAAATTCTCCAATTAGCTCAAACCAACACAATTTATTACTACTGGAAGTTATTGTAGTTCAATAAAAAATGCTCCATAAAAGCAATTCTTCTAATACTAAGGTTTTAGCGTATAGTCTTCATTGACTGCTTAATTAAATCTAATTGTTTTGACAGCAGAGACAGAGTCATACTAAAAGAAAATGCACTATTCCCCAGATTAAAATGTTTAGGTAGAAATATGTTTATGGGAGAAAAAAATCAAGTATTTTTCCATGACAGCTGAGTCAACACTGCTTACAGCTTTACTTCAAAGTGCTTAAATGCAAAATTCTTTTACAGCTGAAGACTTCAATTAGAGCTCACACCATTTCTTCCTAAGCTCTTTCCTTCACACATTATAAGAGTATTCTGGGGTGAAGAAGATCATGTTGCAGTAATGCCATTAAAGCCCTGCACAAAACGGGTACTGCTTATAGATTTTGATCAGTTTAGTATCAGCTTCAGAGAAATTTAATCAAGGCCAGGTAAAAGCATATAAAAGAAGCAGTGCAAGTAGCAGTAATAGTAGGAATACTGGCGGACCCTCATTTCCCCTTTATCTAAAGATTCATCTGATGGTCTTTTGTGCCAAAAAGCATGCACTTGACACCACTACTGTGATTTCTTAAGCAAAGAACTAATAATGCATAGCTATGACACAGGGATTTTATCTTACTTTGACAAATTGTCCCTTTTAGAGTAAAACTTTTTAAATAATGAAGATATATAATTATTGAGAATATTCATCTTGGAAAATTAGAAGAAAAACAGTACAGATGAAACTTACACTTCTGGAAATACATCCTTGATGCTGTATAAAATGTTAGAATGGAACATTGTAGTTTGTCTGCATCCAGACACAAGAGAGTCTTCTGCCATTCTTACTGCACACACTCCAGGCCTCTCCTCTGTGATTTTGTATTTCCAAATGTTCTTGCAACCCACAAGGAGTCCAAGAATCTCTGATAGTGACACATTTCTTATAGCTAAGGAAAGCAGTGGAAAGCCAATTATAATAGCTTCCCTACTAGGTCCTGTGGTGTTTGAATCTTTGTAGCCCTTGTGGCTCAGTTTTCTTTGAACTGCACTGTTAAATTTGTAAAAAGACCGCCCTTCGAGGCAGTCACCATTTTCTGAATCTGAACTGATGAAGAACACTGTGGAGGAGACACGCTGTGCTCTTTCAAGGGGATTTTATTATAGTTACTTCTTCTTTGTTAAACCTAAACTTTAGAAATGAAGTAGAGGTGAAGACAGTTGTGCTACACCATGACTTCTCATTGCCACTACCTTTGCTAAAGAGAAAACATTTGTTAAAAGATCATATATACATTCGGCCTGTTCTTTCCTCTCCCTTACTAAAAATTTAACTGCTGAAACACTGTACTCTCAAGTCCAAATGTTTATGACTGTGAACTGGATGAAACAGGATATATGTCCTGTAAATAATTAATTATGAATCTTCTTGAAGTTTAATGATGTGATTCAGGATAAAAGCCAATTAAATCACATTTTTTGGACTGGCAGGAAAAATATTTCACACATATAATTTGCTTCTACATCAAATGTAGAGCAGCTTAAAAATTAAACACTGCCTTAATTTAATTTAATTTAATGTGTGACTTTGAAAGGACAAAAAATGTGTTCTAGAGGGAAAGCTATTCAACAGCCTTAGAGAAAAAACATAAAAAAAAAAAACCAAAAAAACCCCAAACAAACCCATAAACACCCCAGCAACAAAAAATAATCCTACAAACAAACAACACTGAAGAGGTTTATAATTTCACATTTTCTTTATTCTTTGGTAGTGTAAAATCAGATCACAAGCTTTTAAAAGTAAACAGTAATTTTGCAGAAAGCTTACATTTTTTAGTGTCTGCAATTGTTCATGAAGTTCATGAAGTTTTGCTCTGTCTTCCCATCCTGTTCTCAAAACTATTTCCTCATATATATTAAATTGAAAAAATATATGCACCCACAATTTCCTTAATATTTTTTTTCATACAAGGTCATTGAAAGTAATTAATGAAAATATCAGGGATGAATAATATAGCATTGATGTAGCTAGTTTGCTCATGAAGAGCTAGTGAGCCATTTTCTACTACTTCACTTGACCAGGATTCATTCCTTGAAGTACGTACATTTAATAGTGTACAGATAGACTGCACAGCCAAGAGCAGAAGACAGATGACGTCTCATTTTCTAATTTTCTGTTCAATGTTATCTGGGAAGAAGAACTGGGCTTTTTTTTTATTCTCTGGCACATTTTTTTTTTTAAAACTTAACTGTCTCCTGTTCAGTTCTTCAAAATATGTTTTTAAAAGTCAATTTCTGGAGAAATGTGCAAAATCTGACAAATTTTTCCCTACAAACTATGTGTAAGACATCTTGACATGGAGTTGTAGACTTAACTGTGTTTAGAGTGTTCTGTTGCCTTATTCTGAAAAGTTTTTTGTTCACCCCTTGTTTAGTATCGCAGTCTGATTTACTGACACCCCTCATGTACCTAGATGCTTCAAGATTTAATCATGTAGCTATGATAGGATGATGAGGATTTGACTCTCAGGCCAACACTGATAAATATGGCATTACCAAGCCTAAAGTTTTAGGCAAATGTACATACTGTATTCTACAATAGGCAATACTATTTCTTCTGGAAAGCTGTATCAGATGAGACTGCAATGAAATTGCTTATGTTTCAAGTATTTCTTTGATTATCACGCACCAAAAGTGTATCAATCTGCAAGTTAGTCTTCACAGATATGACTCAGACTATTTTTGTTGAGTCCCTCTTTTTAATGTATCTCTTATTTTCCAAGTCTTCCAGTTTGACTTAAACTAGGTAAAGTTCCCTCCTGCTGAACTGAACAAATTCTAGTTTGCTTCCTTTTCTTCTGCTGTATTTGTACTAAAGGCAGCTTCCTCCACACTGACACGTATGTAGACAGTAAATTCCATTTGCACAGTGTATGCATTTGCAGTTTGTCTAGTCTTAAGTTTGACCTGTGCTTGCACTGGCCTTTACCTAAAAGTCATACTATTGGAAGCAAAAAATATTTTTGGTCCTGAAAATTTTCAAAAGTTTTGAAATTACAAGTTTCTAATTAGAAGAAGCATGCATTTGGTTGAAATATTGATAGCCTACACCAAAGATGGGGTTGCCTCACTCAAATTTAGATGTCAATAATATAGAAACTTACTTTTGACCTGGACGCTTTAATGCCTCTTTCTGTTCAGGCATTTAAGATGCATTTTAACCAACTATATTGCATATACAATGAAATTAGACAGCTTGCACTCTGAATGTGACTATTTTTCACCTTTGATTCAAAAACATCAGATGGGAGGGAATAAAGATGAGGAAGTCAGACTCTTTTCAGTGTTGCCTAGTGACAGGACAAGAGGCAATGAGCATATTCTATCTTAACACAAGAAAAAAAGCCAAACTTTTTACTCATAGTCAAACACATGTTGTCCAGGAAGATTTTTGTGCCTCCATCCATGGAGATATTTAAAGCCCAGCTCAGCCATAAACAACCTAATTTAGCTGACTCTGCTTGAGCTGGAGAGGTGACTAAATGCTTTCAAAAGGCCCCTTCCAATTTCAACACTGTGATTCTGTGATTTTATTGCCCTTGATTGTTATCAAAAGATATATTAGACACATAGAACCATAGAACGGTTTAGGTTGGAAGAGACCTCAAAGATCATCCTGTTCCAACCCCCCACCATAGGCAGGGACACCTCCCACTAGATCAGGTTGCTCAAGACCTCATCCAGCCTGGCCTTGAACACATCCAGGGAGGGAGCAGCTGCAAACTTCCTGGGCAACAACCTGTTCCAGTGTCTTGTCACCCTTACTGTGAAGAACTTTCTCCTAACATCCCAATCAAATCTCCCCTCTGACAGTTTAAACCCATTACCCTTCTTATGTCATTACAAGACCTTGTGAATAGTCCCTCCCCAGCCTTCCTGTAGGCCTCCTTCAGATACTGGAAGGTTGCTATAAGTTCTTCTCGAAGCCTTCTCTTCTCCAGGCTGAATAGCCCCAACTCTCTCAGCCTGTCCTCATAGCAGAGGGGCTCCATCCATCTGATCATTTTTGTTGTCCTCCCCNNTCTGATCATTTGTGTGGCCCTCCTCTGGACTCTCTCCAACAGTTCCATGTCCCTCCTATGCTGGGGGATCCAGAACTGCACACAGTCCTCCAGGTGGGGTCTGAAGAGAGCAAAGCGGGAGAATCCCCTCCCTTGCCCTGCTGGCCATGCTTCTCTTAATGCAGCCCAGGACACGGTTGGCTGTCTGAGCTGCGTGTGCACACTGTCAGCTCATATTGAGCTTCTCGTCTACCCAGACTCCCAGGTCCTTTACCTCAGGGCTGCTCTTCAGCCACTCACCATCCAGCCTGTATTTGT
>VWZI01019110.1:743026-804267 GCA_013396835.1 Psilopogon haemacephalus | reverse complement strand
ATGTCCAGCTTTCCTGGGCACCCCTTCCTTCCAGAGTAGAAAAATAAGTTTTGATGATAGGGAAATATACCAGAGCAATCCCATGACAGATCTAACCAGCACTTGTTTTGTTCATGATACAGTTTTTGTTACATGAAATAATAAAAGCAGAAGGAACAGTGAAAAGACTTTGTTACAAATACAATAATTTGTGTAGCCAAATATGTAGGGAGAGTTATAGTTGATCTTGTAATCTCAAATCATTACCTTGTAAAATAGAAAATTAATTTTGTTGTTGCTAAATATAAAATAGTGCATTTGGGGAAAAAATAATCAAATATTTATATATATTGGTGCACATAGATCTGTATGCAAGACAAACAGAATATTAGAAACTTAGCAGAAAAAAAAAATAAAAAGAGCAAAATACATAATAAAGCCATTATAATAAAGATCCAGTCCAGGCACCATTCTGGTGACCTTGACAAAATAAAAGAAAGACAAGCACTTTATAAGAAAAAAGCAAGAGAATGACCTATGGTGTGAGAACATTTCTGTACCAGGATAAATTAGAAAGCTATAAAATCACTAACAGGATAGAGACTGTAAGGCACAATGATTATTCACTCTTTCCCATTAGGGAGTTTCAAATACAATTATCAGGCAACAGCTTTAAAGCATACAAGACAAGTATGTTTTCACACATCCTGTATCTAGATTCCAGAATTCATTACCACAGAATAAGGAGAACTTCATCAAGTTCAAATGTTTGTTTTTTTAAAATTGATAATATATGCAAGCAGGTAAATTGTATCCTATTAACACAAAGATACAGAAATAACTTATTTCTTAGGACAGTCAGCTACTTGATCCACTAGAAGATGAGAGAGTACAGTGAGGAAGTATCATCAATTTGACCTATTCTTCATGTTTCCCCAGTTTTTCCATTCTTAAGCTCTGTGAGATTTAATTGTACTTGTTTCTCCATGTAAGCTTATATCTGTAGCCTATCAACTACTTTACCCATCATGAACACTATAAATACTACTGCTGTAGCCATTAAATGTTCATGGCACTTTTTTAATCTGTCAGCAGACAGAAAATGAAGTTATATATTTTCAGCATCCCAGAGTAATCAAAGAGAACTATTTGCATTTATTCCCTTCTAAATTACTCATTAAATTTCACCTGGCAGATTTTACATTTGCTCGTTATGTTTACATTTCACCTTCTAATTCTGAACTTCTAAGACCTTCAGAAATGGAGATGTGAAGAAAGCACTACTTAACACATATGTAGTTGTGCTGGTTTTGGCTAGGGTTGAATTAATATTCCTCATAGTAGCTAGTATGGTGTGGATGAAGTTGCTGAACCACTGTTCATCAGATTTGAACAGTCATGGCAGACTGGTGAAGCTCCTGCTGACTGGAAAAGGGCAAACACTATGCCCCTCTCCAAGAAGAGAAAAAAGGATGACTCCGGGCACTACAGACCAGTCAGTCTCACCTCTGTGCCTGGCAAGATAATGGAGCAGATCCTCCTGAAGGCTCTACTAAGGCAAATGGAAAATAAAGAAAAGGTGATTGGTGGTAACAAGCATGGCTTCACCAGGGGCAAATCATACCTGATGAATTTTGTGGCTTTTTATGATGAAGTCACAGTAACAGTGGATAAGGGAAGGGCAACTGATGTCATCTACCTGGACCTGAGTAAGGTGTTTGACTCTGTCCAACATGACATCCTGGTCACCAAACTGGAAAAACATGGACTTGATGGGTAGACCACTCTCTGGATAAAGAATTGGCTGAATAGTGATCAAGGCCACAATGTCCACCTGGAGACCAGTGACAAGTGGTGTCCCTCAGGGGTCAGTGCTGGGACCAGTGCTGTTTAACATCTTTGTCAGCAATATGGACAGAGGAATTGAGTGCAGCCTCAGCAAGTTTGCAGATGACACCAAGCTGTGTGGCACAGTTGACTTGCTGGAGGGCAGGGATGCCATCCAGAGGGACCTGGACAGGCTGGAGATGTGGGCCCAGGCCAACCTCAGGGCAAGTTTAAGGCCTTACATCTGGTTTGGCGCAATCTCAAACACAAATCCAGGCTGTGTGGTGAATGGCTGGAAAGCAACCCTGAGGAAAAGGACCTGGGGTCTCAGTTGATGAAAAGCACATGACCCAATAGCCAACTGTGTCCTGGGTTGCATCAAGAGAAACGTGATCAGTGGGACAAGGGAGGTGATTCTCCCCCTTTACTCAACCCCACCTAGAGTACTGTGTACTGTGTACTGTTCTGGAGCCCCCAACACAAGAAGGGCATGGAACTGTTTAAGCCAGTCCAGAGGAGGGCCACAAAGATGATCAGAGGGCTGGAACACTGCCTGCTAATGAGGGCAGGCTATGAGAGTTGAGGCTCTTCATCCTGGAGAAGAGAAGGCTTTGTGGAGACCTCGTAGTAGCCTTCCAGTATCTGAAAGGAGCCTACAGAAAGGCTGGGGAGGGACTATTTACAAGGTTTTGTAATGACGTGACAAGGGGTAATGGGTTTAAACTGGAAGAGGGGAGATTTAAAAGGGATGTTAGGAGGAAGTTCTTTACAGTGAGGGTGGTGAAACACTAGAACTGGTTGCCCAGGGAGGTTGTAGAAGCTCCCTCCCTGAAGGTGTTCAAGGCCAGGTTGGATGAGGCCTTGACTGACCTGTTCTAGTGGGAGGTGTCCCTGTCTCTGGTGGAGGGTTGGAACTATATGACCTTTCAACTGCCTTCCAACCTAAACCATTCTGATTCTATAATTTGCATTTGTGCTGCAAATAGCATTCATTTATCAGTGATGTTTTTGTTATTGATGAGCAGAGTGTACACAAAGTCAAAGCCTTTTCTGCCTCTTGCACCACCCCACCAGTGAGGAGATTGGAGGTGCACAAGAAGTTAGGAGGGGACACAGCTGGGACAGCCGACCAAAACTGATCAAAGGGTTGTGTGCAGCATACAAAGCTGGGAGGAGTAAATGGGGGAAAGGCACATTCTGAGCAATGGTATTTGTTTTCCCAAGTAACTGTTTCACATGATGGAGCCCTGCTTTGCTGGAGATGGATGAACACCTGCTTGCTGATGGGAAGCAGTGAATGAATTCCTTTATTGTCTTTGCTTGTGTCTCCTTGAGCCTGCTGGACTGACACAATCACCATGTAGGCTGTCTTTGCCTTGCAGGGTGAAGCTTCAGGGTAAATATAAGTTCTGAGCTGTCTATGCTAACAGCGTCACTGTGCTAGGCATGATGCAATGCTGCCAGAATAAACATATACCTAGGATAAGTCCACAAATGGTCAAAGATGGATTTGGATTACCTTTCAAAAAAGTTTTAAAATGCTCTAAATTCAAGTCTGTGTTTCTACAACTTTGCCAAAGCAGAGCTAAGCACTATTCTTGCAAGCACCACACGAGTGAGAAGTTGTATAACATTAAAATTGATTCCTAGCTGAAATCAATGGCTTTTACTAAAGTGAGATTTACACCTCCATGGTTATGGTTGGTAACTGCTACCAGAATGTGACACAACTACAGAAGCATCACTGCCATAACCAGTAGATCAAGGATAAAAACAGCTAAAACCACTAAGCAATAACTCCTGCCTATACATAGAAAGACTAATTCATTACTCCATTACTTACAGCCAATTTTAGCCATGATTGCAATCTAGCATTAAACCAAACATGGTCAATGACAATTGAAATATTATTATTTTATTTTGTTCACATAAAGATGTGAACATAATAGTTGTGCCCCTCTCCCCCCCAAAAAATTCAGAATGTTACCTATGCGTAAAACTCTTTTTAAAATGTGTTAATTTAATTTTTCTTTCTGCTTTTTTTTTTTTTTAATCCCACCCTACTCCAATCAGTGGTGATACAATTCTATTACCTATTTTCTCAAAATTGGATAAATATTACACAAACTCACCCTTTTAACAGAAGAATTGTTACTAAAATTTCACTTTTTAACAGAATTGCTAATAAATTTATACTGGTCTGGTGAACTCAGGAAAATTTTAAGTGTAAAATTTACTGTATAAAGTGGAGCAATCATGGGAGAAAACAAGTGCTTGTGTTTCTACTACAGAGCATACAGGCTGGCATGCTTCACTGCTGTCTAGCAAATGTTAGACATGGTGCACCTTCTACCTTCTTTAATGCTGTTAAGCTAACCCTGTATTCTGCAACAATAACAAAATAGCTTCACTATAGTATATCACTTTAAAAAGTCATTACTGTGATTACTAACAGCAACCCAATTCATCATTCTCATGAATTGACATTATACTGAAGTTTATATGGTCTCATCTCATCTAATCTGCTTCAGTTCTTTATACAAGAAGAAACTTTCACAAATGTGTAAGTATTTCATTGGCTTACTTAGTAAAGAAGTTTACAGATTATTCAAAACTGCAGAAGTGTGCTCTGGTCTATGAACTGTGATTTTAAATTTCATTAAACAGCAAGTAAATGCTCTGTCTTCCATGAAAGCAGTGAAACCTTTTGTCATGGTAAACCTGAAGTGTCAAAAATAGGCCTATACTTGTGCTGACTTGCCCAGACAGGCTTTTCTGCTTCCCTTCCTTCTCTTTGGGGAGAAACAACCATGGGAAAAAGGAAAAAAGACCTGGAGCCATGGAGTCTGAGCACTCTGGCTTACCCAAACTTGATTTGCTCCTGCTTGCATCCTGTGGTAAACAAGTTACATGCGCTTGGTGTGTGCTAAGCTTGTGCTAGGCCTGTGTGTCTCCCTAATATGGGAACAGTGAGCCTGTGGCTTCACCCAAATATGGTCAAGCTTGGCTTACTGCCACGTTGATTGGATAATCTATGTCCAAAGGCCCATCTGTCTCAGATATTGATATAAAGCCAGATAAGCAGCTAACACAACATGCTTTTGCCATTGTTCCGTGCTTTAACATTATTCTATGTTCTGCAGTATCCGTGCCTGTTGCCTATCAGGAATGCTAATGCCTTATTGCTTTATAGCATAATTCTTTGCTAAGCTGTAACACAGCCTGGAAACTGCTTTGAGTTTACTAGGAACAACTTTAATTGCCTTCACACGATAGCTGCATAGCTAACAGCCAGCATGACACACATGCTAAGACCACATCACAAGATATCCTGCCTGCATATCCTGGGACAAGCAGCCCTGGAGGCACACAGATCATCCAGAGAAAGCCAGGACCAGGTCAGCGATTGTCTGCTCCCCAAAACAGCATCCTTTGGAACCTGCCATGAATCAGAAGTCTCAGTAGCAGACAGAGTGGCCAGAAAGGCAAGCAACAGAACTCCCTGCAAGTGTTTTGAGTACTGTCTCAATGTTGCCAGCCTTGCAAGTTGAGGAATAGTATTTGTGAATAAATATCTTAAGCTCTGCTATTTACCTAGCTTCTGACCTAAGCAGAAAGGCTTTGAGTCCATCTAGTGGCCAAGTACAATAACTAATTGCAAGTGGAGTAATTAACTGCAAGAAACCTTCTCTTCCAGTTTGAGTTCAAATGGATTTAAACATTTATATGTTGATAGTTAATACTAGATCTAGATTCCTTTATGTAATGCGTTCCATGGCCATTGCAAACAAACTGTTATTATTAAACTTAGTTATTGGGGGTGGTGAAAGGTTTGAATATCAAAATTAATAAACAATATTCGTTTTGAAATATCATCTCACATTAATTACATTCCTCCATTACACCTTTACAGCTTGGATTTTGCTAGTAAACACTTCCACCCAGTCCCTAAGTCCCTCAGCTTTTACTGATATGCTGTGAACCTACATTCATGAGGCTAATATTTTCTTAAATTCACCATTTAGAGGGACCAGATAGGTTCTCTTATATGCCACACAGGAGAATCAATTGCAAGCCTTTCACAGTAGATGACATAATATATTAGTCCTCCTATATTTGCCTACATCCAGAATACACATAGCTTACAAGCTGTTGTTTTGCTATGGGGTTTTGCTGCTTTTTTTTTTTTTTTCCTTATGCACAACACAAATTTTGACTTTGGTCCAAATGAAAAACTTGCTGAAATTATTCTGTTTTATGAAAAAAGAAAGTAAAATACTTTTGCAAAATATTTGCCAAAATATTGGGGAACTGTAAACATTCTTTCAAAGCCCACAATTGCATCTTTTCAAAATATCACATTAAAATGTTCAAAACTTCTACTGCGTGACTTTACTAATTTGGTGAATCTACACAAACTTGCTATCATGTCATTTATTCAGAAGAATAATCTTACCAATTGATGGGATATTGTGCTGCATGTGTGTGATATATTTACGTAAGTGTTTCAAAATCCACATCAAGATTACACGTAAAGGAAAAATTTGAACAGGGAAAAGTCTAAGGTCTACAGATGTAGTTCAGATTGACCTATGACAATCATATCTGGCAAATCTCACACCCTTGATGACAGGAGCACAATATGCCTATAAAAACAATTAAAATAAAACCAGATAAGCTAGGTTTCTTTGCACCACAAAGGCACACAAAGTACCCTGCCTTTTATGATTGAAAAGCTTTTTTTTTTTTTTCCATAAAATATTTGGAGGAAATACAAACTAGTTTTTAAAATACAAAATTCTGTATGCAATTGTTTCATTAAAATCAAACAAAAAAAAAAACCCCAACAACAACAAAATCAGCAAGCAAAAAAAAACCCCACTAGGTGCATTTTTAATGGTTCACTTAGTCTACTAGATCTTTTGGAAACTACTTGGCAGATAGGTATTGTTAAAGACAAAGAGGATACACAAGATGATCTTGCTTGGACTGTCAAAACTGGTGCATCCATTCAACATTTTTCAGTTTTTGCGATCCGGAGTGGAGAAAGAACAATTATCTACTTCCACTGCCAGATTTGTGCATACTCTCTGAGAGAACAGATGTGGCAGTTATAAGATACCATGTATCTTACAGTTTCAAGTAAGCAGATTTCATTCATAGGTATTATTTACAACTTACTGAAAACTGTTCAGTAATGGAAGACTTACAAACTGTAAATCTCCTTTCCTTAGTCAAGTTCCATGGCTTGATGTTTGCCCTTTACACACAGATACTCTTAGACTGCACTGCATAAACTAGTGAACTTCTTCCCACCCATATCAGCACCTAGGTTCAATTATTGCTCATTTGACATTTGCAATGGTTGAAATGGATTCTTTATGATCTAACTTACAATCAATACACAGTTTTAGTACATATACTCCTTACCTTGTCAAAAGGAAATTCACTTGAGAGAAACTTGGCTTTACTGACCATTTACCATACAATAAAGGAATAAAAGTCACATTTAACTTGAGAAGGTAAGATGCACTGTTTGTGAATAAACTTATCAAATTTTTCTCTGGTTGCCTCCTGTTCCAGTACAGAGGTTAATAGCATTATCCTGCTGAACTTACTGCTCCACAAGTTGGCAGCAGTCTAGAGAAGAATCAGTTTGTAAATGATTGTTTATGACAAATGAATTACACAGAAGTTCAGAGTTAAGTATTTGCTGTGCTGATCATTTAAAAGATAAGATGGGGATCATTTAATGGAATCTGAAGTGTGACATGGTTGAGATTATAGTTTACACTTTAAATACTAGAATAGCATTTTAACACAGTACACCACAGAAATAACGGTGTAAAATCATACAGTTGCATACACACCTGCTTTTGATCAGTACTGGTATTATGTGACCTAAAACAAATGTAGATTATTTGCCTTAGAAGAAAATAAAAACCAAAACAAAACCCAAAAACAACAAAACCAACAAAACAAGGTCCTGGACCTGGGTCAATGCAATCCCAAGGACAAATACAGGCTGGGTGGTGAATGGCTGGAAAGCAGCCCTGAGGAAAAGGACCTGGGGCTCTGGGTTGATAAAAAGCACAACATGAGCTGGCAGTGTGCACATGCAGCCCAGACAGCAACCATGTCCTGACCTGCATCAAGAGAAGTGTGGCCAGCAGGGCAAGGGAAGTGATTCTCCCCCTTTACTCTGCTCTCGTCAGATCCCACCTGGAGTACTGTGTGCAGCACAAGAAGGACATGGAACTGTTTAAGCCAGTCCAGAGGAGGGCCACAAAGATGATCAGAGGGCTGGAACACTGCCTGCTAATGAGGGCAGGCTATGAGAGTTGAGGCTCTTCATCCTGGAGAAGAGAAGGCTTTGTGGAGACCTCGTAGTAGCCTTCCAGTATCTGAAAGGAGCCTACAGAAAGGCTGGGGAGGGACTATTTACAAGGTTTTGTAATGACATGACAAGGGGTAATGGGTTTAAACTGGAAGAGGGGAGATTTAAAAGGGATGTTAGGAGGAAGTTCTTTACAGTGAGGGTGGTGAAACACTAGAACTGGTTGCCCAGGGAGGTTGTAGAAGCTCCCTCCCTGAAGGTGTTCAAGGCCAGGTTGGATGAGGCCTTGACTGACCTGTTCTAGTGGGAGGTGTCCCTGCCTATGGTGGGGGGTTGGAACTAGATGATCTTTGAGGTCCCTTCCAACTTAAACCATTCTATGAAAAAAAAACAAACCAAACTAACCCCGAAAATAACAGCCCACAAAAAAAGCCCTCCAGGAATTAAAACCTCTGAAGCAATATATGTTCAATAACTAAAACAGAAGGGCAGTTCACATGAATGCAACCTTTACAAGAGCAGTTAAAATATTAAAAAATAATTCAAAACAAAAAGGGGCAGGGACAATGGAACCAGTGCCTCTTTTCATGCAAATGCTATGAAAAGTATTTCCCTTGCAAGATAAAAGTTAAAAGTTGTGAAACTATCTTAGCAGCAATTCCATCCTTATGCAACATTGTACAAGCTATTGCTCACACTGTGCTTCAGGGAGGCAAATGTCATTTTCAAATAACATGGGAGGCATGCAGAGTTGGAGTCAGAGTTCACTAAGGAAGATGAGTACAGGGCTCAGGGTTTAGCATACAGGTCAGTTGGAACCAGCAGTCACCTATTTTCTCAGTAATCTCCATTGATTAGAGAGATCACTGGTTCACAAGAAAGACAGAACGACTGTCTGTCTGCTATGACAGGTATATAACAGCTCTCAAAACCAGGCACTCTGAAAAAGTATACTAATCTTGTCTAGTGCAGCATACCAGATAGCCAGACAAAGAATGATTAAATTTTAAATTGTGATCTTTTTGCTGACAATTTCAGTCTTGCAGAAAATGTAGCATCAGGTCATCCTGTGCCATTAAGCTGTAGGCAAAAAAAGTGAATAGCAAAATAATGGTTCATCATTTGCAAAAACCTATAATGAGAGAACCCAGTTTTCTAGGTTAAAGTCCAATTACTAACCCAGTTCTGAAATAGTTTGAAAAGTAGAAGACACCTATTAAGACTGGTCTTTAAAACTAGCATGCAAAGCATTTCTGTGAAGAAAGTTCCTATTAAAAAAGGCATCTTTGAAGCCTTTCTTGCAAGGCTTCAGGATAATATTTATTTGCATACAAAGTAATTTTTAATTTTTTTTTTTTTTGCTTAGTTATTCTATCTTTTTTTGTTTTGTTTTGGTGTGTGGGGTTTTTTGTTTGTTTTGTTTTGTTTTTAAGCAGCTATGATGGATTTGAAGATTAGAAACACCCTAAAAATTACTTGCAACTTAACAAAGTCTTTATCAACTTCTTCAGCTGAGCAAAGTCATTAGAACATGTATGCTTTCCCCTCTTTTTGGAAACCTCTTCTTCTTTTAACTAAAAGCAAGAGGATGGAATCACCTCAGAGTCTGAAAGACAAGCTCCTAATTTAATGACCATTATTTGATTATGACAAAAAGGAATAGATATGAAAATTTCAGCTTCAGTTGCTTTTTGTCACTCTCCACTGACTTCAGTAACTCCTGCATTACTCCCAACCTTTCACCCACATCACTCATCTATTTGTTACAAAGGCTGAAATGAAATATTATGTATCCTTTAGAGTTAATGAGAAACATGTTTTATTGTACAGTAAGAATGAAATAACTATTTTAAATGCTAGACAGGTATATAGAATCATAGAATGCACCGGATAAAAAGGGACCACTAAAAGCCATCTAGTTCAAACTCCCTGCAGTAAGCAGGGACATTCCCAACGAGACCATGCTGCTCTAAGATTCATCAAGCCTGATTTACAACATTTACAAGACTACAGTATTTATGATATTACAAGATTTGCAATGTGTTAACAGTTGAACAGATTTTGAATTTTTATTAAGTCTCTGTTACAGGATGTTGATCACTTGATGCTAGAGACATTCTGCACCAGTAGGATGACTGAGCACCACACAATTACAGTTACCAGCCAAACTTTCCCTGACCTCAATTCATGGCTGACCTCAAAGGAAGTCATACCTTCTCTGCATTTGTAAGCAAAACACCAACTTGTATGTATACATGGCCAGAAATGCAACAATTTCAACAGGTCTTCGTCTTCAGAAATTAATGTCTATCTTGCATCCTAAAAATCACACCACTGTGCAAGGTCTGTCAAAGTAAAGCCCATCTGTTCTGTTGAAGCTGTTTCAAGGGAAGTTGAGGGAGGTGATTCTCCCCCTCTATTCCACCCCGGTGAGACATCACCTGGAGTACTGCATCTGAAGTCTCTATTACAAGAGGGATGTGGACATGCTGGAGCATGTCCAGAGAAGGGCCATGAGGATGATCAGAGGGCTGGAGCACCTCTCCTATGAGGACAGACTGAAAGAATTGGGGCTGTTCAGTTTGGAGAAGAGGAGGTTCCAAGGTGACCTTATTGTGGCCTTGCAGTATCTGAAAAGGGCCTACAGAAAAGCTGAGGAGGGACTTTTTAGGCTATTAGGTAGTGATAGGACTAGGGGGAATGGAGCAAAGCTGGAGGTGGGGAGATTCAGATAGGATGCAAGGAGGAAGTTCTTCACCATGAGAGTGGTCAGGCCCTGGAATGGGTTGCCCAGAGAGGTGGTTGGGGCCACTTCCCTCGAGGTGTTTAAGGCAAGGCTGGATGAGGCTCTGTCCAGCCTAATCTAAGGTAGGGTGTCCCTGCCCATGGCAGGGGTGTTGGAACTAGATGATCCTTGTGGTCCCTTCCAACCCTGATTCTATGATTCTATGAAAATAGTGTTAAGCTTCTAATAGTTTTGGCATTTGAAAAATAGGCCTTATTTCTTTTCCTTAAAAGCAGAAGAAATGCTGTTTAAGAACTCTGTCAAACTACTATCTGCCTTATTGCCCATGAAGAAAGATAACCCTTGATGTTTCAGAAGCAGAACACATCTAATTCTTGAACTACTAGCTATATACTAAAACTTAAATGCGAGTAAAAATTTACAGGTTTGTTTTATTTTCTGTCTTTTCTATGTCACATTAAAGCTGATGATCTCCAAGTAGAATTTACTCTATTTTTAAAGTAAAAAGCAGACTTCTACTTTTTGTTCATAAGATGTGAAGAGGCAGCATAAAGGTGGAAGCTTCCAGATTTGCCAGCTGTTCCTTAGAATTGATGCCTCAAGGGACTGGGGTAGTTGCCATGGGTAAACTCCTGGCCTCATTAAAGTTTTCACAAAGCTGTCCACAATGGTCTGCTGGTCTAAGTGCATTTTACGAGTACTCCTAATATAAAATTTTCACAGTACAAACTCTTAGCTGTTTACTGAAGTCTCTATTGAATATTAATAGCACACCCTCTTCCTTCCTACCTCACAATTTAACTTAAAATACTTTTTCAAAAATAAAGTAAAAGCTGTGTGCCATAAAAAATACTCAGCTGGAAAGATCTTGCTAAGGTTTTTGTTTATCGCATATTTTTTTACCTCAGCATCACCATTCCTACTTCAATGTGACTAAATGGGTATTAAAATGAGTGACACTACCCATGACCCAAACCATTGAAAGCTTGTAATGATGGGCAGCTGAGCCCCATGTTGAAAAGCCATTGCCAATCCCCCCCTTATTCTCCTCACTCACTTTTTCCCAACATTTTGGCCAAATCTAATTTAAATGTGAATACCTTAAGTAATTGCCAATATTTGTAAAGTCAGTATATGCAACTGCATTAAAGACAACAGATTTTTCTGTACTGTTTTGCAAGGACTTTTTTCTTTTTTTTTTTTTTTTATGCCCTGTAGTTTCTGGGAAGATGCTTGGTAAAACTTGCCTCAGTTGGTGTACAATTGTTTTATACACTTTCCCCTTACTTCATTCTTTAGTGAACATCTCTGGAATAAGTAATTACGGTGGGAACACTTCTTTACAGCAATTCTCAAACAGCAAAATTGGCAGAGGTTTGTTTTATAAAGTTCACAAACTGAATGGTGCCTTATTGCCATAAACAAAGGGATTTTAACTAGTAGCATTAAAATACACTAAGAATAACAGATAAGGGAATCTGTGAATAAGGATAAGTCCTTAATTGACAAGAAAATGAAGGATTAAGCTAATGCAGCATTATAGCAATATGCCAGGGATTCAAACTTCGGCCTACAGCACCATTTTGGACTAAGTGATTATAAAAGCTTTTTAAATGACAGAAAGCAAGACTCCCCTGAGAAATTTTCTGCTTAAAATTTGTCAAAATGAATGCAACTGGTACTAAGCCGCAATATAGGCTGTCTAAATGAATACATAATATATTTAGTTACTTAAGATAACTGAAGTCTTTCCATTTTAATTAAAAATAAGCTACCTATTAAAAATAAAAGATACTTCAAAATCTCACAACTACTGGTACCACTGGATTAATTTTATGAATTTGTTTTTATTATCTTCTCTTCAACTCGCTTTACCTGAGGTACTGAAGTTCTTTTGCCTGAAAAGACCACTCATGCAAAATTTCAGGAATCAAATCCAGAAATCTTAATAGGCTTAACTGAATAGAACTGCTAGCCTTGGTGTACATAAATATTTATGCTGTCTTAAGTTTTACCGAAGGAATATCTGACTGCTTTTCCATTTGGCCTTGACACCATTTTGACTTTTGTAAAATAAATTAAAAAAAAAAAAAACAAACAACCTAAAAGTAAAAGCAATGCAATGGAACCCAGAGCTAAGCTTTCAACAGGTATTGCAAGCTTATCTTCCTTTTGAACGAGCTAGTGGGTGAATACCCACAAAAAGATAAACTTTTTGTGGATTACACTTAAATCACGGAATTGCAGAATCACAGAACTTTAGAGGTTGGAAAGGACCTCCAGAGATCATCAAATCCAACCTCCCTGCCAAGGCAGGATCCCCTAGGGTAGTTTGCAGAGGAACGCATCCAGGCAGGTTTTGAAGTCTCCAGAGAAGGAGACTCCACAACCTCTCTGGGCAGCCTGTTCCAGTGCTCCATCACTCTCACTGTAAAGAAGTTTCTCCTCATGTTGAGGTGAAACCTTTATGTTTCAATTTGTAGCCACTGCTTCTTGTCTCATTGCTGCTGACCAGCAAAAAGAGATTGGCCCCATTCACTGGACGCCCACTCCTCAGATATTTGTATACAGTGATAAGATCTGCTCTCAGCCTTCACATCTCCAGACTAGACAGCCCCAGGTTTCTCAGTCTCTCTTCAAGTTACTACCAATCGAAAAGGATTTTTTCAGAGATTCTTGTATAAATTTTATGACTATAGCAAAGGAGAGGATAGGACAGCCTCTACTAACAAAGTGCACAACAGTATCACTTAGTCCATGTACAGTCAAAAAATATCAGTCATCTATTATGCAGACTGCTGGGTGCAGGCATGTTTCTCTTCTTTCTTGTCTCATGAAACCAACTCTAAATCCTACAAGAGTGGAGTAATTTGTAAAGCCAGATGTCTACAAAAGCCTTAGCTTATGCAGAGATCTTCCCAAGTTACTATGATATTATTGAAAAGCATTACTCAGTATGGTGAAGACAATACACAACTTCAACACTGATTATTCTGCATTTTGATACATCTGCTATATCATTTCCTACCCAACAGCAGACAAAGCATGTTGAAATAAAACTAGAGCTGGAAAAGTCTAGCTTATTTAATGGCACCTCTTATCAAGACTTGAATGATAGACTTGACTCTCACAATAGGTTGTGCTCATTTAAACCATGACAAGAAACCTGTAAAATCTATGCAACTGTTTCAAACACCTTCATTACAAAACAGGTTAGTCATATTTGAAATTTTTTATTCTAACCTTGCACTGTGGGAGAACATTATCATAGGCCTTTCTGTATCTGGTTAAAATTATTTTGCATAGAAAGATCCTGAGATTATCTTCAATTGTTGTCAAAACTAAACAAAAGAACAGGCAGATTCAGCCCTGCTTTGAGCAGATGGTTGGGCTACCTGATCTGAGGAGGACCCATTCAAGCTGCATTATATTATATATCTATGAAAATACTGTAATCAGCTGCAAAGAACCTTTGGTCAGTCCCTCTTATATTTTTCTGATTTCCTGTTTTTAGATTCCTTTTTCAGATTTAATGGTTGAAAGAAACACTAATCCATAATCAAGAGCAATGTCCTTTATAATCTTAAGAATTCAATTAATACACTTGTACCTATAATAAAACATAAGATTTATTGGTAATGCATTAATTAATTTGAAGTAAACATGTAAGCACCTTTTGATTTATTTTAAATGAAAAATAATCCAGTGAAATTTTACTGTTACTCTTTCCTTCAAGTGCAGTGAATTCTTCAGAACTATTGAAAGACCTTAAGACATACAGACAAGGCCTCAGGTATCAACCAAAGAAATAGTTCTAAGAGACAGATAGCCAAGACAGAATGTTCTGCAGCACATCAGCTATTCTCTAGCCCCTAAAGAGGAAAAAGGAGAAGATGGGGGGTGGGGGTGGAAATAAACTAGATGTTCAGTTGCTAAATCTTAATTGCAAATCACATAGTCTGCAGAAGAGCTACCCACCAAAGACACTTCAAACCTGGTCAGAGAACAATGAAGCTGAAGGAAGATTTCTAAAGCAACAGAAGTTACAAGATAGAAAAGATAAGATTCAAATATAGTGAACAAGTGTAAGTAGATATAAATCTGGAACACCAAATCACAGAAATCTGTGGGATTCATTTCTTCCTCTGGAGAGTGACAAGCTTCAAAAGTGTGCAAGGTTGCTGTGAATGGAAGTCAAGATTGTCAGGAATTATGGAGAGTAACACAGAGCAATGTGAAAAAAAAAATACAGTTGAAAGCTGGCAAATTCAGATGCTGACATAAAGTTACATCATAAAAACAGAAGTATGATGAGACATTGTGGGTAACCCTGACGTGGACAGGTCAGATGAACTCACAGACCCTGCAACTACACAGAAGTCATCATGGTACATCCTTGGATTGTGCATACAGAAACAATTAACCAATATTCCACCAATGCAGGTTGCAGCATGGGAGTAAAAGTCCAGGCCTCGCTGCTGATCACATTCTCCCAAATAAGGAACCCGCATTTGAGCACTCAAGTGTTTGTTTCAAGGCAGTTGGAAACAAAAGTTAATTGATATCACTTTAAGTACAGCCACATGAGTTAAGAGACCTAAGTTCTGTAACAAAAAGCAAGCTGAACAAAGAATGCAATAGGTCACATTCTAACATAATTAAAATAGTGCAGATTCATTTGTATCAAATTTGCCAACTCCATTCCTTTCAATTCTGTTAGCGAACATAAACATTTTATTTCCTGGGCACAATTCTGCTCTTGAAAACAGTAGTTTAATTGGCATTGACTTCATCGGAGGTCTTAATTTTATATTTGCATAGGCAGTTGTAAGAGTAAAACTCACCATGGCAGGTTGGCATCCATGTTTACAACAACAAAGGCAAATTTTCCTTACACATTAAGTTTAGCATTGCCTATATATATGCTATGGTTCCAAAGTAAAAGATTTTGTTTACTGGTTAGAGTCTACATTTGGAATGTTTAGTCTGCATTTATAAAGTTTTGGAACTTTAAACATTACTTTAGTTGTATCAAGGTCTCATGCCAGGTATTTTAAAGTAGACTTTTTAACAGGCCACTGCACTTAATTAACATTTGGATACAGATTCTTGTCACATTATGGAAACATTTATAGAAATTTGGGAACTTGGTTGAAGTTTCACAGACCACACTTAAAACTATACTGCTTATACTTAAAAAGCAAGTGGAAATTACTTCATTTCTGTACTGATTAAAAACTTCTAGGAGCTGTGGGTGGTCAGCATCTCTGAAAGTCAAACATTTATTTAAGCTGTCTTTGACTAACTTCAAACCTTGATGTTTGAAATGTTCTGTGGATTTGAGGGGGGTATTGTTGGGTTTGGGGTTTTTTTTCTGTTTGGGGTTTAAAAAAAAAAAAATCTTATTTTTAACATATGCTGATACTTCTTACCCTTTCCTCCCAAGGAGATGATCAGAGAAGAAATGTGGATGTTTTTCTTTTATCTGGCTCCAAAATCTATATACTTAAAAAAAACAAAAAAAACAAAAAAAAACCCCAGACTGACTCAGGTCTTCTGGCATTTCAGGAAAAAAACCCAAACAAACAAACATTCAGTTCAGTGACAGTGCCACAGTACTATTAGGTTAAACAAGTTGGTATTCAGTATTGGTTTCAGTAAAGCAAGTGTGTTTATCTCCATAATGTGGAGAAAGACCTAATTTGTTCTGTTCCCTCTTCTCACTAATTTTATCTTGTCTAGAAAAGATCACAAAGCAGACAGCCATTCCCACAGCTCAGACAAGATAGCTGATAGTCTCCAAACTACAACACAAAAACAGTTGTCTCTGATGTTGTCTCATTTTCTGGCACTCTATTCAAAACTAAGGACCTGAAAGAGCACAGACTTCACTAACACCTTACTCCCACTACAAGTCTCGTGAGATTGCTAATGAAGCACTGCAAAATGCAGCAGAAATTCCTTTAAAAACAAATTATGAAAGCAAAGTAACATAAATTAAAATCCATTAATCTATACCGATTTCTGATGAACCACAAAGGTGATATTGACTGACTCTCTGGAAGGTTTCTGTGCAAACCTGTTGTGGGGTTTGTGTCTCTATGCTGTTGAGCAAAAAGCCTGGAAGAGAATTCAACTCTAGCTTTTACTCCAACAGACTATCCCATTAGCTTTGTAAAAGAGATTGAAAGAGCAGAGGAAACTTTGCATTACATCTTAATGGGAAAACAAAATGTCATCTAGAGCTCCGAGACAGAATGATAAGGCTCACAACCATATAGTTAATTCTGTTTCCTAAAAATAGTATGCACATCCATCCTGCCACATCATATTACTTGGCCTGTGCTATTGCTTAAGTCACGTTCAGCCACAAGCCAAAACCATGCCAGTGAGCATGCTAACAATCAAACAGAATGGATAATTGCATACTAGAACTGAAAAAAACAACCGGATCCTCATTATTTTATAAATATGGACATAAACTAGGAATGCTGAAAATTACGTAGTGTGCCAGCAGATCTCAGGAATTTCCTCTGTTCTTTCTGAATTTTAATCACCACATCACTAGAGCACCAAAGCTGTTCAGTCTAATACAGATACTTGAAACAATTCTACAGCTTGTCCAATTGAATTGAGTGGCACCTGAAGTCTAGACCAATATGATGCTCTGTATCTTGAATTCTTAGGATCACGTGTGATCTACTCTAGCTGATCCTGATCTGGCAGGGGAGCTGGACTAGCTGATGTTTTGAGGTCCCTTCCAAACTGAAGCATTCTGTGATCCTGTGTGATTCTGTGATTTTAGTTTGGAGATAGCAGAAAGGAAACATTGTGTTTACTTACAAGTGAGTTATCTCTCTTTGCACACAAATGCAATTTGACTTTTTATTCCAAACTCCAAAATAATTCTTTGCTTTAAGTTCCTGCTTCTGATTATCAACCTGAAGTAAATTGACTGCAAGATCACTTATGGGCACAAGAAACCAGAAGAAAAATCCTAGTTTTATTCAACGTTGTGTGGAATACTAAAAAGGTTAAACATAGCAAAGGAAACTAAAAGGAAGACTCACGCATTGTCAGTGTCACAACTGGTAGCTGTTTCTTCATTTAAGAAAGATGTTGCGGTGCTTGACCATGTCCAGAGAAGGGGAACAAGGCTGGTGAGGGGCTTGGGGCACAAGCCCTATGAGGAATGGCTGAGGGAGATGGGGTTGTTTAGCCTGGAGAAGAGGAGCCTCAGGAGAGACCTTATTGCTCTCTACAACTACCTGAAAGGAGGTTGTAGCCAGGCAGGGGTTCGTCTTTTCTCCCAGGCACTCAGTGACAGAACAAGAGGACAGAGTCTCAAACTGCGCCAGGGCAGGTTTAGTCTGGATGTTAGCAAAAAACTCTACATGGAAAGAGTGATTGGCCATTAGAATAGGCTGCCTGGGGAGGTGGTGGAGTCACCATCCCTGGAGATGTTTAAGAGGAGGCTGGATGAGACACTCAGTGCCATGGTTTAGTTAATTAGAAGGATTAGGTGATAGGTTGGACTTGATGATCCTAGACATCTTTTCCAACCTGGTTAATTATGTGAGGGATCCTAGGTCCCCCTTAACAAAACCATAGGGACAGAGGCCCATCCCAGGGGGATGGACCTGCTCATCCCAGCATATTGTAATATTGTTATTCTATTCCATCTACCAGTATCACAGCTTAAAAGATAGTGCCTGACTGATCATAGAATCATAGAACAGTTTAGGTTGGATGAGACCTCAAAGATCATCCAGTTCCAACCCCCCACCACAGGCAGGGACACCTCCCACTAGATCAGGTCACTAAAGACCTCATCTTGCCTGGCCTGGAATACCTCCAGGGAGGGAGCAGCCACAACCTCCCTGGGCAACCTGTTCCAGTGCCTCACCACCCTCACTGTGGAGAACTTCCTCCTAACATTCCATTTAAATCTCCTCTCTGCCAGCCTAAACCCATCCCCCTCATCCTGTCATTACAAGATTTGGTGAATAGTCCCTCCCCAGCCCTCCTGTAGGCCCCCTTCAGATATTGGAAGGCTACTATAAGGTCTCATTGAAGCCTTCTCTTCTCCAGGCTGAAAAGCCCCAACTCCTTCAGCCTGTCCTCACAGCAGAGGTGCTCCAGCCCTCTGATCTGTCCCCCTTCTCCTCTCTGAGAGCAGTGTGTGTTCTTACCTCATGGCACATGGGGGAGATGGCTGGCAGGGAGTTGAGCTGTGTCGTTGTGGCCCACCGAGCCTTTGTAAGCCTCAGCTGGGCAGGGCAGTTTCGGCCTACACTGAGGCTGACTGAGGGTCAAAGGGGTGGAAGATTCTAGAAGGCCAGCTTGGGCCTAGTGGGTTTTGTACTTATTCTACCTGATTCTCTTTTGTATATATGGCCTTGTGAATAGAATTTATCTTTAAACTTCCAATCAATGTGCAGTATCCTCATTCATACTTCTGGAAAGGGGCAAGAGTAATTTCCGTCCTCCGTTCCTGGGTATGCTCATGGCCCTAAACTGGGACAGTAGTGTTTAGAATTAGAAGTTACAAGTGGCAACTCACTTAATAAGCACCACAGAGTTAGGCAAACGTATCGCATTGAACAGGGGAAGACTGAGGCAACCGCAGTCAAATGTGCTTTAAAGAGAATGTCGAGCAGTTTTTCAGTCTCCAGCAACTTTCTTGACTGTGTGAAAATGCAATTTCGTCTCTCCACATTTCAGGAATATTGCAACTGGAGCACAGGCGCAGCTGCTATGTAGGAAACAACAGTGTGAAATAAAACCAAAGCGGCACACAGATCTAAACAAGAAGTGCTGGAATAAATGCTGTTGAACGTCAAGATCTGCAAAAAAAAGTGCAGGAAAACAAAGGAGGAAGAGGTGTGGCAGAGGAGGACAGTAGTGCTGTTATGGTTCAGGGTCAGTGGAGAAGTCAGGAGTTTCCTCAGATCTGAGTCTACTGAGAAAGCTACTCTTTTGTCTAAAGAAAACGGGTATAATGAAATTATACGAAAATGAAACTAGAAAAATGCTAAAGCCTGACATTTATGGAAATTTAGTCAAACACCACCAAACGTTATCACAGAAATGTAACTGTCTAGAACAGAACAAGACAGGCATTCAGTTTTGTAGCTAGCGCTCCTCCTGAGAACAGTCACGCCTTGAAACCCACATGATTTCATAACCAGGCAGAAAATAATGTGTTTAACAGATGTACAGTGTTGGGAGCTTTCTCACTTTATTGGGCATTGCATTCTTCTCCATTTGAGCTCTTTTCTAGAAAGGAGTAGTATATAAAAAGGATAATTGTTTCAGTACACTAGACATCTAAGACACAGATTGATAGTCACTGAAAGATTTAATAGTTTTGTTTTCCACTATCAGTACATGAAATATTCACTTTGAGTGGTAGGCAGTGTTGGGGTCTCCCTCTTGATTGAAGGAAAGTGACTGGTGGAGATAGGTATATTGGAAGTTTCAGCTGCCACAAAAATTAACTGCAATTTATGTCTCAAAATCAGATGTAGAGGCCAAAAGATACTCATTCATAGGCAGTCCTGATCTATACTAGTTCCTTTGATTCATATTATTTGCTATTTCAAAGAATCATTTCATTGGTATATTTTCATGGATCATTTGATTATTACCTGCAGCACTGAAAGAGCTAAGGTTGGTAAAATAACAGTAAGAACAAGGTGAAGCTGTAAGATTACAGAATCATAGAACCACAGAATGTTAGGGGTTGGAAGGGACCTCAAAATATAATTCAGTCCAACCCCCTCCCCCCACCCCCTGCAGCAGGATCACCTCAAGTAGGTCACACAGGAATGCCTGCAAGTGGGTTTTGAATGTCTCCAGAGAAGAGTCCACAAACACTCTGGGCAGCCTCTTACAGTGTTTTGCCACTCTCACAATGAATTACTTTTTCCTTATGTTTAAGTGGAGCCTCCTATGCTCCAGATTGCACCCACTGTCCCTTATCCTATCATTAGACATCACTGAGAAGAGTCAGGCTCCATCCTCCTGGGAGTTGCACTTCACATATTTATAATCATTAATGAGGTCACCCCCCAGTCTCCTCCTTTCCAAGCTGAAGAGACCCAGTTCCTTCAGCCTTTCCTCAGAAGGAAGATATTTCACTCCATCATCTTTGTGGATCTGTGCTGGACTCTTTCTAGCAGCTCCCTGTCTTTCTTGAACTGAAGGGCCCAGAACTGGCCACAGTATTCCAGATGTCACCTCACCAGGGCAGAGAGAACCTCTTTTGATCTGCTAACTACACTTCTTCTAACACATGCCAGGCTGCCTTTGACCTTCTTGGACACGAGGGCACATTGCTGTACATCTTTTCCAAGCCTCTGACCTGAAAGAAGGAGAGATTACTCTTCACTCATCAGTTATGGCTTCTGTTCCACAGTGATCAATGTGAACAGCATTGTCAGGAAAGGATTTCTCATCACTGCTGTGTGTCTGGTCACCTGAGTTTATAATCAGCCTCCTCATGGCAAGAAAACAGAGTTAGGAAGGGCTGCTATTGCAGTAGTAAAGATGTGACCAAACACTGCAGTCACACCTTAAATCTTTGGAGCCGTAACTATAGCAGTTTGTAGGAGTTTACTTCCTAAATTTGTATATCTTCAAGATGCTCTTTGGTACACAGACAAAGATAACAGAAAAAAATTAAAATTCACTTTAAAACTTCAGTTACTCTGTACTACAGTTCTACTGATGATCATACTCATACAGGTTTCCTTAATGACAGCTTGACTTGACTTCTCTGACTATATTATATTGGTGTATCTGCATCTGACTATGAATGCCTTTTGGAATGAAAAATACTTCCCTTCTGTGTTGTCTTTGTGAACTTCCCATCACACTGATAGAAAATTTCCATCCACAGGATAAGTAAGACAAGATTAGCAGCTAGGGAACATTAAATCTTGGCGAATACTGTTCGGACAAAAGCTTCTTTGAATAATTTATTGAATATCCCTTGAGATATGAGGAGTAGTAGTGTGTCTTTCCCAATTTTTGTTGCACAAGAGTGGTAGCTAGTAATACATTAGATGTTGAGGTATTTTTCAATCATCTGATAAGACTAGTCAGAAGGTCATCTAAGAAAAAAATTACTAGAGTTTAGAAAGCAAGGCTTAGTGATGATTTACCTTTTTTTAAAAAAAGGAGAGTAGATGGAAAATGGTTGTAGGTACAACAAAGAAACTGCATTCCAGAAGACAGTGATTAAAAATATTAAAAGTCTAAGGTGTCATAAGCAACTGGATTTTTTTATTGAGAAATAGGGTGAGGAAATCTATTTATTTCTTTATATTTCTTATATTGCTTAATTTTTTGTTTTTTTTAAAACAAAGTCTGCATGCCTGTTAGTTTATGGTTCAGCCATATGTTGTAGCTCAAACTAAGATTGTGCTGTTAGCTAAGAAAAGGAGTAAACAAGTTGTTGTGAAGCATAGATCCCTCAGTTCATTCAGCTAGAGCAACAAGTCCTCCATATGGCAAAAAGGGTCGTAGATCCTGACCTAAAAATTTGTCAGAGAAGAGGCTCAACCATTGCAATCTAAGGAAAATTTTAGAATGCAAAGATTCAGTTTGTTGAAAAGATCTGAGTATTCAAGAGGCAGCTGTTACAGGACCATGTGATAAATGCACACATTCCTCCATACAAGACCTTTAAAAACACTAAGGAAAAGTCAGAGCAGAATAGTTAAATTTCTCTTACCAACATCCTGCTAGGTAGGAAGATGATTATATGCCATTACCTTCACTACACCCAAACTGACTATTAAAAATTTTATTATTTTGCATGTTATTTTTTCTTAGTGGACCACACACACCTCCCTTGTAAAACTAAACTGTAAGTGATCATTCTTTTGCTTACTTTTTTTTTCCTTAATAACTGTTTTGGAAGTATTAACAGTACAGCTGGTATATCCTACTTTTGGTTTCCAAGAAATATGTATAATATATACATTTATTTAAAGAAAGACTGCCATGAAGCATGAGTCTTCATAATGAAGTTTTAAACCCATCTTACTCTCCCATTCTTTAAGAGACTATAGAAGGAAAGACTTCAGATACAGTCAGGAGCCTGGTGCCAGTTCTCCCAATGCATATTACTTACATAATTAGAGAAGTCACGTGGAAATCAGTTTTCACAAATGCAGTGCTTTTCTGAGGACCTACCATGTTTATAACATTTATTTGTAAAGCCTCAGATTATGCATGAATAGAAAGACTATGAATTTACTTTTGTACCCAAAGTTGAAATGAGAATTCTAAGAGAAGTAGTGTACATAATAGAAAGGATAGCTGTAGGGCAGTGTAGACCTCAAGGGAAATATCTCCAGGCACACTAGGTCATTCTGTCACCAGACTTGCATGTAAAGCTGGATTTCTTTTCCCATAACGAAAACCCAGGAAACCTGTTGAAAACAGCATTACCCCCATAGATTGAGCTGAAATTGCCACAGTTCTGGGCAAGATTTCTACATTACTATCAAATGTTAACAATAAAGGTCTGTATTTTTATTGCTTTTATCACTTTGCACTGCAAATTAAATTTCAAGATACAAAGGATGATAATCTCGGCACATATTTCAAGAGCTACTAAGGTGTTTTTGAAAGATGGTGCTATGAAAAATCCAACAAACCAGGAATTGTGCCAAGGGTTCTGCAAGAAACCAAAGTAAACTGAAAATACTCAGCCACCTCTGACACAGCCTAAATCAAAGCCTTATACAGCTAATACGCATTGCAGAGTACTGTGAAAATTTGACCAAACCTGCCTTAGATTTAAAAAAGGGAACATTTGTCTGCACAATTCTAATTATCAGTCCATCACATTTCTAAATAGCCACCATTAGCAGTGAAAGTTTTCAGGCAGTCAGTTAAACTTGAATGGATAACTGAGGTATGAGACAGTTCAAGTAAGTGAAATGACATCTCTGCCTGCAGGCACACATGAGAAAGGACAGAAGAATGAGATGTTCCGTTTTCCAAAAATGTAACAGAAAATACAACTGTCATAACAGTTTCCCCATAATTTATGCTATGAATGTGAAAAGAAGGACAGGTTATTTGATTTCATTGATCATCAGCTGGATTCCCATTTTGGAACAAACAGAGCAAGACCAATGATGGAAGCATTGAAGAATGGGTATCATGCTGTCTTTCTGAGCTAAAGACACTCATCTTTTGCTTTTTAAATAATGAGTGCTTTAACTTTTCCATGATACATCTGTAAAGTCTTTGCTACTCTACCCACCTACTCAGCATTTTCAAAGCACCTTATCTGATTATTCAGGTCTGGAGTCTAACATCCTCATTCCCTGAGTACTTTCTTGCCGTTATAAGTAATCTCAATCACCATAACAGTGTAGAATTACTTGAATGTAAAGGCAGTGTTCAGAGTGAGATGAAGTGGTAGAGTGAGGTCCTAACATATGAAGCTTAATAATAAAAGCTGGGGATTTTTATTGCCTGCACATTATAATTAATCAGGTACAGCAAATTAAAGCAGATAAAAGAAACTGTTTTAGTGAGAGTATGTGCATTGTTTCACTTAATTGAGACTAGGAGTTTGATTGCTTAGTTCCTTCATTGATGAATACAAAAAGTCTGTGACTACAACAATAAAAGTGAAATCAGCAATTTAAAACAGTAATAGCAGTTACAACCAACTCTGGATCCAAGCGGGAAAGCCACAGTATCATTAAAAGCTGCAGTGGTTGGATTCATGGTGGGGGGAAAGAAAGAAATAAAAACGGGTTTGGGGGGAGAAGGGAGTTAGTTCATTCTGTGATTTTCATTTTGGAAAATAAACAATACTTACACAGACACTTATCTTGAGAAGAAAGGATAAAATAATACAATTTTTGGTCTGAAGCCACCACACTATCTTCCTCTCTCCCTTTTTTGTCCCTCTTCTATTTTTTTCCTTTGTTCTTGTTAAAGAACTCTTTTCCAAATCATGACTGTATATAACAAAACTCCTCCAAATTATCCTTTAAGAGCAGTAATTAGTTTAAGCCTAGCAGTCTGTGAAGAACAATAATTTACTACACCAATGTAGTAACAGAGCACAGAGAGCTCAAAGTTCCCACATTTGATTGCCAAATGATACTAACTGATATTGATGGAAGAACCACCTGTATGACATGAGGAAGTAATTTTGTTCCCAAGAGACACAACAGCCATAGGTGCTTTGCTGAAACATGCAATTTATAGCCAGTCATGTTTCCATGTCTTGCACCGGAGAACAGAGGGATGTTCTCTATATATTAAAAACATGTCTCTCTTGCAACTGCCAGTTTCTTTTCATAGTTTTGGTACTTTTTGCTCCTGAGTATGAAGAACAGATGTCAAAATCCCATAACAAGAGACTGCTTCTCACTAGAATTCTTGCAAAGTTAGGCATACTAAAGATTTTGACAAACCATTAAGAGAGTCCAGAAGAACAACTTCAAGGTAAAAGCTCGGGATTTGAATAAAGTCTCCGTGATTTAATTAGAGACAGAGACTGTAGTGAAAACAGCAGTATCAAATGCATTAGAAGAGCTTACAGTAAGTCAACAGAAACAACTTAGAAAACAATGTAAATTAGTAATTTTACTACTTCGAACTCAGGCAATATTTCTTTGTTAGCAACTCTGATTTCTGGTGGATACCTTCTCTATCTCTTCCCAAGCCCTTTTTCAGTGTCACTAATTCATCATTTTCCTATCCAATCATATTTCTTACTTTCACTTTTCACATTGCTTTTCCTTTTTTTCAGCTGTGCAATACAGAAGTGGCCCAGTCACAGAAAAAATAGCACCAAAAAAATAAAATCTGAAAGTAAATGTTTGTTGGTGAAGGCCTTATGGGTATTTTTAACTTATTGACATCTCCTGCTTCAATGTACACTGCAAGAGAAAGCTGTGCATCATCTCCTAAACAGCAATCAGATTCATTTGCTGCTGGAAGCTGAATTTACCTTTTGACCTCCAGTCTCTTCTGTGAGTTTCACTCTTTTCTACGAGAAACACCTTTTTTGGTTTTTTTATTATTCCTTTTTCACTAGTCAAAAGCTGTTATGTCGAATTTCTCAAAAGTGATTCAGCATAAGCATGGACACTGAGTTTTCCCAGGCCACTCCAACAGCAGAACAGTAATAACAAGAAAGACAGGAGTCAAAATTCTTACATTAAAATTATATTACTTCCATGTGCAGCAATGCTTGATTTTAATCTGTCTGTGACAGACCTAGGTGTAGAAGAGACCTTGAAGATCAGGTTTTTTGGTTCAGTGCTTTGCTCTATACCTTTGTAACTGAAACTGCTTCATGGACACAAGTTCTTGGTCCATCTTGGAAAAGGTGTTTAATCTCACAAACAGCCTCTCCAGAAGCATGTGATATGCAATGGCACAAACATTGCCATAAGACTGCACAAAGGTGTACATATGCTCTGCTACTTTTCTCAATCTTTCTATGTTCAGTTGCTCATAATAATTGTGTTTCACCTGGAACACTGCACAGAATCATACCAGGAGTACTTTCCACCTTTTCTGAAGAAAAGCCACTGTTCACATGGAGATACTATCCATAAAGATGTTATATAACAGTAACTCTCCCATATATAGCACATAGAACAGTAACTCTGCTATACCATCTTGATCCAAAAGATTTCCAAAATGTGCTAGAATTGCCTTCATGTTTTAATCTCCACAGATCTGGACAAAATACTCAGATTCCACTTCTGATTAAAAAATAGAAAAGCTGAAATATGAGACATGATCATTAAATAACACAAACCTATCTCTAGTAAAAATACATTTTACCTTGCTATCTGATAACTATATAAAACTATAAAAAATTAATTAGGGACAAAAATTCTCATTAAAAGTTAAAGATACTTTTAAGTAGAACTTTTGATTTGTTTCTTTTTGGAAGGGAAAAGTAGAACAAGTCAAACACAGGCACTGTCCTGACTTTCTCTAAAATGATTTTTTTTAAGAACTATTTTAAATACTGCATGTCGCTCATCATACTGCATGGGTTTTTTTTAGTTTTTCAATAAGCTGTCTGTAAATACAGTGTTTCCACTCAGGCTAGAAGATGTTCAAGTGCTTCTGAAAATTTCCAGTAGTCTTTCAAGGCTCAGGAAGACGCCAGAGTGAAAGCTTCCAAGGACTGTGTTCACAGAAAATAATCCAAGACAACACTACTGAGCAAATCAGGAAATGAAAGGTAATAAATTCTTAGCATCACATAAAACTTATACAATATATTTGTGTTAAACAGGAGTCCGATTATAATTTTGTATGTGCCAATACAGGTATTCAGTGACTATCCATCGGTAAGTTCTCTCTCCTCTCTTAGACTGTTTCTTTCCTCCATATTCTCTGTCTAAAAAAAAAAAATTAAAATCACAGAACTATTGACTGCCATTCTCCTAGTCACACACTCTCTTCCTATATGGTCCTGCAGGATTACTACTTTTAGCAAATTCACTATCTTCAACACCAGATAGTGCTTCACTTGTAATTTTATTAAATACTATTAAAGAACATGAATATTTATAACCACATAAACAGGAAAAAATACATAGAAACATAGTTGTAACATTGTTAAAGGTTAGCTTTTATTCACCAACTATCTGTAACAGTAAATCCAATAAAGCCACAAAATGAATAAAGAGAATACACAAGACAGGCAAAAAGCATAAGCAAAAAATAGCAATCTTCAAGTGATAGAAAGGAGCAATACCTGATGCTATCTCCAAAACTCATCTCTGAACAGGGAAACTCATCAGGGAACAGCTACCAAACTGCATTATCTTTTATAATAACACTGGAGAACTAAATTCATCTATGAAAGTCGTTAATACATTTAGGTGCTGCTATAAAGATAACATATAGCCATGTATGCACTGAGAAAATGAGCTTCCTTTTTTTTAATATAAATAGCACTTCCCAAAAGTCCCACAGGTTATATTGAAACCTCTCATCTGATTGGGCCAAGCAAATTCAATAGCTAATTTAGAAAAATGCACCAGTTTCTTCTTTATAACTGATGTCTGTCACGTATTGCGTCAATAAACGGCTACTGAATGCATCTGGCAATATCACACAAATGGAACAACTTTTTCAAACAGTGCTGCAAAACAGAGGGCTGACAAGGAGGGACTGAGACAACTCCTCTATAGAATGTTTCATCTTCCAAGATCCCTGAAGCCCCAAATTTTAACAGAAAAGGTGGAGATCAACTGGCTCATAATTCAGAGAAGCAGGAGATAGAATGGATATTAATGAATACCAAATATATCTTATCTCTTTCCATAAATGTCAACACTAAGCTTGTTCTTTATCATGCAAGTGTATTCTGTGCAGCAAATTGAAATCTTTTAAGACTTTCAAACTCTATGTTTTATCTACATACAATGGGAAAGCACATCGCTAGAACTGCACTTTCATTCATTATTTCTGAATGATTCTATACATATGACTTTACCAGGACTTCTAGCATCTGGCAAAAAAAATGCATATGACAAGCAATAGCTTAAACGGCATATCAGGGTTAAGTACTGAAGAATAAACATTAAGACTGTCTATGCACAAAGGAGTAATTCAACTAGGAAAATAAGGTAAGCTACAGAAGCTGGAAGCACATATCTGTACAGAAAGGAGTGAGAATCACAGAATCACAGAATTATCCAGGTTGAAAAAAACCTTCAAGATCATTGAGTCCAACCTATCACCTAACACCTTCTAGTTAACTAAACCATGGCTCTAAGTCCCTCATTCAGTCTCCTTTTAAACATCTCCAGGGATGGTGACTCTACCACCTCCCCATGACGCCAGTTCCAATGGGCAATCACTCTGTGTAGAACTTCTTCCTAAGGTCCAACCTAAACCCGCCCTGGCACAGTTTGAGACTGTGTCCTCTTGTCCTGTCACCGATTGCCTGGGTGAAGAGACCAACACCCACCTGGCTACAACCTCCTTTCAGGTAGTTGTAGAGAGCAGTAAGGTCTCCCTGGAGCCTCCTCTTCTCCAGGCTGAACAACCCCAGCTCCCTCAGCTGCTCCTCATAGGGCTGTGCTCCAGCCCCCTCATCAGCCTTGTTGCCCTTCTCTGGCCACATTCAAGCACCTCAACATCTTTCTTAAATTGAGGGGCCCAGAACTGGGCACAGTACACAAGGTGTGGCCTAACCAGTGCTGAGCACAGGGCCAAAAGGACTTCTGTGGTCCTGCTGGCCACACTATTCCTGATGCAGGCCAGGATGCCATTTGCCTTCTTGGTGACCTGGGCACACTGCTGGCTCCTGTTCAGTCAATTGTCAACCAGTAACTTTAAGTTCCTCTCTGCCTGGCTGCTCTCCAGCCACTCTGTCCCCAGCTTGTAGCATTGCATGGGGTTGTTGTGGCCAAAGTGCAGAACTCAGCACTTGTTAAAACTCATGGTGCTGGACTGTGCCCATTTGTCCAGGTCCCCCTGCAGAGCCCTCCTACCCTCTAACAGATCAACACATGCTCCCAACTTGGTGTCATCTGCAAACTACTAACGATGGACTCAATCCCCTCATCCAGATCATCAATGAAGATATTAAACAGGACTGGGTCCAGCACCAATTCCTGGGCTACACCACTAGTGACTAGCTGCCAACCGGACAGTCTTTTCAAGTTCAACGTGTAGAGAGAGCTCAACAGAATTTAATACAGGTGTTGGTGAAAACAACTGAGGTTTGTGTGCATATTGGAAGAACTTGCTGATTCTTCAGATCATCAGGTCAAAAGAGCATGATTTTTTGATCAGGTCAAAGAGATTAAAAAAAAAACACCAAGCCTTTTCAAATGTATTTGTAACAAATTCTTTCTCTCAACTAAAAAATAGATATACTTTTCCATATTTAGTAAGCAATTCATAGAATCTCTCTGACTAGAGCAAATAAAATTCTTGCTGAAATGGCATGCTACTGTTACCTACTAGGACCACTTAGTCCTATGACCAAGTATGGTCCAATATTTCCTGGCTGGTGTTCTACTTTTTCACCAAGGAATGAATAACCTAAACAAAACCAATCTGAAGAGCTAATTTTAGCTCCCTTGAGAACCCTTGAACTGGACAGAAAGGACCTGATCAAAGCAATACTTGTTGAGAGACTTGCTGAAATTATCCACCAAGGAGGATATAACCAATGGTCTGAACTGTTTTAAGTGCAGTAGGAAATAAATTTTCTCCTATCAAAGTTTAAAATATGCTAAATACAGAAAAGAGGGAGAGCAAATTGTCTAATTCATTAGAATTTTACAGAAGTTGGGAAATAACTGATACATAGATTACCCCAATAGCTAAGTCATTAGAAATCAGTTCCATGTTTTCCATTTCTTTCTGTGACTCTACCTTTACCAGATATGGTGGAGAATGCATTAGTTTATTTGTAACTGCCTCCATTTGTCAAAGTATGTTAATGCTTAATATGTATTTGTATCACTGTTTAGAGAACACCTTACTAACACAGATCAGAAAATACAACATAAGAGTCAAATGAACAGGCAAATCTCTGATTGCAGCTGATCCTGTATCTTTCAGCACTGAGTCAAAGCCAAATGGTTGCTCTTAGGCAACATGTGATTAACCCTGTTTAGAAAACCTCATGAATAGAGCAAAATAACACCACATTGCAGAGACAAGTGGGAGATACCAACTTTGATTATGTATAATTTAAACACAGTACCAACACACATTATTAACATTGCTGTGTAGAAGAATCTACATATATTTTATTATGCTAATTTTGGACAACATGAGAATTTGCACAGTTTAAAGAAGTAAAGTGGGATTTATATACTGAAGCTGATACAGTTGCAGCAACAATAAATAAAAAGACTACTGTATACTATTCTTATACACACTACAGTGCATTGCTCTTGGCTTTGGTTTTTGTTTTTTTGGAGGTTTGTTGGTTGGTTTTTTGTCATTTGCACAAAATCCGTGTCTTCATGATTTTTGTGTAATACTAACTCCTGATTCCAGTTAGGCCTGTAGTGCTATTTTTAAAAAATGCTCTTATTAATGTCATGAATATTAAGATTTAAATTATAACTGAATCAATAGGAAGGCAAGAGCAGTTGAAAGTTATCAAGAAGTCTCAGGGAAAAAAAAAATCACATTAATAAAAAGCAATACAGGTAATAGGAACTGTAGAAAGAAATGAAAGGAAAGGAATAATGTAGCTACCAGTTATAAGAGTTTAATTATTAGGACTACAAAGCAACTGGTTTGGAGGGGTGCAAAATTTGTACCCAGGTCTCTCCCAGAGGTACACTTTAATGAAGACATACATTTCTGTTTTCTATAGACACTGTTGTAAAATAAGTAATACTTACTGAGTTAAAGAAGAAAATAAGTATTAGTCATTTACTCCATACCTAGAGTTTTCAGTGGCATGACATCTCATATACCAACCCCACTTCAAATCCTTTTCATGGGTAACTGTAGATCTCTGACTTCAGAAAAGGGAAAGGTATCACAGCACAAATGACAGCTCAGCTCTTGTTTGGGCTAGCATTTCAGGCTGTGTCTACACATCCTACCATAGCCATGTTTCTAAAACCATGTGTGCCAGGAACTCCAAAGAGAGCAGACAGATTTTTGAAAGAAGCTTTTTCACCTAGCATGCGCATTTCTTCTTGCACCGCAGCTGTCATTTACTCAGTGTGACTTCCCTATACTGGGCCATGACCAAGCCTACACGTTGTAGCAAAGCAAGTTTTGCCTCAAATAGCTCTCAGTGTCTCTAGGCCAATAAAGAACAGATTATTATCACTGTCTCCTATCAAGAAAACCACTGCTAATGCAATAAAATCACAGGCTATTTCAGATATGGATCAGAATAGCACAGGAAAATGCAACTGTGAAGCAGGTCTTTATTTAAGCCAAAACTTTTTGAAAATGATCAAATATAGTTCCAAATACATGCCAGAAGATGAATATGCCTACTAAAATTATGTAACTATACCAACATAATGGTTTGCATTCACATCAACATTCATGTTGATGTTGGCTCCCAAACTGGCTCACAGATTTGGATTGAAAACAAAACCACCCAGTGTCTTCAAAAAGAACTTGCAAAAAAAATTTGCAAATGCAATTATTGTAATTTTTTGACAATGACACAATGTTAACTGTTTAGAAATATTTCCAAGGAAGCATGAAACCTCATAATTTTCCAGGCTTTCGTGATCATTGTAACTTCCTAAAAACTGGGGAAACACTTAACACTGTTGCTGTTCAGTGACTCAAATGGAAATACATTTTTTTGCAAAACACCAACAGATTGTCAAGTCTTTACAGTCTTGTTTTCAGCTTTAACTAGTGCTTGGGTGCTATTTACAATGTAAATATTTGTTTCCAGCATGGCAATCATCATTATCATAGCCTTAATTCTATGTCTATACTTTGTAGGACAAGAAACAAAAGGAAATAATTTCAGTTTTTGAGACTAATTAAAGCAGCTGGTTTAACAATGAGTGCTTTTACTCAAATATGTACATTTTTATGTACTCAGCCCATTCTGCACAGACAGTATACCGACATCATTTTCATAACTTAGAGGCCCAAACCATAATTGCTTCTCACAAAACATTGTGATCTAACTAATCTACAGGAAAAAAACACAGAGCATCAGAGTACTTCTGTATCAGGAATTACCAGGAACTTTTAAAAGTCTATTTCACACACACAGTGGTTGTTTCTCAGGTGTTTCACGGGCAGGATTCAGGTCAGATCAGCATCTCTTGGTTAGCAGAAAAGGGAAATGCAGCCTTTTCATATAGCAAGATGCTTCACCATTTCAGATTTTCTTTATCACCAAGATAGTCAAAATACAGAAACTTGAAAACTGTATAAATTTAAAAATTCAGAAATATCTCAACTTTGTGGAACATTTCAAAAATAAAAATTCTTGGTTTAATCGACTTTAGTGTTTCAACATGCTTCATTTCCTGCACCATAAAAATTCCTCCATTTTTTATTATCACAATGTAATACCTAAAAAGAACAATCTTGTGGCTTGCTCTCTGTGTTTTTGTTCACATACCATCTGCTCAATTATATTTGCTTATTAAAGCTAAAATCAATTGATTCCTGTATACAGCACTGAAGAAAATTTGAATGCCATTACCCTTAGCACCTCAGGGAACCCATTAATGCATGTACTACATCACAACAGAGAGTCTAGTGTCCTGTGTCTGATGGTAGATGTCTAAAATACCTGAGAGAGAAGAGAAAGCGCACAGAAAACCCATAGAGATATGTTCCTGCTGTAACTTTCTAGTCTTCAGCAATTCACATCTCAAAGACGTCCTGAGTAAGAGTGCTGGTTTGAACTAATTGGAGAATTTGAGTGAGAAATTAGACTACAGGCTGAGAAATGAAAATACATGATGTCACTTCACTCACAGCTTTACTGAGAAAAAAAAATTGTTTTAAAAGTTGTAACCCAAATATAGATAAGTCAGAGTGCTTCAGGCTTCTCTGGTCTGTGGCTGCTCTCCTTGCATGGCTCCATTTCCCTGCCTTTTGTAGCTGATTTTTAATAATTCTACTAACTTCTTTTCTACTGCTAACCCCTCTGGCCTATCTACCTCTGCCTATCTGCTGCATCAACAGATGGTGAGATAAGATTGGGGAAGGGGGGAAAGGTGGTAGGGGTGGTTAGAAAACCCCTCTTAGGGATTTTGATCTCTGGGAGAGGTGTGGTGTTTCTGTATTACCTTTTCACTGTATATACCTGTAAATATCTGTTATACATTGTAAATATCTGTTATACATTGTAAATATCTGCTTGTATATTGAGCATTGCTGTAAATATAAAGCTTCATTTACCAACTTCCAGCTGTCTGAGTCCTAGCCTGGGTTATATGGAAGGGTGGGGGAGCAAGTAACTGCTAAACCACCTCAGTAAGAGGTAATGTCAGTGTTTTCAACAGCTCTTCGTGGATTTTTCATCTATGAATTTAAATGAACAGTCTTTGAATAAAAGTAATTTTTTGAGTCAGAAGGGTCCCACAGTGAAGAGTTTCATATCACCATTTCATATGTGTGTATGAAGATACCTCCTGTTGTTTGCTTTGAGTGTGGACCAAAAAAAGAGAAAATAAGTCTGGCTACTAGTCTGGTAAGATGCAATGCTAAAATGGGATGTGCTGCATGCAGTTTTGTCAGACACACTAAAAAGTATTTTTTATTAGGTGATTTTTTTTTTTTGAGGTGACTTGATCTGCAGAGGAATATAATTTTTCCATTTCTTATTTGTTTTAAACTTGAAAATTCTTGGTAACAAACATTGCCCAAAGCTAGATCAGATTTTACAGAAATAGTAATTTTCTTTGGTCATCCAGGACAATTATAAATTCCCAACCCACTCTATCAGCTGTAAAACATTCCAAATTCTGCATACTAGGCCAGATGCACTAAAATGGTCATAACTGAGGTACAGGCCAAGGCTGAAAGGTTTCTCCTCATATTAACCCTAGTAGGACCAAACACCACCTTTCTGGGAAAAATATTTTCAATGTGTATCTTATTGCCTTTTGGCCTCTCTTCAAAGCCTCTGAGAAAACTCATAAATTTAGGGCTGGCTGTTACATCTCCTTTATTATAAATATAATAGAATAATCCCCTAGATTTCTTAGTGTTTAGGCATAGTTAAATCCTAAGGATGACGCAGCTAACTAATAACAGAAGTGAGGAAACCTTGGTTCCTTGGTACAACTACCATATTAGAGGTCAGTCATCCTCTTCTCGTTGCCTCATCCCAAAGCTTTCTGCCCCTCTGAGACCTCCAAACCAACAACAGATGAAAAGCTCTGGAAATAAAACACACCCATTTCTATCTACAGTGGAAAGAAGATTTGATTACACTTTGTCAGATACTGAGCAGGTTGCAGATGGCACATTTTCCCATCTCCATACGTACTTATTTCCAGGAATGAAAGCACTCAACAAGGTTCAACTAATGTAAAAATAGCTTTTGATGTGTTTAGCAATAGATTTCAAAACAATGACACTGCACTCCCAGCCTCTGGGAGTAAGGTTAAGTTCCCTGCTGATTCAGTTTCAAGCTTCCTGCTCTGAAAGTTAAAGCCCTCCACTTATCTTTTTACAAGTACAATTCTGTATAAAATCTATACTCTGACAGACTAAGGATGGTGCCAGCCAGTAGGGGAAGTCTATGCAAGGCATAGAAAGTAAATATGAAATAAGGTCTTTCATGAATAAAGTTCCTTTCGGTGATGCTAGCTTGTAAGAAAGTTGAGAATTGGTTCTTGACTTTCCATCTCTTTTTGGCTCATACGACTATTGCGACTATCTATGTAGTACTTTTGAGTACATGCTGCATGATGCAGAGGCATCTGGTGAAAATCAACATATATCGACTACACTGGGGATCTATCTCACTTGCTTCTTAGGCTATCTGCAAAGGCAAGTTAGCTCATGCCTTGTTAACAAAGCCTGCTTCTTTTTACCAAGGTAAATTCATTCATACTACAGCTGATATCTAATCAGAACTGCACCATTCTTTGTATGCCATTCCTGGTTTGCTTTTGCCCTTTTCTATGGTAATACATTGCCTGAGATTATCTGAATATTCTTTAACAATTACCTAAGGGTTTTTTAATATGTCTATGTCATTGTGACTTCTGGACTAGTTTATTCATGTTAAAAGATATCCACCTACACACAGCCTTCTAACCCACAAATTTGGCAAAGATATTTCTCTGCATTTGCCCTTTGGATATTGCTTTAATTTCTTCATGAACTCAAATGAGGTCACAATCATAAGCTGTTACAAATCATGGTTCACTCTTACAATTTTCAGTCCAATCAAATATGACTTCTTTAGTCCTCCTAAGACACTTGCCCCAAAATGTTAAGTGATAGTTTTCATCAAAAAGCATTAGTGCCTAATTTGATAGTTGATGGATAGTAACACAGACCTCAGTTTCTCTCAGTGAGAATAATCACTTTAAATGTTTGGGGTTAAGGTTTTCATAGTAAGAAGATATTTTCTCCTTTCATTTAAATGCAGAAATAAAAGGGAAAATTATAAGTGCATTAATAATGCATGTCAGGATTCCAACATATTCACTAAGCACTGTCAACATCTAACATGAAAAATTAAAACAACTGAAGGAAAAAAACAAACCACTACCATAGAAGTCAACAGTTTACTGCATTGCACACCAGAGCTCCTGTCTGATTGCCTTCAGGCTGGCACGGTTCAACATGCACTGCTCAACTGTTTTGCTATTAGCCACGAATCAAATAAAGACACTTCACAGCAGCATTTAGGCCAAGAAGAATACCCTTTTCTGGTATCACATTTAAGTCATTGTAGAAGTGACCTTGAACAACTGATGACTCTTATTTATCACCATTCTTTCTATACTCGCTTCAGTCCCTTCCAGGCTTTTTCTCATGCAGAGAATAACCATTGCACTCCATTTCCCACAGCCCGGTTAAAAGTGAGGAAAGCTAAAGTGCCACTGTAAAACAGTAACTGATATTGTTTACTAAGATTGTATTTTGATTCAGTATTAAAGTATCTCATAAATTAGCTCTTTCCCCCCACAGTCTTAGATTAGCATGTATCTCAGTAGTGGCTAAAACCACAGTAATAAACATTCTGCACTCAAAGAATATTTATGTGCTCAAGTGAAATATATATATGCAGGTACTACTCTAGATTGTTAGACCACACTGAACAAGGCAGATATTTCTCTATTGCTTTCTACCATTTCACTACTGACTATAAAGCAAGCTAGTGTCTTTAATAGCTCAGTATCATCTGCCTTTAGGTAAATATATTCAGGATATTCTAGTCTTGATTTATGCATTAGTATTTAAACCAATTCAATTTATCATGCTGCAGGAAGAGAGGATGTACAGGCCTTTTGAAGGGTAGCAGCTGAAAGGTCATCAACAGAAAAGAAACATTTACATCTTTCTCACAGTCGCTTATTTTATTTTTGCAAGAAGAATTTTGAAGTTGCTGGTTTCTTAGTGTGTTTCCCCAGCATTGTCACCCTTAATTCTAGGAACTGATTGGATGAATCAGATTCAAAACTGACTATTTAAGGAAACAGGAACATTTTTATTAACTATAGAAGACAGTAACCCACATTAGCACACATCTTGTGAGCAGAAATATGCTTAATGAACTTTTTGGTACGACTTTTCTCAAAAAATAGAAATACTAGCATGGACAAACAGAATCAAGTACAATGTATTTGTTCAGGAAAGCAGAGAAGAAGTACATAATTTCCAGTGGCTGTTACTTGCTGGTTCATCTTCCAGAGTGATATAACTCTTCTCTTAAATAGGATGAACTATGACAAACACCATGCTCTACTTACTGTTTTCTCATTTTAGAGTTCAGCTACCATAAAGATTTTCCCTGTGATCCATTACATTCTTTTGTATAGTTTCTCTTATTGATTCCTAATATTGAAAACTCTAGGACTATATGGAGGATGTTCTTCAGTGGAGCATCAATGGCCTGTGAAGCTTTCTTCCATACTACTAGCTTGGCATAAATCAGGGAGTAAGCAAAAGCCACCAACATGTCTACACTTCAGTTTATTTTTAAGCCACATTACTGTATTTCCCTTGTTTCTTTAAAGAATACAATATTTTTGTATAGTATTTTGAATAATGACAGATTATTGAGGTGCTGAGCTCATGTCTTCTCTGCAGCTGTTTTTTATAAATGTCAACCACCAGATGAGTCCTATTTAACTACCATTTGTCTACTCTAAGAAGAATGTCTGCTCTTAAGTATTAACACCCTCAACTTGCAGACAGGTTTCAGAACTTATTTCTGTCTTCTAGAAAGTAACAAAAAGATGATTACAAGAAGTCCACAGCACCCCTCCAATCTCTATACATATCAGCACTACTGTAATAAATCCAGCTTCTGTAAATTAGTTACTACACTTGTGCTGTTGTTCTTAAGTGAGCTATATGTAAGCTCTAGGATGAGATAAACATACTAAATCAGACTTCTCTTTCTCCTCAATACCTACTGTCTCTCTTCACTAAATCAAAAATAACAGTTCTGCTATTGCTAACAGGAATGGTCAAGCCACTGATACACAACAAGAACTTCCACTTCTCTCTATGCTTACACAAAAAGAGTATTTGTAAAAATAGGATATCAGGGAAGTTGTTTAGAGATGATATTTGTGCAAGTGAGAGAAAACAAAAGAGCAGGCCATGGTGTTGGCAGATACACTACATGCAGCAGCAGTGCACATTCTTCAGATGATGCAGTTGCACAGATATGAGGTTTCTCTTTCTCTACCCCCAGGCAGCTGCTTCCACTAGTCTTCAGATGCCGTAGACAGCTCTTACTAGCAGATCTAATTCAGAAACTTTTCTTTTCAGAGTACTCTCAGATTCTGCATTTCTGACATTTGCTAATTCACTGTGAAGTTTCCATATTTTCTACAGTCTTGGAGTCTTTTTGTATCAGTTTTTCATTTACAACTAATTGATATTGCATCCTGTTGAATGCATTAAATAATGTTGGATCCTCAACTTGGGAAATGCAGCTCAGGTCCCAGTTGACACCATACCATCAGATAGAAAAATAGCTTGTCAAGAAGGAAAATGTCACATTTTTAATATAGCACTAATCATCAGCTAAGTCAGTTACCTGAGTTTGAAAAACTTTAGCAAGAGTCACAGAATAGCCACAGAATAGCTACCAGCTTCTATTTTCTTCTCTGCCCCTGTTAGCCACTCCAAACATTCTCATAGCCTGAATTTCAGCACATGATGCATTCAAAATACTTTTGATGAATGCCTGTAAATGTCCAGATTTTATGTTCCAATAGTCTCAAATATTCCTGCTTCCAGGAAAAAAAAAAATGTGGGGGGAAGCTGCATATTTCTGGCACAGGCAGTTGTGCAGATGTTATTCCTTAAGGAAGACTATCTTGATTGCCTCTGTGAATAATGGCTATGAGGTGGCAAGGAGCCAACAGTTCTCTTATAGCAGAAGGTATAAAACCACTCTCCTACTGAAAGAAGGCCCCCAGTAGGATAATATATTATTACGCATGATTCAAATTACAGGATCTGCAGCAGGGGAGCTAGTGGCTGAATCAGGACAGCCGCACACAGAATACTGATGATGGGATGATGGAATGCATCATGCATTGAAAGAGCTAGGGTTTAGCGTTTAAATCCTCTGTATTTTCAAAGTGACTACAAGAATCAATATATAACTGAAGATCCATAAACAAACTATGTGTTATTGTGTGCACAAAGGGGGAAAGTTATCACACTGTAACAAAAATTCCATTTAAGAATACTTCACCAAATAAAATTTTGCTTTACCAAAGACTGTTGACCTCTTGAAGCCCACTAGCAATAGATACAGCTTTAATTTAATAACACAGTATTGAATTTGTCTTGTATCTGATTCTGTTTCAGCTATTAGAATACTGAAGAGCAAAAACCTTGCCTCATTAGATTATGCGGTCTGAAATCTCTGCATTCCACAGTATTCTGGGCTGGTTTTAAATTGTTCGCACAACAAATTACTCTACCCACAAAGAACTAAATCCAAATGCTCAACACAATGTTGGCTTGCCCAAATGTTTTCCGTTTATAATTGAACACATCTCAAGAAAATGTGCATGTTTATTATTAAAAAAAAAAAAATAATTAAAGAATCCAGAAACAAAGCAACAAACCGATTTCCTAACATGAAAAGCTAGCTAGAGAACAGTTTTTCAACCTAAGATCTAATATTTTCTGCACAGGCTAAGCACATCCTAAGAAAAAAAAGAAATAGATAAACAAAAATTCTGTATTTCGCTCTGCTGCAACATACCCTGAAGCAGTATGCAAGCTCTCCCTTTAATTCCTTTCGTACTGGCTCTTGTATTCAGTTATTCTCGTAAATGGATGCAAATCAGGTGCATTGTGTTGAGGTGGAAGGAAGGGGGTGAAATTTGTTCAGAAATGATCTCGGTTCTATTCATTAATAAAATGACATCTTGGCTGAGAGTGGTGAAGAATGAAATATAACAGTACTGAACTTCACTCAATTGTAACAGATGCATGTAAGAACCTTTACAGAAAGCCAGATACGTAAAACGGCCAGAGCGAAATGATTTCTGAAGCATTAGAATAAGTACTTAGACCGTGATGGCAGGTAAGGATGCAAACTCGGCGCTGCAGCAACACCCTTTTTACCTTCCAAGATGGTTAAAGGCAATCTCAGACTAGAACTGGAGAAAGCAGTACCACATTAGATAAGGACTACGAGGAGACAAACATACATGAAAGAAAAATATATGCACAATATTAATAACAAAGACCCTTCTAAAGGTTTTATGGGGCAAACAGGGAAAAAAAATAAAATGGAACAATGCCCATGGTTACCTGCAGAGACAGTACAATTTAAAAAAAAAAAAAAAATCAGGAAAAATGTAGCCACCGTTTTGCATAGCCATTCAAATTATGCTGGCAGAATAATTAATGGAGGACCTAATCTCTGTGAGGGGAAAAAANAAAAAAAAAAAAAAAAAAAAAAAAAGAAAAGAAAAAAAGGATACGTTAAACAAAGTTCATTACTGCATGATGTAAATGAGTTTCTCACCAGTGATGTCACTGATTGGCTGGGATGTAGAGCTGGTTTCGAACAGTGCAGCATGGCCGGATTGGCTGCTAGCTCTTCTGGTTACTGCCTGCTTGGGCAGCGGTCGAACCAGACACTTTCTGTCTCTCTTGTTGTCGTTTGAAGCAAATCTTGTTCAGCCCAGCTGTGTCTCCATAGTAGTGGCACCCTAAGAGAGTCTCCCTCCTGCTTCCCACAGCTCATCTGTAAGGCGGTCGCTGCTGTGAAATACCAGCCTTTGGCACGGAGCCCAGACTGCGTTGTTAGATCCGTCTATAATACAGAAAAGAATTTTTTTTTAAGCAGTTCTTTCACCGAATTACATCCTAAGAAGGATTAATAAGCACTAAATTGCAACTGATTTGTGGACTTCTACATTATGTAGCTAGCACACTTTCTGAAATAAAACAGTCTGACCTGCAATAGCACAGCATCATTGGTTTACCAAAAAAAAAAAAAGAAAAAAAATAAAAGAAGCATGACAGAAAGGAAGAAAGAAGCAACAACTCTTCTTTGTTTACCTTGATTACAAAAAAAGTCTTCGTATTTTTCCCTTAGAACGGTAAACTGATATCTTGGTGCTATGCGAGAATATTTTAAACTATCGCCAGTTTTCTATTTACATCCAAGTCATTATTTTCAGGTTAAGACAAGGGATCTTAATTAGCATTCTCTTTAACTATGCAAACTGAGACAGGGCATGAAAGAAAAATGCTGTGTGGAAGAGACAGAGAGAGAGAAAGAAGGGGGGGGCGGAAAAAAAATCTGTGCAGCTTTTACAGTTCAGCTGTCTGACCCCCTGCAAAAAGAATGCAGTCATATCAACTTTGCCAGACAATGGAGTACCTACAGGCTTTCCTCTAGACAAGTCCTTTATAACCAGTCAGTATTATGTGCTGCAGACAGTGGCCAATCGCTAAGCTGCTTTCTACAGCAGTGACACAATAGGTGCACTGGCCACACTGTCCTCCTAGCCTCTGACAGCAGTTCAGGTTCATTTTTTGTACACTGCAATACGCATATGTCTTTAATGTTCCCTCTGTATGAAGGAAAAAAAAAATCAGCCTAAGCCTGCTTTGTTTTGCTATAATTACATCAGCCTAATTACTGCAGCCGAGCCGCAGTGCCACTGCTCAGAGCGGCGCATAGGCATGCACGTCATATAAATATGCATGAGCACGCCTGCTTATTTAAATACAAAAATGCATCAATTGCTGGTGGTGCCTTTCTGTTTTTGTTTTCTGCATGTTCTTCCTCCCCCTTCCAACACCCATTCCTGATAAACCAAATGAGTTAAGGACACCTAGCAAATACGGTCACCATTTTCTCCCTTTATTTATCCCAACTTTTATGCGTTCCATTCTAATTGCTAACATTGAGTAGGAACTGAAAAAAATTTCAGAGGCAAATGAGTCTCAGTTAGTAAGGGGAAGGATATTGCAGACCCAGGGCATTTTTCTCCCTTGTCACTAACCATCAGAGTAAGCGCCTGTAAATGAATCTGCATGCACTCCATCACAGCCACGCATCAGATGCCCAGTTCTTATTAAAAGCCTGATGATCCCCCAGCATGTGCATGCATCCAGCTTGTGTGTTTGGGTATTCTGTAATTACAGCATCTCTTGTAACAGTACCTGAATCCGCTCATACAGTCAAAAGATTAAATCGTCACTATTCATGTATTAGACAGACATAATTGGGCACGTTCTATAGTGGGAATCACCATGCCAATTTCTCTGATTTTATGCATGGGATTTACATATTCATGAAGAGAATAGCTGTTATGACCGCCGACAGAGCAACATGAAAAGAAAAGACACCATTCTTCGGCACACAGAGTATACAAAACCTAAAGGGGAAAGATGCAGCATATGGCGACAAGGCAAAGAAGTTGTTTAGCTTTCGAGGGTTATTTTTTTTCCTATTTATAAATTCTGGGTAGATGGCTTACAAAACCATGTAAGTATTCTGAGCACGAAGGCAAAGTAAATCTGTGTTATTAGTAATCACTCAGCAGTAGCAAAAATAAAATAATTTTCCAGCTGGTGCCCAATGTTGTGCAAGTTTTGCCTTTGCATTAGAGACCATTTTCAGTTTATGAATGTCTAGGATATATTCAGGCAGGAATACACAAAAATACTAATGAATAAGAAAATAATAGAAATTTTATCTGACAGTTAAAAATCTTAATTTCATAATCTAATACTTGCTCTGAATTAGGGAAGCATAGCTTTCCCGGGAAAGCTGGTGTTCTTCGTTAACATAGGCCCTTTTTTCCCCCAACTTATTACAACTGCAGGTTTTCCAAATCTCTGAAAATATACCTTCTAAGTGACATTCAGGTTCTATTGTTTTTCAAAGGGAAAAAAACAAACAAAACATCACAACAGGAAAGAGCATCCAGACAGTATCGCAAACAGTGCGCATTGATTTTTATAACTATTTCATATAAATAAACAAACACGTTGTGCTTGCTGTAACCTTGTCACTTTCATGCATTTAGTATAATTATTTTTAAATGTTTGTTTATCTCTCCGGTAGCTGCCACTCAAAACAAGGAAATTTCCTTATAATAGTCAGATAAGCATTACCTACAGATGTCTGCTTCTCCCTATGCTTTCCTACGTTTGGTAAAGATAATACAACAGACAGCAAGATAAAAATATTTAATTTTCCAATATGAAATGGAAAATTGTAATGAAGTAGTCACACATTTCACAGGCCTCGTTGTATATCAGTTTTCACCAAACACCGTATTCAATAATAATTTTTTTTAAAAGAAGGTGGGGGGGAGGTGTTCCTTTACACTTATACATTACACTTTTCTTTGAGTTACAGTCCTTCAATGTGGTCATGCTGTAGCTTTTTTAATGACAGAAATTTTATCATATTTTACAGCATAAAAATATATTTTAAAAAGGTGGTGGACTTTATTTGACATAAATTCAACAACAATATTGAGTGCATATCGAAAAATCACAAGAAATTGCTTTGCTTCTCTAAAGTAGGTTGGGGTTTTTTTGTGAAAGTAAAACAAGCCATTAAAAAAAAGTTTTTAAAAAATTAAAATTAGCTCATTAATATTAACTAAAATATATTTCCAGACCACTATTATTGTTTCTGTCAGAACAAAATGCTGCCAAATACTGTCTTTGTGTTTGTCACTACCTAAAATGCAAACTTCAGCAGCTAACAATTAATTTTTCCCTTTAGCCTATATGTCTGTGCTATGACATCACATAGCACAAAAATAAGCTTCATTGCTAAAAGGGAAGCCTCTAGAGAGCAGAGTGGTGATATAATTTTTAAGGTATGAACCTTTTAAAAACCTTAGCATGGCTCCTATTCAAGAACCCTGTTCCGTAATGTCAAGTACACTAATCCTAATGTTAAGCTTTTGTTGGTGGATAACGCCTGAGAACTTCAAGTATTTATGGAAAAATTTGAAGCAGGTCTGCTTAAAGAAAACATGTAATTTTGTGTTCTGTGCTTACTGAGAGAGAAAATTTTATGTTCCCTGCTTGTACCAACGAACCTGACAAATTTCAAGCACTGTATTGAAGTGAATAAAATCACATGCCGCTAAACATGAGCAGACTTTTGTTTTATTTTATAATCTCTACCATACCACTTATTTATTACTATTTTTATTACTACTATTTAACTCGTTCCTGCGGAGTAAACATTTGCAACAGTAGTATAAGCTAAGAAATTTCAGCAAAAATATTATTTGATTTGCTACACCTAGCATCAAGTAAAATGGATGTCATCCATGGAACTGCACCACATACCACGTTTCTACACCCTTCTTTAATTTCCCTTGCTATTAGCTTTACAAACTATCACTTTTCATCCTGTATTTTCATAATACGTAGTACTGTCAGCCTCAGTCCCTTAATGAAGTTCTTATAAATACCCAGATTACACCACACTACATGAACAGCATTAGTTGTGATGATCTTTGGAGTACATCCTTGCTACACTTTAAGCTTCTGAACTGTGGTGCGAATTTTCCAACAACACTAATGATTGCTCTGGCATCCATGTTGAAACTCTGGTTCTGCTATGCAGTAAATTGCCGCATAAGTGAAATTTAAGATCCTAAATAAGGAGGCAGGCTGACTTTCACAAGTGCCAGAAACCTGCAGCTCAATTACAGAAGCTCCCATTAACTGAGCTGTCTTTATACAACGTAGATGCCAAACACTTCGCTTTCACAAAGGATCTAATGCAAATATTGATCCAATCTTTCTCATTGTCTCTTACAAACCCAAATGTTCTGATGATGAAGTAGAGTTTTCCAGGCTTAGCCTTGTAACCTTCCACAGAAAAGTGGCAAAGGCTTGAAGAGGTGAAAAATGGGGGGACAGTCTCAAGTTGCTGAGGGAGGCATAGGCTGCATATTAGGAAGAAGTTCTTCACAGAGAGAGTCATTTCCCAATGGAATGGGCTGCCCAGGGAGGTGGTGGAGTTGCTGACCCTGGAGTTATTCAAGAGAAAAATGGATGGAGCACTTAGTGCCATTTGATAGGGCTGGGTGATAGGTTGGACTCGATGATCTTGGAGGTCTCTTCCAACCTGGCCTATTCTATTCTATTCCATTCTACTCTACTCTGACTACCTGGAGAAGTCCTAGAAACCTGGAAATTCTTTGCTGTAAGCAACTCTGGCACGATGGCACTGAGATGCAGAGGTTAAAAATCAGTGAGGATTTCCACCATTGTATCTTTCACAAAAATATCCAAGCAAACAACTCTATGTGGCATAATGAGATATATTAATTTTTCTACCTTTTGACATTCATATTTTCCAGGAAATTTTGCTGGGCTATATACCCCATAAATACAGAGCCTATACCTGAAAATAAAGGTGTGTTTTTTGGGGGTTAAAAATCATACAGCAGACCATCAACATTACTTCATTTACATGTACTGTTTCATAAATTCTGAGGGTGTTTTCCCCATTTTTCCTTATTTTTATTTATTATTTATTCATTATTTAATATAATGGGCATATAATTGCATGGCCCTTTAAAATGTTGTCAAAGAGTCACATTTAGGAATTTTTAAAAATTAATCTATTTTAAGAATATATATAAAAATATTTACCTGAAGTCTTTGCCACTTAAAAGCATGTGCAGTTTCAGTAAAAAAAAAACTCATCTCTGTTTACTCCTTAAAGAAACCTATGTTAGGGTTATTTTAACTCTCATTTCCTACTCAGCTGCATCATTCAGAATTCATCCTTTCCTCAGGCTCTACTTAGTCCTCCTAAAGAGGAAAAATTGAATGATACGCTTTTGACAGTAATTTAATTAAGCTGATTATACATGCATGTAAACATGATTAAGTCTCCATTTCTCCACAGTAGCTACAGTGCTGTAAGCATTTTAACCTTGGAGTACCCCACCTACTATAAACCTAATTTCAGTTACCTGTGTCTCACTTATTTGAGGAACGGATACTCTGAGCAGAGTTACATGGTCCATTAACACGTGAGCATTTGACCTGTTGTATGTTCTCAGTCTAACATAAGTGATTGCTGTATTTGAGTTAACTGAACTAAACTGATGATTACACAAAGACTTCCTTCTTTTTCTGGTACATGCATTAAGTAAACCTCAATAAATGTTCATTTCCAGCAGCAAACACTCTGTGTTTTATTACAAGTACCAAAGCAAATTCATATTAAATAACAGATCTAATTCCAAATACTTTTTTTCTCAAGATAGAGTAAGTCTATCTGAAAGCTGGTAAATGTTATGGCACTGTTGAATGTTTGAATTACCAGGATCCAGAGACAACATTAATAATTTTCAGCTTTATTAGTCACCTTATTCACTATGAGGTACCATCGATGTGAAGAGGAGTGAACACTTTAATTTACATAATCAAGGACTTCTGTTGTTTTAAAAATATGCGCATAGGACACACTTGGAATTTCTTCATCTACACTGAACACATGAATCTACTTTTAATGGAGTCTATTTGGAGTTATATTTCAGCACATCATGCTGCCAGCAGTCAAATAGAAAGCTTTAGCTAGCCAGTTGTAACTCCACTTATCTGTCAACTGTTTGTAGCCTCAAGTTAACTCTCCTCAAATACAGAAAACAATCAGTGTCTTTGAAAGAAAGTGCAAAGTTAGAAAGTCCTCTAAGCACAAGATGTCTAAACACTATGTACAAGATGTGAAAAGCAAGATGACAGTCCCCTCAGTCTACATGTGAAATCTCTCAAGGAGGTAATGTCATTCGAAGCTACTGGGTGTTACTAACAAAAGCAGCAAGGCACTGAGGGATGGCTGCTGTTAGGGTACTTCTGACATTCCACCATTTCCCCTAAAACACAGAAAATCTCCACCCATTAGCAAATAATACATGCATTCCACCCTACAAGCTAACAGTCAGGGCAAGATTTGGTGGTCTGTGTTTAAACAACTTAGTGCTGCCTGGCCTCCCAGCAAGAGAGTCTTGTGGGGCGACTGCCCAACATATGAAAACGCCTTGGATACCTATTCAGTGCCTAGTTTCAAAATCCTGAATTCCACACTCAAAGTTTACTTTCACCTTTCAGACAAAACTAATCTTGAAGCAGTCCAATTCCACATCCCTGCCCCCCCACCTCCCCCTTTCTCTGAAAGCCACAGCCTACAAACTCTTTTCAGCAGCAAGCCATCCCTCTGGGCATGCCTATTCCACTAAACAGTGCCCCAGAAAGATACACAGCCTTGGGCACCGTTTGCAGTACAATATCTTTATGATGTTATTTTATATTGTGTTGGGTTGATATTAGGTGGCATCCAGATGCCCAGCCAGGCACTCACTCATTCTCCTACTCATGGGTCCAGATAAACAGAGAGAGATCACTCCATCACTGGGAAAACACACTCAACTTGGAGAAAAGTAATTTAACTCATTGCTATCTCCTAGTGGCACTAAAGGGATAAGGAACAGGGGTTGCAATCCATAACAGCTTCTCTCTGCCACTCCCTCCTCACACTCTTCTTTCCCAGCATAGCTCGTTCACATAGGCTGAAGTCCTTTTGGATAAACTTGGGTTGCAGTTCCTTCAAGGAATATCCACCTCCTCCAGTGTGGGGTTCTCCAGAGGCTGCAATACTGGTATCTGCTTCACAATGGTCCTCTCCAGGGGCCACATCTGCATCACCTTGTCCCCTTCTCTGCTCAGTGCTTGCAGGACTGCTCCTAACTTGTTTCACCTCACCCCTCACTGCCAAGCAGCATTTTGCCCTTCATCACACAGGCTGTCCCCCAAGCACCACTATGGTGGTTGTGGGGCTCAGCCATGCCCTGTTGTGGATTGGTTGAAGCTGACTGGAACTAGCTGTGTTCAGTGTGGGGTAGTGCCGGCCCTGCCTCACAGAGGCCACTCTACAGTCCACAGGCACCTGCACAGTGTATACACTGCTACCACCTTCTTGACTGAAAAGTGTCAACACCATCCAACACCATCTAACCACACCATCTGATTCGCAGAAGGCAAGGACAGGGTCTGGAAAAGTGAAGATCTTCCCACTGTAAGACAAGACCAAGTTTAAGACCACCTAATGAACCTGAAGGTGCCCAAGTCCATAGGACCCAACAAGATCCATCCACAGGTCCTGAGGGAACTAGGAGATAAAGTTCCAAAGCCACTATTCATCATATTTGAAAAGTCATGGCAGGCTGATGAAGTTCCCACTGTGGCAGGGCAGGGCACTGCCTCACCAGAGGTTTGAATGGGGTGCGAAATGTGGCAGGGCACACCAAGTCCACTGCCCCACTAGAGGTGTGAATGGGGCAGGAAATGGTCTTACTCCCTGCCTACCTCTGTCACCGGAGGCTTAGTACAATAGGTGTAAAGTACCTTCTCCCACCTTCCATGGGCTTGAACAGGGAAGGAACAAATTGCCTCAGTATATATATATGGCAGCTGAACAGACTGGAGTCAGACCTTCACTGGGAGCTGAACAGACCTGAACACGGACCTGAAGACACAAACCTCACACAGACTTTGAGCCGGACCTTGAGGAGCATCCTGGCTTCTTGCTGCAGGACCTGCCCCTAATAGTAAACTGCAGCCATTGGTGGGAATACTGCGGAGCACCCCTGCAAGGCTTTCCCCTACCTTGCTTCGCAATCGTGGCTTCGTGAAAGCTGTGCCTACAGCAACCTTGGACTTTGGCAGGCACTGGACTCTGGATGTTGCCGTGAAAGAGATAGTCTCCTATTTGTAAGTAGAGCAAAGCTGTTTCATGCTCAAACCTTTCAATTTTTCTGATTTTTCCTGAATTACAAGAAAAGGCATTTCCAACCAAATTAGAACCCAAACTTAAACCAATTTACACACAGATTGTGGGTGGGGCTTTTGCAAATTATAAAAGCTACATAATTTATAGTTTTTGCTTCTTCAATCGCCCACAATCAATACACCACTGACTAGAAAAGGGGAAACAGCTCCCATTTTCAAAAAGGGAGATAAGGAAGTGTGCTGCTTTGAAATGAATTGGAATATTTTAATGAGTAAAAATAGATTATAGGCTGTGAAAAAGAAGCAATAGTTATGCCTTCTTCACTCATAGGTTTACTGAGATGTACAAAAGCAAGGACACAAACATAGATAAGACAGTGAGCTGCTCTCATCTGTGGAGTCTGATCTATCTCCTTGGCTTATAGCTGGATCTGTGTAACCCAACTAATCAGTTCTGCTTCTAACCCCTCTCACTGATCCTCCTAAGGCAGAGTTTGGGATAAGATTAGGAGGTGGTAGGTAGGTGGAAGGGTGGTTGGGAACCCCTCTTGGGGACTCTGATCTCTGGGAGGGGTTGTGGTAGTTCAGCAGTTCCCTGCTGAGTCTAGCCTGGGTTATTTCAAAAGCAGGGTGGGGGGAACTCCCGAACTACCACAAGGGTGTTGTGTTGTTGTATTACTTTTTAATGTATACACCTGTAAATATTTGTAATATATTGTAAATATGTGCTTCTATATTGTGCTAAGCTGTAAATATAAAGCTTCATTCCTTGACTTCCAGATGGCTGAGTCTAGTCTGGGTGAATTCAAGGGGTAGGGCTGGGATGGGCAGGTAACTTCCAAACTATTACAGGATGGCCCAGTGAACTACAAGCCAGTCAGTCTCACCGTGGTGAGAGCCAAAATAAAGGGGTAGAACCTCCTCAAGACTGCTCACAAAACCAAGGAGGTGGTTGGCGGCAACCAACATGGCTTCACCAAGGATAAAAATCCTGCCTGACACATTTGGTGGCTTTTTACGATGAAGTCACAGCACTAGTGGAAAAGGGAAGAGCAACTGATTCCATCTACCTGGACTTGTGCAAAGCATTTGACACTGTCCTACATGACATTCTGGTCTCTAAACTGGAATGACATGGATTTCATGGGTGGACTAGCTGGTGTATAAGAAATTGGCTAGATGGCCAATTCCAAAATAGTTGTGATTGATGACTCATTGTCCAAATGGAGATCTGTGGTGAGTGAAGTCCCTCAGAGATCACTAGTGGAACTGATGTCTTTGAACATATTTCTCGGTGACGTGAACAGTGGGATTGAGTGCACCCTAAGCAAATTTGCTAATGACACCAACATGTGGTGTGGTCAACATGCTGGACGGAAGAGATGCCACCCAGAGCAACCTCAACAGGCTGGAGAGTTGGGCTTATGCCAACTTCATGACATTTGACAAAGCCAAGTGCAAGGTCCTGCACCTGGGTTAAGGCAACCCTGAGCACAAAGTGAGGCTGAGTGATGAGCGGATTGAGAACAACCCTGGAGAGAAGGACTTGAAGGGCATCAATTGATGAGGTGCTTGACATGAGCCAGCAATGTTCACTGGCAGCCCAGAAAGCCAACTGTATCTGGGCTGCAGGTCGAGGGAGATGATTCTGCCTTCAACCCTGCTTTGGTGAAACCCCATCTAGAGCACTGCATCCATCTCTGGAGCCCTCAACATGAGAACAACATGGATCTGTTGGAGAAGTGCCAAAGAGAGGGCCCAGAGGAGGGCCAAAAAGATGATCAGAGGGTTGGAGCACCTCTCCTGTGAAGACAGGCTGAGCAAATTGGGTTTGTTTAGCCTGGAGAAAGCTCCAAGGAGATCTTGTAGCAGCCTCCCAGTACCTGAAGTGGCCCTAGAGGAAAGCTGTAGGGGGACTATTGATAAGGACATGTTGTGATGGGACATGGGGCAATGGTTTTAAACTAGAATAGGGTGGATTTAAATTAGACATTAGGAAGAAGTTGCTTATGATGAAGACCAGGCTGGATTAGGCTTTGAGCAACCTGGTCTTGTTGGAGGTGTCTCTGCCCATGGCAGGAGGGGATGGAACTATATGATTTTAAGGGCCCTTCCAACTCCAGGTATTCTACGATTTTACGGTAACAGTTCACATACACATTTTTCTTTGACTGATACTGTGTTTGCCTGTGTGAAACACCACTGTGAAGTAGCTATAATGCTTACAGTTTTTCATGCCAAGCTCAGTTTTTTTCTGTAGAATGCTTTAGTTTTCCCTGGATGGGTATCCTCATTCAGCCTTCAGGACAAAACATGTATAAAGACTATTTTCTGTCCAATAGTTAAATTCCTTCTGCACACAGATACAAGAACTCCTGCTGCTGTCTCACCTTAACAAAGCTGGAGATGTAGAAAGAAAAAGTCTTACAAGAGTTGCTCAAAACTCCATGCTGTCTGGCAATTAGTTGTTGGGGTGATCTAGGAGGTTACTATTCCCTGTTATGAATCTGCAACAAAGGAACAGGACAGCACTTTAGGAGTAGAAACTGTAGAAATGGCTTTCACTATCAGCTGCTGCTCTAACCAGAATCATAGGTCTGGGTAGGTAATAATGAGCAGATAAGAAAAATGCTCCATAGCCTTTTGAGTTTCTCCAAACAAGCACATCGCTGAATAAAGGAAAAACAGTTAAAATAATGCTCACTTTAACAGGAAAAAGACAGAAAAGGTTGACAAACTCAACCTCAGATATATAGCCATAGAAATATACATGTTAGGACACATAAACACTTCCTTTTTACCATGGAGAAAACTTAAATACGTACTAAATTAGGTCTTCCCTCTTTGCATAATTCTTACGAAGCAGAGGTAGAAATCAATCAAAGAACCAACCCTACATATTGCTTTAATAGCTAGGATTAGTAAATTATAAATTTCTTAGTATTCAGTACCAGCTGCTGTTTGAAATTAATTGATCATTGTTAAAGAATCTGGACTGTTCTTGATTCCAAATGATGGACTCCACACAGTAGCAACTGCAATGTGCCCTGCCACAGTCTGAATCACAGCCTATTCCTTGACTTCACACATCTAGGTGATGCTGAAATCCTTGACAAGTCTATCATTGACAAAATTAATACACAGTGACCCTCAGATATAACACACAAGGCACTTACAAAATGCACAAGGGAGCATAGAACTAGGATACCAGTCTGTGTGGCTCTTATGGCTCCTTCCAGCAGAGGGAATCTGTTCTTGAGCACTCGGATGCTGGACTGGTCCTTCTAGAGAGCAGGCTTCTCTACAAATAGCTAGGAAATCCCTGCTCTAGAGGCACATGGCTGAGTTTCTCACCTTAGTCTCCTGATGGAGAAAACCAAGGCTTGGTTCAGAAGGGCTCAAGATTCTCTGTGCTCTGGGGACTAAGCAAAAAGTCAGAGGAGTCCCTACTTTGTCAGAGGTTCTGACCCAGGCAACACATGCTGCAAAAATTTGGATTCTCTGCTGTTTGCCACAACGCTTTAGGATGCTGGCTTGCTTTAACTTACCAGGTGTAAAGTGGACATGTCTAAGAAGTTTCTCTGTTAATTGTGCATTAACTGCTCTCCTGAAAGTATAAGCTAGAAAAACTGAGCTACCACAGCCAGGTTACTTATGTGAAAAGATGATCAATCACCTGAGGTATTTTCAGCAGTTGTCACTCTAGTTTCACATCCCACATGGTCAAACTGCAAGAGCCTTAACCAACAACACTGTTATAAGAAACAGATTCTGCACCTGAGAGGTTGCCTGAGAAATTCAGATTTCTGCCTTTGATGAGCAATGCCCTGCTCTTGAACCTATCTACTGCTGCCACTTCAAGCTGTCAGGAACCTAGCTGTCAAGAACCTAACCAGAGAGACATTGGACCAGTCTGGTAGCAGTGTGTTTCAAGTATATGGCATAGTTCAAAACTCGTATTTGTATTTAGTAAGTCTGACAAACTGGTTATCTGTTCTAAGAATAAATAAAGCCAAGGGAGACTGAAGTAAGATATGCAGGGGTATGTGCAGAGACACAAAGCTGCTTTCTTCATTCTCACAGGATCACAGGATGTCAGCGGTTGGAAGGGACCCAAAGAGATCATTGAGTCCAACCCCCCTACCAGAGCAGGACTATACAATCTAACTAATGTCACAGAGGAACGCATCCAGACAGGCCTTGAAAGTCTTCAGAGAAGGAGACTCCACAACTTCTTTGGGGAGCCCGTTCCAGTGCTCTGTGACCCTTACAGTAAAGAAATTCCCCCTTGTGTTGAGGTGGAACCTCCTGTGCTGCAGCTTACATCGTTTGCTCCTTTTCCTATCACAGGGAGCAAGCAAGAAGAGCCTGTCCCCCTCGCCCCACCACTCCTGACCTCCTCGCCCTCAGATATTTATAAATATTTATTAGATCGCCTCTCAGTCTTCTCTTTTCCAGACTAAAAAGCCCTAGGTCCCTCAACCTCTCCTCATAAGGCATGTGCTCCAGTCCCCTAATCATCCTTACTCATGAAGCACTGGTGCAAAGATAGAAACTTCTCCCAGTAGAGGAGGAAGAAAAAGCTGCCTCTATGCTAGGCTGCTGGTGCAAACTGCACAACACACTGCAATCACATGGCTGCCATGAAAGAGCCATGAATAGACCTCCAGTCCAGGTGAAGACAGAAGGAAAAGGAGCCAACAGCTTCTAAATCATCCCCTTAAATACCCTATTTTGAAAGTGAAACTGGCCAATAGGCACTAGCATCCATTGTTTTGGCCAATGAATTCAAAGTCCTGTGCCTGGGTGTCCAGTCCAGCACCTGAGGGCAGCACAAGACACATGACTTGGTGGTGCTAAACACCTAATCCTCAGGGCTTTGCTGGGACCAAGCCCTTCATTGTTCTGCTCACATTCATCAACTCCTGGACCTGCAATGGGAGTTCAGAGAGCAGAGGTTTGAACTAATCTGGCAGGATTTATGCCCTACCAGGACACCCTCTTAAACTAGGGAGTCCAACTCTTTCATTTCATTGATGAAATACCTCTTTATGCAAAAAGAAAAACTAAAGCTGCAGGCCAATCATTGAATTAGAAAATGCAGCACAAATATTCCTGAAAGCATTATTCTATTCCTGATTTACCAAATAAGCCTTGATAGCCATTTCCAAGGACTTTAAAATGATGGAACCAATCAAGAAAAAAATAGTTCTTTGCATCAGTAATATATCTCGACATATTTGTTGAGTATTATATCAGTATTGATGCAGTTACCTCTAAAATGAAGGTATGGCTGTTACCTTTATGATTTTTACAGATGCATTTTAATCTCACAGATAAGAAGCTATAAAGGTAACAACTAGAAAAGAAGCATTCATCTTCTAAATTCTTCTTCCTGTGAATAGATCTAGAGTATAAAGAAGAATCAGCTTGGTCTGTGCTACATAAGAATACAGAGTTAGTCCAACATAAAACACATGATGTTTAATTAGCTTTCCTTACACATGTACACAATACAACATACACAGAATTTATTTTATATATTTTTTAAAATCAGATATTAACTCACCTGCAGCTACTGTAAGGACAGTGAGAGGGCAAAGGATGAAAACTTGAGTAGATAAGTTATCTAAATCCCCAGGTTTGTAAGTACGCATACAGTGCACATAACAAACCGACAAAACAATAAGCTGCAATAAAGCTTCTCATTATATAATTTTTTTACTTACAATATCAAAATTCGTCAAATGCAATTGCTGAAACTATAGTCTGTAAAATTCCTTTTGCTCTCTCTGAACAATATTTGCCCCCTGGATTTGAGTGATGATACAGACTGCTTCTTTCACGTGGACTGAAAGGGGAAACTGCTCCAGACACCATCAGTTTTCTTCGCTATAGCTCCTTAAGATATACCTTCCCACATCAGTGCAAAATGATACGTATCATAGGGACTTTCATAATTGCACAGTTAGGTGACTCAGACCACCCTCTCTGTTTCCTTTTTTGTTTGTTTTGCTTCAAAAATGAAGTGAAGTTTAGATCTTGGCCCTCTACTTGAAAACAGAGGTTGGAGATAGGGGGTGGAAGTCTTAATATGTGCATACACCCAAGGGTACTTAGCTGATAGAAGACACTTTCTATCATCTACTTGCAGTCCTGGCTAACTGGGTTGACCACAGCTGACTGAAGATGGACTAGATGACACTCAGAGATCCCTTCCAATCCAGATCATTCAATGATTCTATGAGTTCCTTTTGTCTTTCTTTGCACAGAAAGACAAGAGGAACTAAAATATGAATTATTAGCAGAAATTCCATGGTAGTAAGATTTTGTTGATTTTTTGTTGAGAAACAATATGGTTTCTCCAGACACAACAGCAACTTAACCTGCCTTACAGTATTGAAGCAACATGGAATTTCTTTCTACTGTAAACTAGCTCACAAGACATGAGAAGTGCTGTCTAGAGGATGTACTGCAGTAAAAGAAACACGACCAAGCCATCATCTGGTCTGTTACCAAATGCTGACATATTGCAAATCCACATCTTCCATCATAACTACTTCATCTAAGTACTAATGTGTCTGGAGTTACCTCCTCAACTACAAAATAGGCCTTCAGACATGAAAACCACATAGACAACATGATACCATAATGAACTCTTGAATAAAGACCTGCAACCTGATCTAGCTGAGGATGAATCAGCTCATTGCAGGGGGTGTTGGACTAGATAACATTCAGAGGTCCCTTCCAACCCAGGTGGCTCTATGATTCAATGTGAGAAGTGCAAATGGACTATGGAGATGAAACACATCATTCCAAGTGAAAGTCAGAGCATTAAACCAATGTCTGGTATGTTGCTGTGCAGTGTCTGAGCCTACAGGTTATGGCAGTATGTAAACCTGTTATATGAACTTCAGAGCATCAAGGAATTGACATAAACACTGACTTGTTGCATGCTATCTCTGATCCATATGTTGACACAGCAAATTGTGTTTGGGGTTTTTTTTTTGTTTGTTTGTTTGTTTTGTTTTGTTTTAAGAATAAAAAACAAACTTACAGGAGGCAGACACTACATATCAGCATAATCACCCAAGAGAGAGATCATCAGGTGCAAGGGTCTTGCTCTGTCTGGCAGAACAATGATGAGGACTAGCTCAAGGACAAACAGGATTCAGCTACTGCCCAAGTCTACATAAGTCTTCCACACATATTTTGTTACAATAGAGAGCTAATGCTAAACCACAGAACATTCTTTGGGAAATAAACCAAATTCTCAAGGGCTCTGATCTTCCTGGCTCTCTGTTTCCTTCTTTTCTATTTTCAACTTGCTTTTCAGAGGGCACAGAGGTCTGATTCTGGCTCTTACAATTTTAGATGACAAAATTCAATTTTCCCTAATCATGAGTTAGAAGATTTCATGGTTTGATACAACTGTTCCATATGTCAGCCTGAATTAATCCAAGCAATACAACCCCATGGCCTGTGACAAGCTGTATCAGTAGTGTTAGATAAGGAACACTAATACCACTGCTGATTTCAGGTGTCTTGTTTCCTACAGATGCTGCAAGCATTTTTGTAGAGACACTCTCCAACTATAACCAATGCTAAAACTACCAAGTTTTGCACACTAGGAACTTGTCTTTTGTGGCAGTAAATCAAAACCAAAAATTTCCATGACTACATCTTATCTATCCAGTCATTTGCGTGATGCAAAATATTTTGTTCCATGACTAACCTGCTATGCGTTTCCAAATAAAATATATAAAGGATGATAACATTCATACATAACAATCAGGAACAGATTGAAGTTGGACTGAAAAACCTGCAGTGAGTATTGCTGTTGGGTAAAAGTATGCACTCTCCCAAGTGCATGCTGTGCATGGACACTGAAATAGTAAATGATCAGACTTGCTACAGGAGCAAATGTATGAAAAATAATACTTAGGAATGACTGTTCCCCTATGTGCTTTTCCAAATGCAAGGAAGATGTTTTTTCCTCTCCCTTTAAATTTTGAAACTTGAAGTAACAACTATTGTTTTTTCGCAACACATTTGAGCTCTTTTTTTTTTTTCTCTCCTGACCTCTTATACACTCAAGTCAATGTACCAGAAATTGTTTACGTTCCACAAAAAGTACTGTAGTAGGTGTATAAATAAGAAAGACGATGTTGCCTTTTAATATTTAGCACCAGCTACCAGATTATACTTCAAATTTAAGTGTGGCTGAATGATACCAGTCCTTTTTCAGTTTGGTTTTTGGTCCGGCTTTTTGTTTGTTTGTTTGTTTTGTTGGGGCTTTTTTTCCCATTTGCAGGAAAACAGCAACTAAACACGACAAATGCAAATAAAGCAATGGACAGCAGTCAAATCTTGCAAAACCTTGACATACAAAAAACCCTTAATTATTGTCAGATTACATGTATGACATATATGTCATCTGTTGTCTTATGTGTGTCTCTCAAAAGAAATGCTTTGCAGCCTTTTGGTGTGGAAATTTACATAGCCCAGCTTCAAAATGCAATGCATCTCACACGGCCACAAACCATGGCCTCTCAAGTGTCACGTCCCATTGCCCTAACACTGTTTAGAAAGCTACACCCTGCTGATTGTGAACACTCAACAAGGGATTACTTCATCTTTGTTTTCTCATGCTGAAAAGTGAAGGCTGACTTCAAAACTGAAACAGTCAGTTTCTTGTCACTGAAAATTTGATCAGGTGTTTATCTATTTCAGCAGTTCAGATTACATTTCTAACAAATACCACAAGCAGAAAATGGTTTTAGCTACTAAATCTCTTACATAAATGTTGAAAATAACTCAAACCAGCTGAAGCAAAGTGCAAGATACATGGATAGTGTCACCATTGTTACATTTTTACTGTGCTGCTGGTAACAGATGATACGCACTGAAACACGATTCTTTATTATTTTTCAGCTTCTGAATAGCATCACAGTTTCAAGCACTACATTAAATTCTGAGAGATTTCATTATAGCACTCTAAGAAACCAGGAAACAAGACGAGAAGGTGCAAAGCTCAACTTTTCCTGACATGGACAGTCTAATAGGGAGCCAGAAATGCTTTCACTTATAATGAAAATGAAAGGAAAAAGCTCTAACCTAGAGTGCATCTTGTGCTACAATAGTAATTGCCTTTACCCACCATGCTACTTATATCAGCCATGATGTTCAACGAATGTTTCAGTAAACTACTGAATGAAGCATATTGTCTGCAAATGGTTGTACCTGCCAGTCATGGTACTAGGAGAATAATAAAGATGTATATCCAACTGTTTAGTAGGATTACTGCAAAGAAAGGAACTGTTTTTTCCCAAGTAAAAATTCTTCCTTCCTCTTCCCTGTCTCCCACTACTACCCAAGAAGAACATTTAACTTTAAAACATGCAGAGGTTACTGCCACATGGCCATAAATGCAACTACATGAGTGAAAATAAGTGCACACATCTGGTAATCAAATCCTCTGGAAGGAGCCAAAAATGAGAAAAAGGTGGTTTGATAGAAAAGGAGGCACCAAGCCAGGAAAGCAAGTCCCAGAAAGCATGGGAAGGCAAAACAGTTTTCTGACTGTGCTAACGGAGCTCATGGGCAAGAGGTTCAGTAGGGTCTACTGAGAGAGAGAATACATAAGAAATAGGGAGAAGAGTTCATGCAAACATGAGAAGGAATGTTTTCCCTGTGACAATGACAGAACACTGGAACGGGCTGCTCAGGGGACTTGTGGAATCTCCCTCTCTGGAGATACTCAAAACCTGCCTGAATGTGTTCCTGTGTGATCTGGTGTATGTGATCTTGCTCTGGCAGGAGGGTTGGACTGGATGATCCTTTGAGGTCCCTTCTAGCCCCTGACATTCTGTGATTATGCAATTCTGTGAAAAGGGCACCAAGGAAAATGTAATGGAACTCAGTCTTCAGGGAATGGGAGGAAAAGTATTGAAATTGTCAGGCAAAGGAAACGCACTGTTTCTTTTTTCCTTGTAGACCTATTCACCTCATCTATCTCGTAACAGATTCTTCATGCAGAAACAGCTGCTGCTCAAAAAAGTTTATTAATCCACTATATGTTTGCACAGGACCTTGCAGGCAACTGGACTTTTGACTCTGGATACAGCAAAAGCATTAAAAAGTACAAAAAGTCAATGACAGGAAGTGGAATGAAATCCCTGAAAACTGAAGCAAATGGAGAAGGTTAAGCTACAAACAACATAAGCTGGACTCACTTTCAGTTAAGTGCATCATAACTGATGTTTATACCACTGCTGCTAGATTAGTTTAAAGACTGTGACACAATTTTGAATTCAGGCCAAAAGTAGTATCAAATACTCCTGTAAAGTATATTATAAAGGGAAGGAACACCATCATCATAGGTTTATACAAAGAGAGAATGTGAATCTATGAGTAAAACTGCAGAAAGAACTCTCAGGGTGGAGAGTCACATAAGCCTCAGAATTATTATTTTAATTACTATTTAAATAATGTGTCTCTGTGGCATCACCGTTTTCCAACTGGTTTGTCATTCTAGGAGACCTAGAAGGCTCTGAATACCTGGAATGATAAAAACTACTGTTTGAGCTTCACACTTGTGCATTTATGAAGACTGAACACAAACCCTGAAACCATGAACTAGAGTTCCTCCTTCTTATCTCCATCACTCATTCTGTGTTCAAAGATTCCAAAAGAAACTTTCTGGTTTATATCCAAAGTAGATTCCAAATGGATCAGTTAATTTCAGCAAATCCTATATACTTTTGGGGAAAAAAAAAATCACAACAGCAGCTGGTGGGGTTTAGAAGTAGAAATACTTTTGCAATCGTGTAACTATCTGTATTTGCATACCTAAAGCTAATGAAGGACAAGCTGTGATATATCTGCCCACCCGGAGGCATTGAGATATGGAAATGACGACTCTTACAGAGACCCTGAGAGCCGTAGACATCAAGATAAGGAAGCGAAGACGCCTACAGAGACCTTGAAACTGGCCAGAGCCGACCTAGCAGTTTGGGCTTCATGATAAACCACACAGCTCAGCACATCTTGCAACGAAGAGGACAGCACAAGGAAGGCTGTCGCCTTCATCCCTAGGACCCCAGAGAACACCACCAGGGTAGCAGCCACCTGCATAAAAGACAAGGACTGTGAGTGGGCAGACGTAAAACACCTCTCAGAAGTACTTTGCATATGCAAAAACTTTCCCTGGAACTCTCACGAATACGTAGTAAGTAACAACATATAAACCACAAGGTTGGGACCTGGCGTGTGCACATATGCAGTGGAGAGATCCTGTGTGCACCAGCACACTAATGAACATACCTGCTTTATAACCTTTGGGTTATAAGGTTTTCTTTCTCCACGTGTCACAGCAACAAAACAAACAAGCAAACAACTCACCAACAGCTACAAAAGAGAAAAAGAAAATCAGAAAAACAAGTACAAATAATATGGACATGGCTAACCTGACCAAAGTCAGTATGTACATTTCTGTATTTCTCTTCAAATACTGTTCTTTTTACATACGTATTATATATATACACACACACCACTTTATGTTCCTTGCTTTATTAAATACTTTCCAAATATTTTTCTATGAAAATAGTCTATTGCAGTCCTCAGATACTGATGTCCTTCTATAAGCAGTTCACATTTAATTTCTTCATTCTCTTTATTGCTATTATTTAGCTTTAGGACACAGATTTCAATATAAGGCTATGGAAAAATTTCAGTTTATTTAAGTTCAGTTTATTTAAGTTTTGTAACCACAAACCATTAATGATTGAGTATTTTACAAACAGTAACTTTCCCTTCACAAAGTTAACATCTAACCATGTATTCCTAAAAGGGCATCCTCCTTATTAATTATCATTTTTTCACCTTTCACACCTATATTATTAACACATTCTGCTGGTTTGAACTAATTGGAGAATTTGAGTGAGAAATTAGACTATCGGCTGAGAGAGGAAAACACAGTATGTCACTTCACCAGCGCTTTACTGGGAAAGAAAAAAAATTGTTTTTAAGTATTGTAACCAAAATACAGATAACGCAGACGGTTTCTGACTGCTCTGGGCTGTGGCTCCTTCTCTTGCATGGTTCCTTTGCCTCTCTGCCTTGGTAGCCAATTCTCAGTAATACTACTAACTTCTTCCCTACTACTAATTCCCCTGGCCGATCTACCTCTGCTTACCTGCATCATCAACAGGTGGTGAGATAAGACTGGGGAAGGGGGGAAAGGTGGTAGGGGGTGGTTGCTTACCCCTCTTGGGGATCTTAGTCTCTGGGAGGGGTGTGGTACTTTGTATTACCTTTTCATTGTATATATATATATTTGTAAATATCTGTTATACCTTGTAAATATCTGCCTGTATATTGTGCAAAGCTGTAAATATA
>VWZI01019110.1:572075-742943 GCA_013396835.1 Psilopogon haemacephalus | reverse complement strand
AGAGGGGGGTTGTAAAAAAGGGGGGGGGGGGGGGGGGCAGGTAATTGCTTAAACCACCACACGCATTTTCACATACTATATACTTGACAGGCAGCATAGCAACTGAGCATGTTAAAAGTTGCTCTGAGGTCAAAAGTAGTTTATTGCAAATACTTTTGAAATTGTGTAGCCATCTTAACAAATTAGGCTTTGATTTAGGATAACTGCCCAATGATTAGTAGTTCTCAGTGCTATAATAGCAATAACATGTTCTACAAAATTAAAGGCATCTTTCATGCCAGAGATATGAAATATGTATGTTACTATCAATTAATATACATATACTGGTTAGAAGACTTCAATAACCCATCTGTGATTGCCCAGTCCTCTGTTCTCTCAAAGCAATGCGTGTGGATGGACTGGGCTGATAGCCCACAATGACCATTGTCTCAAACAAGGTGTGACATACCTGGTCTTCAACAGACAGAATGATGGCTTATTTTAATAGCTCTGGAGGGAAGCTGCTGGCATAACAATTAAAAGAGGTAACTCCTACAGAGGCAGGAACTCCCTCTTTAAAACCATATGCAACAGTGCTATGTGACAGACACTGCATCGTGAAGGCCTTGTGCAGACCTCTCTTTGCAATTTGAAGAGACTGTGCCATGCTGCTCTCTCCCCCTCCTTCCCCTGTCTGCCCCAAAATACATAAAAGAACCACAATTCTGGAGCCCACAGACTGCATTTACCACAGAACACCCTTTTGGAATGCACACTTGCCACGAAGAACTTGGATTATTCCTTTTAAGTCATTGCTGGATCCAAGGAGCGGTGATATATTTCTTTTCTTCTTACTTCTTAACTCTATCTCTGTTTTTCTCTCCCTATATTTTCCTCCTCTTCTTTGTCCCATTTTCCCTCTGCTCTGCTCTGCTTTGGGCTCTTACCAAGAGTTTTCACTGGCCCTAATAAACCAATTTTACAGCTGTTAGATGTTGGTTTACTTTAATTTATAGAATCACAGAATGTCAGGGGCTGTCAGAGTAGGATCACCTATACCAGATCACACAGGAACACATCCAGGCGGGCTTTGAATTATCTCCAGAGAGGGAGACTACACAACACCCCTGGGCAGCCTGTTCCAGTGTTCTGTCACCCTCACAGTGAAAAAAATTCCTCCTCATGTTTGCATGGAACTTCTTATGCCTCAACTTCCACGCTTTGCCCCTTGTCATCAGGCATCACCAAGAAGAGCCTGACTCTATCCTTTTGGCACTCACCCTTTACAGATTTATAAACATTGATGAGGTCACCTCTCAGTCTCTTCCTCTCCAAGCTAAAGAGAACCAGCTCCATTAGTCTCTCCTCATAAGAGAGATGTTCCATTCTCTTAATCATCTTTGTGGCTCTGTGCTGGACTCTCTCAAGCAGTTCTATGTCCCTCTTGAACTGGGGGCCCCAGAACTGGACACAGTACTCCAGATGTGGTCTCACCAGGACAGAGCAGAGAGGCAGGAGAAGCTCTCTCGACCTACTAGTTGCATCCCTTCTAATACACCCCAGAATGGCATTGCACCTCCTAGCCAGAAAAGCACATTGCTGGCTCGTGGTCAACCTTTCATCAACTAGGAGCCCCAGATCTTTTTCCCCTTCACTGCCTTCCAACAGGTGCAAGATTCTACACTTGCCCTTGTTGAATTTCATTAACTTCTTCCTGCCCAACTCTCTAGCCTGTCTAAGTCTTGCTGAATGGCAGCACAGACTTCTGGTGTGGCAGCAACTCCACCCAGTTTGGTGTCATCAGCAAACTTGCTGACAGTGCACTCTGTACCCTCGTCCAGTTCATTGATGAATACACTGAACAGAACTGGTCCCACTATTGACCCCTGTGGGACCCTACTAGTTACAGGGCCCCAACTAGGCTCCATCCCAATGACCACAACTCTCTGACTCCTTTCCTTCAACCAGTTTATATCCATCTCACTATCTTGACATCCAGAGCACACTGCCTGTTTAGCCAGAAGGATGTTGTGGGGAGACAGTATCAAATGCTTTACTGAACTCAAGATAAACCACATCCACTGCTCTACCATCATCAATCCAGCTGGTTATGTCCTCATAAAAGGCTATCAGGTTGGTTAAACATGACTTCCCCTTGGTAAAACCCTGCTGACTGCTCTCCTAATGACTCCCTTGTCCTTGATATGCCTTAGGACAGCACTAAGGCTAAGTTGCTCCATTACCTTTCCAGGGATGGAAAGGCTGACTAGTCTATAGTTACCTGGGTCCTTCTTCTTACCCTTTTTGAAGACCGGAGTGATGTTTGCCCTTCTTCAGTCCCCAGGCACCTCTCCTGTCTGCCATGATTTACTGAAGATGGTGGAGAGTGGTTTGGCAATGACCTGTGCCAGCTCCCTCTGCACCTGTTGGTGCATGCCATCAGGACTTCCGGATGTCCAGATTACCCAACTGTTCCTTAATCCAGCCCTCATCAACCAAGGAAGACTCCTCTGTCATACTTTCCTCTGATGCCTCAGGTGTCAGGGGCAGCACAGATGGAGATGAAGGCATTTAGTATTGCCACCTTCTTTGTGTCCTCTGTCACCAAGGCACCCACCTCATTCAGCAGAGGGCCTACATTGCCTCCAACATTAGTTTCTCCTGCAATGTATTTAAAAAAAAACCATTTCTGTTATCCTTGACCTCCCTTGCAAGGTTGAGTTCCAACAGGGCCCTAGTCTCCCTACGTCCTCTGACAACAGTCCTATATTCCTCCCAGGTGGCCAGCCCCTCCTTCCATGATCTGTACGGTCTCTTCTTCCACTTAAGCTTCCTTAGCAGTTCCTTACTTAACCATGCAGGTCTCCTGGCTCCCTTTCTCAATTTCCCACTTGCTGGAATGCACTGATTTTGAGCTTGGAAGAAAAGATCCTTAAATGTTAACCACCTGTAAAGGGTTAAGCCCACCTGGGACCCTCTGCCTCTTCCCCAGAGGTGGTTTGGCCTGTTTCCCCCAGGTAGCATGGTTGACCACTCCCACTTCCTGCTATGATTTGGACTATAAAGAGGGGAACTCAGCCCCCCCTCGCTCCCTCTGCCCTCTCACCGCAGCGCTGCTGGGACGCCCTGCCGCTCCCCATTGCCCCTCCACGTGCTGAGCAACAAGCCGCGTGGAGACCAGGAACCGCATAGCTGCGTTTGCAACCTGCTCCTTTCCTTCCGCACCACCAGCCGCGGGACCGCGACTTTTGGTTTTTGGACAAAAAACCCTGCCGCGGCGGTATCTCTTCTCCTTTTTCCCCCTCTCCCAGGTCTTCAGTATCCCTTCCCTCAATTCCACACCATTGCATTCCCGTTTGTTTCCCTTTCCTCCCGCCTCCTGTAAGAAACAGAAAATCCCTTCTTTTCCCCTCGTATTTATCATTTAAAGGTTTTATACCCCTTTTCACTTCCAAACCGTTTTGAGTTTTCTTTTGGGCTTTTGAGCTCAGGGTAGCTGGGTGTTAAACCAATACACCAACTATCATGGCTTCCTCTGCCTTCTAGTACCCTGGGAATTTATGAATCTCAGCACAACCTCCCCCACTGCAGTCCAGGGTTAGCTCAGGATACTGGGTCATAACACACATGCCATTCCAATACCAGAGACTGAAAACTTCTTAAGAAACAAAGGGGATTTTTTTTTTTTTTAACTATTTCTGACTGTTTGTCAGACTTGTATATTTTATTTTTTAATTATGATATAACAGAAAATAAGATAAGGTTCCTCTCAACTTCCTTTTTCCTCTGATGTTGTGGTACATCTCTGATCATGAAGGAATAACAAAAGATAAATGACATTTTTGTACACCCTTGAGCATCTGTACTTCATAAGAGCTAGAAATTGATTGTCCTTGTTAGCATTTTTACTAGTACTTGGCCATAGTTCATGGAAATCTTCTTGATTGGTGAAGGTATGAAATATTTAATATATTAATTCCAGTTCTATATGTAACAAAATTCTTCTCATCCCCTGTCTGATTCATGGAAAAGGTGAATGTTTCCTATTTCTTTATTTAATCATCACAGTTGTAATATAAATGTTGGTCTATTTCTTGATAGCTGATGAGTTTGTATTTGAGATAATTAGTGTGCAGATCAACCTAAATAAAATGCATTTTCCAATGGTGTGTAATATATATGTCGTAGCTTTTTTTGGGTTTTGTTTTTTTGAGGCAGGAGGAGGTGAAAATTGCAGGCCCAGATCCGTTGCTTTAGTTCTACCATACAAGAGATTTGCCACATATTTGGGGAAAAGTGTGCTTTAGTATAGTCTGAGCTCCAACTTTGTGAAGACGAGGTTTAGCTTGCTCAGTTAACTAGCCTCTTGCCCCTTTTTAATCATAGGGTACAGCAAAGCAGCTCAGCTATCATTTGACAGAATACAGGTTTAGGAAAAGACATCTGCAAAAATCCTTTAACCTCCTTCTTCACCAACTTCATAAATTACCTAAGGAGAAATAGAATAGTTAGTTGAAAAGGCACTGCTCCCCCCTCCCCCCAAAAAAAAACCAAAAACAAAAACAACAAACAAACAAAAAACCACAAACAAAAAAACCCCAAACATTCAGAGGTATGTTCAGGAGACTTGTCTGCCCTATGTGCCTATATCTGGTCCAAACTATTTTAAGATGTTAAATATGCAAACATTCAGAAACAAACCTTCCAGACTACCACAGCACCATCTTAACTCCTATCCCCAGTGCAGCCTGATGGAAGAAGTATCCAGATGGTCTCCAGCCCAATACCTATTGGTCCTATTACCCTCTACAGGGTATCAAGAACCATAGCTGTGTCTGTCTTCTCTCTTCAGCGTTTCTTTTAAAGTAGAATAGTCAAATTCGAAAAAAAAAAAGAAATTGAAACAGTATGTTTCATTCAACTTCTTTTAGTTGATCAATTATTTTTTAAAAAATGTAATACTAAGTTCCAATTATGTCATTTTTTTGGTCATTAGTTGGTTTTAATTTTTACATTATTAATCCAAGTATGTTCACAATGATCACCCTCTTTCAGAGGTATAATATTAAGAAAAATAACTATCATAAAGAAAATCATGGTTGAGTGATAAAATATTTTCTTCAAGGGGAAAAAAAAAACTCTATAGATTACTTTTTTTCCCCACAAGAAACTCTAGAAGTTGGATTTTCCTTCATTTGAAATCCTAATCATAGAGCTCTATGGAAAAAAAAAAGCATACACACACCGAGTTATAAATCAACTTTAGTACTCAGCTGTGTAATTAATCCATCAGATTTTGGGCACTCCTAGCTTGAAACTAAATTATCAGTAACAACTGAAATATTACAAGAACTTGAAAGAAAAACTATGGAGGATACCAAAGTATAGATGGTGTGCAAGTTGCTTCCCAGAACATTATCTAAAATCATAGAATCAGAGAATTGTCCAGGCTGGAAGTGACCTCCAAAGGTCATTTAGTCCAATCCCCACAGCAGTCAGGAGGGACATCCTCAACTAAACAAAGTTGCCCTGAGCCCTGCTGAGCCTCACTTGAATTCTTTCTCTCCCTCTTCTCCTAAGTACTTTTTTACTGAAACGGGGCATTGTGCTTTTAACACATAACAAAGACATTCAAATAAGGTACAAAAGTGGGATATGTTTTGTTCCAGTATCACACCTGCAATACATGTCAGTGTAGGCTGGAGGGGAGGGCAAGCAAAGAGAGTTGTGTGGTTTTTGGCTTTCTCTAAGAATTTCAGAGCAAGCAAGGTATTTGTTTAACAGGACAACTTTGCTTTCTATCAAATCCAAAAGGCAAAGTAGAGGAACAGTAATCAGACAGCCAAATGATTACCTGAAGGAAATAAAATCTTAACAGTAAGGACTGCCAGCTGCACATTGGAAATTAAGGGCTTGATTTGATAAATAAGCCGAGTACTTTCCTGTATACCATTGTTGTGGAAGGCCAATATAGGCCTAATACATGCCCTGGCTTGTCCAGGCATGATCCCATGGTCCACTTCCCCCTCTGCTGAAGTGTGGAGTAGCATGGGAAAGAATACAAAAGGCTTGGAGACACTCAGTCTTGCTTTGGTGGGAAAACAAGGGTACATTCACTTGTTTATGCATGGCCTGTGTTCTCCCAATGGGTAAAGCAAGCCCTGGCTTCACCTAATATGGGCAGTTTTGGCAAAGTGCCATTCTGATTGATGAATCTCTGTGGCCAAAAGAGCCATCACATTCAGGCAATTAATATATAAATATATATATATATATATGAGCGCAACTTAAAAACAACATGCTCTGTTGCGCTGTGCTCTGCCATTGCACTTTGCCTTGTCATGCTCCGCCCCTTTGTGCTCTGCTCTGCCTCATTGTGCCATGCCTTGCCATGCTCCAGATCAGTGTTGCTGTGTAACAACAAGCTTTGATGCTTCAAGCTTGTCCACCCAGAAACTGCAATACTTCAGTTTAACTGGGTTAGACATTAAGTGCAAGAATTAGCCACTCTCAAGACATTGTGTCTGCCTGCATACCATCTGCCCAGGAAGGAACCAAGGCCAGGTCAGAGACCATGCTAACCCCCAGCACTCTGCTAGAGGCCTGGGGAAAACTTCGAAAGCCTTCAATGGGTACCAAACCATCGACAGCAACCCCTTCATGTGCTTTGGGTACCGTCTGGGGCTACAGTTCAGTCCCAGAAGCCCAGAGATACTATTTTATGAGTAAATACTCTAAAAAGCCTCTTTGTAATTGAAGTTCTGATTTGGTAACTGTAAATTCATTGTGCCTTACACTTCAGCAGAAAGTAGCCTCTCGAGTCCCCCTAGAGGGCAAGTGACCTATTGACCACAAGATTCTCTTTCGAGTTCAAATTAATGTTTAAATCTCTGGTTCTCTTAACTGTTTTAAATCACCTGTTCCCTGTGTGAAAATACCCATAATCATGTGTTCAAACCTTAAAAATAAGTTTTCTAGTGCAGTTTTATCTTAATAAAATATTTTTCATAGAATATTAACTTTTACCTGAATATTAATATTAGTGTTATTGGCATTAATATTAATCAAGCCTAACAACCACATATTATTAACATGCTTAAGGTCTCTTTACCAAAATAGAACTTCAAAATGAGCACAAAGCTTTGCTGATTTGTGAAAGGAATGAACAGTGCTGAGTGAGCTGTGGTCATGTTAAACTCTTATGTCTTTATCTCAATACTGAGTTTTGTGTGTTACTCTCCCCCTCACTTTTGTGTTGGGGGAGCAGGCAGGTTAGACCTTGCACTAAACAGTTAGAACAGCCTACCCAAATTAATATACATTACCTTTTTCTTTCTATATTGCACTCTGTTCCATAAATTGCCAGTGAACATCCTCTCAGATAAAGTCACACAGTACACTTTGAATAAGGTTGGATAATAACCTGCCAAAGCTCAACAAATAAATTAACTCAAATAAAGACAGAAGTACTTGGATTGAGAACAGAGACACTTCTACCCTCAGTGCAAAGTTTGCACTTAAATTTGGGACAAAAATTCCTGATTAGAATAGCAAATAAAAAACAACACACATAAAAATTACTCTCCTTTTGTTTGAACAAGGCCATTTCTGTAGTTCACCTCCTTCTCTAAGCTAAACCAACATGGACAAGAAAATTATCCACAATACAGGTCTCTTCTTGATTGAAGTCAATAGTGACCATCAGTTTTTGTGGCCTTGTTTCAGTACCAGTCTCTATAAGAAGAGAGGGATGTTAATTTACCAAGCACTTGGTCAGCAAAAAAAAGTATTACAGAAATATGAGAAAACTTACTTATTTAAAGGCATCTTTTTTATTCACCCTGTTCAATATTACTCATGAGGAACAATGTAACCCGTAATGTTTTACAACAAGACAAAAATGTAGACAGTGCCTAATAATCCGGTTCAGATTGCGGACAGTGAGGAATACATCTGGCCACTCATCCTGCCAAAATTAGCTTTACAGTAGAGGCCATGCCACTGTAACAGTTAGTTGCTCAAACTGCAAAATCTGTCAGGTTGCAAACCTGGACTGCAGAAGATGACAGCAAAGACAGCCCATAATTTTCCTATGCCTAAATAATTTTGATAGTTTTTTTCAAGAGTATTGAGAAGATATTCTGGTATAAATTATAGTTAATTTATGAGAACATATAGCTTCTCATAAGGTCAAACACTTCTGATTGAGTGGTTTGAGAACGTTATTACAAACCTAAAGATCCCAGGACAGCTGCAAATGTTTGCAGAATATAATTAGAATATAATTCACATTCTGATTTACCATATATGTCTATAAAGTTAGTTCAAATATTAGCTCAATTACTGAAAACATTCCTAAGTCATCCATTAGTCAAGAATGACTACTTCTCCAGATCCCTTTCTCTCTCTCTGCTCAGTTGGGAGAGCGTGGTTTCAGGCCACAGTAATTTTGTGGGAGGGTTTCCCCTTAACTCCTCAGTAGTTTATATCCCACACCAGGCTCAGGCCCTGATCTAAGTTTTGGAGAATCTAAGTTTTTTAAAATCTCTAGAGAAGACTATGTGCATAGTTTACACAGGCAGACACCATAAAAATCTCAAAAACCAATTTAATTCTCTACTACATAACTTATTTCTAAAACTGATCACTGCTCATCTTGGTGTACAACATTAGAATTATCAGCAACAAACAGCACTAACCACATCCAGCCCACCAGATGCCACTTTTCTGGGGACTCAGGGGAAGCTAGGTTTGCATTTTTTTACAAATCATGAAAGATGAAAAGTAAAACTGAAGAATACTGTCTTGAAGAACCTGGTCCAGTGGAAGGTGTCCCTGCCAAGGCCAGTGGGGTGTTGGAACTAGGTGATCTTTAACGCCCCTGTTATGATTTATGCAAAATTAATATTAACTTTGCTATCCAGACAAAAATTATTAATAACTATGAGAATTGTTTATTCATATTAAATCTCATCAGGAAGCCTATTTACAAGTTTCAAACACACGGCTGGGATATTCATACACATGGAAAACAGGCAATTTAGAATAATCAAGAAAAATAGCAAAAAATATAAACAATTTAAACAGTTGGAAAGACAAGCTTGTGGCCAATATGCCACTTGCCCTCTAGCGAGATGCAAGAGTCTCCTTTCTGCCTTAGCAAGGCAGAAGGCACAATAAAATTTAGTTACAAAATCAGAACTTCAATTACAAAGAGGCTTTTTAGAGTATTTACTCACAAAATAGTATCTCTGAGATTCTTGGGCTGCATTATAGCATCAGACAGTACCCAAAGCACATGGAGCAGTTTCTGTCAGTGGTTTCAAAACCTTTGAATGCTTTTGGAGTTTCCCCAGGGCTCTTATCTCAGGATGCTGGGGGTTTAGCACAATCTCTGACCTGGTCTTGACTTCTTCCAGGACAGATAGTGTGCAGGCAGACATGGCGTCTTGCTGGTGGCCAATTCATGCCACAGCATAAAGGCACTTAATGCCTTCTCCCTGATAAACTTGAGGCACAGCAAAGTTTCCAGGTGGATAAGCTCAAAGCATCAAAACAGAGCTGGTCTGGAGTACAAGGCAGAGCTCGATAGCAGAGAGCATGAGGCAAAGCAGAGAGAGCCTGCTTGCAACTTAGCTCATCTTTTATCAACTGCCCAAGTGTATGTGGCTCATTTGTCCATAGACATTCACCAAACAGAATGGCACTTTGCCAAAACTGCCCATATTAGGTGAAACCAGGGCTTACTATCCCTTATTTGGGAAAACACAGGCCATGCATAAACAAATGTATGCACTTTGTTTACCACTGCAAAGCAGAACAAGTCTGGGCAAGTCTTGGATGCTCAAACTGGATGTCTCCGAGCCTTTTGTCTTCTCTCCCATGCAATGCTTACCCCCTGCAGCAGAGGGAAGGGAATCATGGGACCAGGCCTGGGCAAGCCAAGAGATGTATTAGGGCTATAATGGCCTTCCACAACACTCCCTTCCAACTCAATCCATTCTATGAATCTATGAATATGGTTTCTTCTGCAAGGACACAATGGCTTGCTGTTATAAGTCTCTGAGGCATGCCTATATGCTTACTTCCTGAGCGTTCACAGAGATTTTATTCCCATTTGAGCTGCAGGCTTCCTGTCTAACCCTGCACTCCAGAAATTTCCTCCAGCTAAGCATGCTCAGGCACTGCCAGAGCAACTTCCCCTTTCAAAGTTTGCACCTCACCTAATGGGCAGGAGCCAAGTCCTCTGCCCTGCACCCCTTTTTAAGAAACACATCATAGACTATGCATGCATTTAGTTTTGAACAAACAGAACAAGCATATCATCAATCACAATCTGAAGAACAGCTTCTAAAGGCAAGGCTCACTGTCAGACTGGATGGTTATACCATGCAAGGTATCTTGGCAAAAAATCTGGTAGGCTTTAAATATTTCCATTGACAACTTGGATAACAAATATGTTGTAACACTTATGGCTGTCCCTGATCTGTGAGGGGTTGCAGACACCCTCAAGAGCAGGAATTGGACTTTTTTTTTCTCATAAATTGAAGCAGTGTTATAAAACCAAAAGGTATTCAATTTAATGAAGGCAAAATTCAAATACTGCACTTCAGAGAAGTGAAAAGGAAACACCATATAAAATTGGAGCTACCTGGCTAAGAGTGAATGCGTTATAATAGCTCAGCCAAATAGAAGCCAGAAACATAATACTACTGCAAAACTGGTAAACGTCAATCTGAAAAATGGTTTCTAAATTGTCACATAAAAGACGTGGGATAGGAGTTTTCCTGCCTCCTGACAAGGACAAATCTCAGCTGGAATATTCAGTTGGGTCACTTCTTAAGAAAGACAGAGAAAAGGCACAGAACACCGAGGGAATCTTTCAGACTGACAAGATGTTTCACAAACACAGGAAGAAAAGTTACTAAATAAATACATTTTGCTCAATAAGATTAAGTGGGAGAAAGTGCCTAACATCAGACTTCCAGAAGTTGTTGTAAAGCAGGCAAGAAATAATTTCTCTCCATAACTACTAAGAGATAAGAGCTTACCCTTTTCCTTTTTTTTTTTTTTTTTATAATAAGGGTTTTGATTAAATATTATAGAGAAATTTCTCATTCTAAATGCACAGGCAAAGTGAGAGCCCACATCACTGCTTTCACTGGAAGGGGAAATTGTCAGAAAGGGGAAAGAACACATACACGGGTGCTAGCATTGCATGCTTGCATAAACATGTGAGGAGTGATAGCAATGGAGTCTTCTTTGCAGCTTTTCAAATAAAGAAGATTGTTGCAAATCTCATTTTCCCAGGAAAATTGTTTCAGAAGAGTTTCAGTGAGGAATCTGCCAGACTAAGAGTCAGCCTGCGTGCAAAAGCTCTAAAATGAAAAATAAATGCTTTCCTTTTCTGACACAGAACTGGTAACTTTTTGAGCACAAAATACTTGGCTTGTTGCTAGGATAGTACTGGGTGAAGGTCAGCATCAAAGAACAGCAAAGAAAAATACTGCATCAAAAATCTCAATCTTCAAAGATCCCGTTAGTAGAGTATTTATAAAACAAAAACAGCTAACAAAACACCATTATACAATAGACTTGGGAAAAAAAAGCTGTCACTTTGCCAAGTGACACATGAGATGCTTTTGGTAACAGGATAAATCAGTAACAAATACAGTTTAATAGTTCAACAACAACTACATACCTCTTTTTAAAGGTACAATACGGTGAAATTGTATTATGCTGTGAAATAGATATTTTCTCCTTTTAAAATTAAATTAAACCTTAATTATTCCCAAATAACTGAACATCCACACTGTACACTCACCACTACTTATTTTCCCCCCTTAAAAAAAAAAAAAAAAAGGAAGGAAAAATAAATTAAAAATAGGGAGAACCAAATTGTGACTGTGCTTGTTGCCAAGCCCATGTTTTATAAAACTGAGATGAATAAATACAGAAATAAACACTTTATAAAATAGAAAGAAATGCTTTTCCTCAGTAATTAGGCTATCAGAAATACTGAAGTTTGGGGTTTTTTTTGTTTTGTTTTTTTTTCCTGCTTTAGTTGTTCATGGTATTTTGAGGGGGAGGGAGTTGTTTGTTCGGGGGTTTTGTTTGTTTTTAAGGATATTTAAGGATGACAAATCGAAGAGTGTTCTTGGCATGTGGCTGCTACTCTAGCTGGAGATAGACGAGGTTAAACAAACATGCTACAAGAAGGAACAGAGGTGCATCACCTTCCAGTGCACCTGTGCTTACCTAGGATGAGTACTCTGCTGCTGGCACTTGTGGTCACCGACACTGCTACTGATGGTAGCCAAGGAAATTAAATTCTGGATTCTGTCTAGCAGATCCCATTCTTGGCCTAGATATATTTTTCTTCGTTTTCCTTTCTGTTGTTGTTTGTTTGCTCATTTTTGGTTTTGTGTTTTTGTTTGTTTTCTTGGTTGGCTGGTTTGTTTAGGCTTTGTTCTGGTTTTTGTTTTGTTTTGACTTGTTTTTATTTGTTTCCTGGGAAATAATAACAACTTCAGTGAGGAAAAAAAATCATGACAAGTAGGATTTTTCCTTTTAAATAGGAGATTGCATAGCTCTACTGCACTCAACATATACAGACCTAGAAAAAGGAAGAGGTTGCATTCTTTACTCAAAAGCACTTAACAGAAAACAAAACTGAGTTTTCAGCTAGATTGAGGATTTCAAGCACGAGGAAGGCACAGACCACAGGATATTATATGTTCTGATAAAACTTGCTCCCGTAGCCCATGGTGGCTACAACAGTGCCAAGAGCTGAAAATGTACATCATTTCTAAATGAACTGAAAGGCCTTTCAGTCTAAAACACACATTTCCTCTAGAAGTATCAGTGTCATTGAAAATACAGACTAAACCTCTATGAGAAGGCTTTTTGCTCGTTTTGTGCTGGGGAGGGGAAGGCTGGGGGAGTGGGGGCCTTAGTTTGTGGTTTGTTATTTTTAATTCCTGGTTCTATAGTCGGTTTAATGAATTACACCAGAGCCAACCATTAGAGCCTCTTACAAGATGTGCTTGTCTGTTCGACGCTAAAATAAACTATGAAGACTAATGATGCCATACATCTGGCAAATTTCAGTGAGACTGTGAGCACCAGTATAAAGCTCTATAAAGCCGGTATTTAGTAGACAGTTAAATGAAATAAATGACTTAGTAACAGGCTTTGATATGCACACTTGCAGGTTTTCAATGCCCAACTCTGATTTCCTGAATTCAGGGACAAATCATTCTAAACTTCCCTGAACACAAAGCATTTAAAGGAAGTCACTGTTGGAAAGGAAAGATATTTGGCTTGTAGGATTTTGTTTGGGGTTTTTCCACTCAAATCCTGTCCACAAATTATTTTTGCTTCAAATTTTACAAAATAACTTGCAATCTAAACACAGACAGACCTGGTGAACTACCGCAAATCAAACCACCATCCAAAGAACAGCCCCCTGAAATACCTTCAAGTAGTGTAAGTTAAACTACTCTATTTTAATAACCCACAGAAATTACTAGCCAAAAAGAAAAAAAATTTGAAAGTCCATTTGATGATTTAAGAGATGTCACCATTACGATTTGGTTAATCTGATAGTGCCTTTGTAAGCTGTTCACGTAAAACCTCTGGTTAAAAGGCAGCCAGTGATGGATGAAACAGGTCTAATTACATATCTCTTTGTAGGTTTGTCAAATGCAAAAATATTACACAAAGAACATGTCTGTGTAATAAATTACAGTAAATTACTATAATAAAAAAGTTTACTCTTGTTTTAGATAATCAACAAATTAATTGTGCTTGTTGCCAATTTAAAATGTATAATTAGTACTACATCTGTGTCATTTAAATCAGCTAAGCAATTCTCATTGTATCATTACTGGAAGAATTTGAAGTGTACTTAATGTATTAATGATTCACAATGGGGAAGAATTCTCATTAGTGGAAACTTTTGCATAGTCAATAACCTAGAAAATTAGTAAACAAACAAATGAGTTCTCCACCAACCTAAGAATTCCATGTAGGCAAATAAATACTTGGTGTAAAGGTAAACTTCTCAATGAAATAAATTAGATATACATCAAGAGTGGATGTTTGTGAAAGCCACACAACACCAACCTTTTTGAACAGTTAATGGAAAAACTGAAAAACCAAATAGACAACACTAACAGCTTAACAATTATTTACTAGGCAGAATCCAATAGATTTACCCATCTGTCCTTGCTACCAAATCACTCATGCATTCCACACATGGTTGAAAACTATACAAATTACCAACACTTCAAGGGCCTCAAGCTGTCCACAATATTCTGCTTTTTAGAGAGACGAAAGAGTGAGTAGTAAAGCACATAAAGGCAATATTCCAGTGTACTGAGACAGCCTTACTGGCAAATCTTGACAGACGTAAGGCTGGAACAAGACTGCTCACTACAGGGTGCAAGTGACAACTGTAGAACACCTTATTTTTGCTCAGCACTACTTTCTTAGCCCTATGCAAAATAGGTAAATTCATGTAAGTGGTAATGAGTATCTTTTCACCGAGTGTTCAAGGATAGCCCAGAAGATGGACCATGCTGGTGGTGGTTTAGCAGTTACCTACTCCCACACTCTTCCATATAACCCAGGCTAGGACTCAGACAGCTGGAAGTTGGTAAATGAAGCTTTATATTTACAGCAATGCTCAATATACAAGCAGATATTTAAAATGTATAACAGATATTTACAGACATATAGAGTGAAAAGTTAATACAGAAACACCACACCCCTCCCAGAGATCAAAATCCCTAAGAGGGGTTTTCTAACCACCCCTACCACCTTTCCCCCCTTCCCCAATCTTACCTCACCATCTGTTGATGCAGCAGATAGGTGAAGGTAGATCAGCCAGGGAGATTAACAGTAGAAAAGTTGGTAGAATTATTAAAAATCAGTTACAAAAGGCAGGGAAATGGAGCCATGCAAGGAGAGCAGCCACAGCCCAGAGCAGTCTGAAACCATCTGACTTATCTATATTTGGGTTACAACTCTTAAAACAATTTTTTTTCTCAGTAAAGCTGTGAGTGAAGTGACATCATGTATTTTCATCTCTCAGCCTATAGTCTAATTTCTCACTCAAATTCTCCAACTAGTTCAACCAGCACACAGCTAAAGACCTGAAACAGGTCAAAGTTCATCAGAGTATGGGCCTCATGGTTTTCAGTACATGTTTAATGTATGCCATATAAGAAATTTTAACATTTAAGAAATTAATCTAAATTTTCATCTCTTTTTAGCTGCTACACTGTTAACTTGGTTCCAAGTACTTTCTTGCATTAGCTATGCAAAGCACTTTTTAGGAGGTTAAAGTGCAGGAATAAATGGGTGAAATGAGCAACCAAACAGAGGTATAATTTTCTATATCTCTTTATTACTAAATTTTTGTTCAAGTCATTAGGGTTTACACCACTTGAATGCAGACCAGCTGTAAGACTAAGATCTATTTGGAAGAACTTTATCATCTACTCTTCATTTGGCATGCTTTTTATTTCTGAAAATCAACACTATATATATAAATCATTTCAAAGAATTTCTAACTTTAAGCAATCATTCCCTCATATTTAATTACCTGTATCTTTAGCCAAAAATCTAGGAATTTGGCTTCTGCAAACTGGAAAAATTAGTTATGTTTAATCTCACTGAAAATAAGCCTTAAGGAAAAATGACTTTTAAAATTCCTTTTTACAAAATTTCTTCATCTAGTTAAGAACTAACAGAGCTGGAAACAAAGACTGTATGAGTGAAAATAAACCAAAACAACACAACACAGCTTTTAACCACTTATCATTTTAATTTAGTAAAGGTGAGAAGTGTGGTAGCACTTGGTACAAGTTTTTATTCTCTCAAATTGTTCTTGGTTAACATTAACGACTGACATTACCTTCACAGATTAATACTGACTCATTCAGGGTACTGAAATGAATATAAAAAATTAGATTATTGTACACACACAAAAAGACATCTTACTCTGCTGTGTGACTAAAAATACTATGTATCACACCCTTAATTCTCTAATTCACTTTGTGAGAAAAGCAAGAGATTAAAGCGAAAGTCTGTGGAAATGATTGCATGCTACTGTCTATAAATACATTCAAAAAAATAAAAATAGAATCAGTCTATTCTTCCAGGCTAGAAAGAGAACTGACAAATAGTTTCACTTCCCTCAGAAGTGCAGGGAGTAAATTTCCAGAGAAAACTGGAGCATTTTTTCACCTCATGCCCATTTCAACGTTCAGGCACCAAGCTAGCAGGGATCCTCTGACTGAGGTAAGGGATGTGAGGTCAAACTCTTATGTCACTGCAGAAAGATGAAGATTTCCATGTGAAGCAGAACAACAAGGATCAGCCTTTCCATTTTGAAAGAAGCCAGGAGCATCTCTGGAGTAATAAGAGGCCTGCCTGGTTGTTTTGACACACTGCTTATCATAGAATTGATTCTATAATAAGCAGGAACATCCCTGACAACTTGGTGCCTGGGGACTGAAATGAGCATGAGATGAAAAAAAACCCTGATGCTTGGGTGTGTTTGGGTGTATTTTAAACCGATGTCAATATTAATTAAAAGGAATGAAACTGGAAACAATTTTGAAGCCTTTCCCAGGTCTGCTATATATATATAAAATATATGTGTGTGTGTGTATGTATCTTTCAAGCTACTACTTGGACATTTAATTGTAAAAAATATAAAAATGCTAACAGTGCAAAGCCCACGTTTTGAAAGAGCTCACGCTTTCCCCCTGAAGTAGCATGCAATTTCTATAAGGAATCAAGTGTAATGCTTTTCTCAAGGGCCTTTTGAGTGGATTATTTATTGCTGTTTCCTGTTCAAGTTTTTATGAGCAGGTCAAGTGCCAGAGTGTTGTTCTGCTCTGCCTGCCAAGAATGATAAAAGCTGGACTACAGTTTGACAACAGCACCACGTCTAATTATTGAAGCAAGCAGCGCATGGATTGCAAAAGGGTCTCCCTACCAACCAAGTCACCCTTGATTTTACTAATGCAAGGGATATCATCTTCATGGAACAGTGCATAGTAGGACCAATAGTAACATTGTAGTATAATAATAATAACTTCTTATAAACAGGGATTATATTAATTTAAAATTTCATTTTAAAAGTTGGGGTGGTTGTCTGGTTTTTTTTGTTTGGTTGGGGGTTTTTGGTTTTGTTTTTTTTCTTTTAATAAATCAAAGAACATATTCCCATTTCTTCCAATTTAAGCATATAGCAGCAAAGGCAACTAAAGATCTCTTTCACAGCCATGAGTTACTTGCAGTCATGCTGCTATAGTTGAATCCCCCATGCTGCGCTGTCAGTGACCTCAGTGGTGACCTGAAGTAGTGGTTATATTTCTTTTTTTCCTCCCCTTAGGAGTAACAAGTAATTCAGCTTCTGTATTCTAGGCATTAGTTCTGCACCTCTATTGCTGCACAGAGACCAATCACTATACTAGGGGGCATTTGTTTTACCTTCTTACACAGATTTTCAACACAAGTTCACTTGAACATCTATGCAACATATGTATAGCACATGATTTACTTCCAGTGTTAATTGCAGGAGAAGTAAATTTATTTTCCTTGAGGGCTGAAATGAAACAGATTACTTGCTTCTCATTGTAACTGGTCCCCCAATGTGGAGACTTTTGAAGAGGTTATCTTACTAAATAAGAGCAACTTTTCCACACAACAGTTAGTGTAGTCCTGAAGTGAATAATGAACACTGTCATATACATTTACATCTGCAGTGAATACAAAGTAATAAGAAATTAATACAAACCAGAGCAAAAATTAACAAGAATTTTGAGTCCTGAAGTTGTTCATATTGGGGTTTTTCTTCCTATTTCTGGGATTTTCACCTCTCTGTGCTTCTTTTGGAAGTTCACCAGAAACTAGGTTAAGAAAGTATACAGTGTAAAATATCCAATATTTCAAGTGAGATGAAAGCCAGTAGTGTCTGCAGATGTGCATGTTAATGAAGATTTAATTGGAAGGCAGGTGCACATAAATAAGAAGCATATGGAATGGGGCAGTAGTAAACACAATAGGATAAAGCTTAATGTAGATTTAAACATGGCAGAATTTAACGTTTTTAATACCAAAATGTACTAAAACATTCAAAATTTAGGAGAGACAGCTTATTTTTGTCCAAACTGTGATGTGTGATTAGTGATTAACTATATTGTTATCAAAATGGTGAGGCTTACTTATAACCTACTATTGTTAGGTATTTTATGCATTAAATAAACTAAATTTGAAAGTAGACTGCACACAGGAAGCGAATACTGTTTCATGTATCCACTAGATTATTTCAGAAACAGTAAAAAAAATGGTTTTGGAAATACTAAATAGGGAGTGCTATTTGGATATTAGAGGTCAAAGAGGTGAGTACTTCATGGATCTAAAACATAAAAGGTCATGTTCCAAATTACAAGTAAGCGATTTGGGCAAAAAAAGAAAACAGGGAAAGAACTAAGCCTGTTCCCTTGATGGTCTGTACCATTTTCAATTTAAATTTCAAACAACAAACTACACCTACAAAGAATATAAAGTCTCTTACCTCTCTTCAAAGGAATTAGAAAAAGTGAAGTTAAGCCTGGGGGGAAAAAAAGTTAAACATGCAATAAAAATCAGGTATAAAGCAGATTCTTGCATTTGAAATGATAGCCAAACTGTGCTGAGTTACAATTCAGCAATAACTATAGTTACTAGGCCTTTTCCTCAAGACAGCACATTTCTAAAACACTGCCCTGGAAAATAGGAGTTTATGTATAGTGAAAATCAAGTGTTTTGTGGGTTGCTTTTTTGTTTGTTTTCCAGAACAAAGTAGTAGACTTCAAAAAAAATATTTTCTTTAGTATCTTCTCTGTTAATAGCATTAACTTTATGCTGCTTCTGTGCTTGGACTTAATCTGTTTTTCCTCGTTCCAAGCAAATGAGCTAGACTGAGCTGCTGTCCACCTACCAGCATAAAACTGGCACCTACCAAAAAAAAAACCAACCACAAACAGCAGCAACAAAAAAAAAACCCTACCAACACTTTCCAGTATTCTTGACAAAGCAGATATAATATATGTATTAAGTCTCAAGAAAAGAGGAGAGTTTGGCAAGCAATATTAGAAGCTGGCAATGTTGAAATGGGGATCTTTCTTACTGCTCTGCCAAGTGCTGCAAATATGTGCATTATATTAGTGAAAATGGAAAACTTTTTTGCTTGAGCATTATGAGAGCAAGACCTGCTGGGTGACAGCTTCATAGTCAGACAAAAAGGTTGTGTACCTCTGGCATAGCAGCAGGCAGCTAGACAGCAAAGCAAATGCGAGGACTTAAGTTTCAGAATGCAGTTTAATACAGAACTGGTAACCATCACTGGTGCCTTGCTCAGAGCCAACTGGGTCTCAGGTAAAACAGGATGAGTGCCATTGCGCATGACCATCTGTAAGTCTGACATTGATGAGAAAAATGAGTTGAAGTCAAACTGGCTACAGAAAACAGCTACCAAGGAAATCAGGGGAGTTGTGTGACCGTCTTTTGGGAGACCTCTGCAAAAAGGCAGGTAGCTTAAGCCCAACAGAATAAAAGATGACAAAATCTGAGACCATTCTGTATTCCTGTGCTGGGTGTAAATACCAGGCAGAGACAGACGAGCCAGAAAGGGGGTTGGCTAAAACCACCAAAGATGTCTCAGCTGAATTTTTTATTACACTCAAGTGACCTAAGTGCTACTGCACTGTCTACCAATAACACCTCTTCTTTTAAAAATGCACCAAAGTAAAATTAATAAATGAAGCCTGCCATGTACCTCTGCTACAAAATTACCTTTTTAAAATGGTTGATTAGTGAGGAGCAACCTGAATTTCAAGAGCCCAGACAGTTCTCAGCTCAGAATAAGGAGCTCAGTCTTAATGTGCTTAACATCCTTGAGTTTAAGAAAAATACCACCGTTCTTAAAACCATTGGGTTACCTCATAACCAATGTGTCCAGGGACTTCTCTCAGGATTTCTGTTAAAATAAGTTATCTATTTATTGCCTAGTTAGCAGACTTCTTACATAATAAGTATCACTATAGGGAAAGAGACCTCCTTATTGATAAGAAAATCCAATTTCTTAAAATGCAAGATGGCCTTGGCATTTGTAAGCTATTCCTGTCTACTATAATAAGTTATGGAACATACAACGTGAGAGAGTATTGCTTTATTTCATTTGTAGTCACCTCTGTCTAGAAGTGCTTGATTTCATAATATGCTTGTTTCCAATAAAAAGATGAAACATCTATGTGCACATAAAATAATTCCTAAAATAGCAGATATAAAGCATGATATTTAATTTTATTTTGTCATAATAAATACACCAAAAAAGGCCAACTGAGCTATCTCATATACCTCACTGAACTTTGATTCATTCCCTGTAAGCATTCAAATGGTTTTTCCAGTCTAGCTGTTAATGTCACTGGCAATATGAACTTTCACCACTTCCCCTTGGAAAGTACACCATGGTCTGATAAAACCTTTATTGTCAAGATAATTTAGAACAGACATCAGGAAAAGCAGATTTTATTTCATTTTCATCTCATTGCACTTCAATCTTGGTTATTTTTCTTCCTTCACAAGGTTTTATACTCTCAGAGAGATGGTGAACATCATCTCCTCCTTTTAGGCAACCAAGTTTCAGATGCTACATTCTACCACAAGTGAAGTAGGCCATTCTGTAGCTAGTCTAAGGGGTTGTAAACAGGCTGCTACAACTCATTTTGAACACAGATTTTGAAGTGTCTCTGAATAGAGTGATGACATGAGTCTGGGCAGGAGCTGATGTCCACTGAAAGTTTATTGCAAGAGCTGAATCATACACGCTTCCAGAATAGAACACCAGGCATTGCTGCAAAATAATAACAATTTTTTAAAAATTTAAAATCCTTTATGTGTGCATACACATGAATGGCTGATGTGCCACTGACTGGTGTACCAGGTAAGAACATGGAGTCTGAATGTCACAACTTTGTCGTCATAAGAGGTCAACTAATACACCACGGATTACTTCTTATGTAGTGTTTCTGCATGAGCATGTGTGGGTAACTCCATCTTCATGCAAAGTGAGCTTGAAAATAGAAATGTATACTCCACTGTCAGCCACCAAAGGACTGTGCAAAACAAATGGAGCTATTCTGTGATCTGCCTGTGTAGGCACACTAGCAAATCCATGGTGTTAGGTTAGAACACCAGCACATGAGGCTACATGTACTTTCTTATTCTGTATTATATAATCTGCCACAAAATCTATCCCTGTCAGAAAACTATGCTCCATAGTCTAGAAGATTAAACTCTTAAAAATATGTAATGTGTGTCCTAGCTGTTTGTGATCACTATGAGAGCTTAGGTAGTCCTTATCCCCTCAGTAGCCCAGTAAACTGTGCTGATATATTGATTTGCATGGTTGTGCTGCAAAACTGCTAAAGTAATTGGTGTGGCTGAAAATTTAGTATTTTTTTCCCTGCTTGCATAGGGTTACTTTTTCAGCCAGAATCGTACTTTTACTTAAGCCAAGAGACAGCAGCTGTGATGACAAAGCAGAAACAAGAGGCTAAAGCAAAGTCTGCCTGAGTATTGCTGCTGTGTATGTCTAGCACAGTCTTAGATGAAAATATATGTATGCATGCACATATATATATGTATGCATGTGTGTTGGTATATGCATGCGCCACACATACATAGATATGTGTATATACATGTATGTATGTATGCACTTACACACAGACTCAATATGAATCATAGAATGGTTTAGGTTGGAAGAGACCTCAAAGAGCATCCAGTTCCAACCTCCCGCCATAGGCAGGGACACCTCCCACTAGATCAGGTCGCTCAAGACCTCATCCAACCTGGCCTTGAACACCTCCAGGGAGGGAGCAGCCACAACCTCCCTGGCCAACCCATTCCTCACCACCCTCACTGTAAAGAACTTCCTCCTAACATCCCGTTTAAATCTCCCCTCTGCCAGTTTGAACCCATTCCCCCTCATCCTGTCATTACAAGACTTTGTGAATAGTCCCCCCCCAGCCCTCCTGTAGGCCCCCTTCAGATACTGGAAGGCTAATACAGCCTTTCAGTTTTAAGAATTAAAACAATTCTAAATTGACGTCTCAGGCCCCCTACTCCTAACATCTGCAGTGTATCTGACCTTTACCTCAGTATAGCAGTGCTAGTTCTTCAGGGTCATCACCCTCCTACTGGTTTTCCTCCATTCCCAACCTCCACAGTTTCTAAGGAAACTCGACACGTTTGTCATCAAAACTGTACGAAGTCACTGATGAAATCCACGGGAAACAAAAATAATTATGCACTGCTTTATCTGCATATTAAAATGTAAAACAAACAAAACACACCGAAACGTTTTGTCTGAGTAAAAGTAGAGTCGGAAGGTTCCTATTCAGGTCAATGCATTTACACAATATCTGACAATGTCATCCTGACCTCTGCTGGAAACGTTCGGTATTTGCAGGCCGAAACCCTGGAACGTCAGTGAAATCACAGCAACACATTGTTTAGAGACGTAACAAGTATTTCTCAGCATCTTTTCAACATTAATTATGAGACCCTACTGGAAATAGTAGTGGAGTGTTGCAATACTACCAGCAACTAAAGAGGACGTTAAAAAGTATTTTGCAGTCTTCCAATACGCTCACTTCTCTGTCTTCTATAACAATGTATCGGGTTCAGCACATGCACTCACTTTTAAGCTGATCATTTATTAATTTTTCCATGTCCACTAAGGTAATGAAAACATATCAGACTAAGAGTTAGAGCCACAGTAGGTACAAACACTTACATTACATCCTGAGCTCCTATGGACCTCGGTATTTAGAAGGTTAACTTGGAATTCAAAGCAGCATTCAGAAAAAGGCAACAACATTTTCTGTTAAAATCTCAGGTACTTAGAAAGGAGCAATTAACCTTTCCAGATTTGTACCAGAGATCACAAATGCTGCACAACTCAGCTATGGCAGATCCTGAAAGAAATCAGAAAACTTACAGCCTGGTACCTGCAAGCAAAATTCACAGTTCTGCATTTCAACCCAGCCACATCATTCACCAGCACATCAAAAATTATATCACATTTCCTGAAATGGTTGGATTTAGGAACACAGATTTTCTCAGCTGTCATGGTTTAACCCTAGCCAGAAACTAATCCACATATAGCTCCTTGCTCACTGTCTCCTGATGGAATGGGAGAGAGAATCAGAAGACTAAAAGGAGAAAATTTGAGGGCTGAAATAAAGACATTTCAGTATGTATTTAAAAAGCCAAAAATACAAGCAAAACAAAACAAGGAATTCCAAAGCAGGGTTCCATTACATCTAATGGTTAATGGGGAAGACAAAGAACATCACTCCAGATATCTGCCCTTTTCCTCTTCTTGACTTTGTGCTCAGCGACAGCTAAAACATCCCCTTCCAGCAGAAATTAAAAACATAACCACATACTAGCTGCTATAATGAAAATTAACTCTACCTGGCACATCAGTACATAAAAGCTATATAATTAGCCTGCAAGAGACTACTAAAACTTTTCTACATCTGGAGCAATTTTTGCATTTTCTCAGACAATTGCGACACAAGAGACAAGTTTAGAATTGTTCTACTCCACTTGTATCAGTTATGTAGAAAGTCAGAGCTTGCCATCCCAGTCAGGATTTCTCTTGCAAAATAAATGTAAGCTAGGTGAGATCTCAGCTGGTGCAAACCACACTCATTCCAGGGACATATGAGAAGACAAACAGTACTTTATGTCTAGCTCTTAGGATTTTGCATTTAGCAACCATCTTTGCTGCTGCTGAGTTCACATCGAATAAAATTACAAGGCACTTTATTTAGTGAGTGTTGCTTACATCATCACTCTTATTGAGATCACTTACAATGTCCTCTCAGACAAGAGCTACTTCTAAATCTTTTCCCTGATCACAGAAAGAAGTAAATGACTGTGAAGGACATCAAAGGCAAGATCCAGTTGGACTGAAACACACACTGAGCAGCTGAAATCAGTGTCCCAAACTACACAGGGGAAGAGATTATTCCTCACATTATTGATCTCTATCACCTGAAGCCATTTTGACTATGCAACAGTACAAAGTCCTGATATTTCAAAGCACATAGGGCTGTCAAAAACCCTACCATTTGGCCTGCTGCAGTGAAACTGAAGAAACTAAATCTTTGGCAAAGAACAAGAACCTTTCTGAATAGAGACACTTGGCAAGAACAGTACTCAAAACAGCATCATTTTAGCAGAACGGAATGACTAAATGTAACATAACATTTAAATGGTGCATGTTTGGAAGAGCTCATATCAATGCATACACAAGCGCTGCATATTCTTCCGAAGGCAATATGAATGCTGGACTGAGAGCGCAGGGATATCCTTCCTGACATTGGAAGTTATGCCCACTTCCTTCTTACATAAGGTGATAACATTTGGTTGACATGAATCAGTTTTGGAAGAACACAAGCTTAATAAATGCATCTTGAAATCAAGGGCAGGATGCTCCCTCCGCACTACACCGAAATCCCAAATTATAATTATGTTCTAATGGGAAGCAGCCTTACTTACTGGTGGCTGGGGCACAGCGCCAAGAAAGCTTCTGTGATCCAGCTCTGTAGTACGCCAAATACTTTATAGTTTTGGCTAAGTCTGTGAGACTCCATTTCTCCATCACATAACCAGGGATTATAGTATTTGGTTACCTCACAATGGCTTTAGGAGATTACATACAGTCCTTCTGTATTTTACTTAAACTCCTAACCTACAGGATCTTCATCTAAAAGTCTTCATATTTAATGGAAAAGTGACCATGAGAGCAGATGCAAAATAGGAAAAAATATTACATAATAATAATAAAACTTTGTTTTGAATGGGCAAGGGAGGGTAAAAAAAGACTTGTTTTCTAACTGGCATGTTGTTTAGCAATGGGAGAAAACCAAACCGCCCCTCAAATGGTAGGCAAAAAAAAACAACATTAGTCATCTTTGAGTCCTTCTATATTCATTAGTTTCATCCACAACAGCCATGGCTTACAGCAAATTATGCCTTCAGAAACCTCCATACAGCTCAAAGCTGTAAGGATATGGTTTGTTCTGCATGCCTCTTCCCTTCGTGCTCCAGAAGGGGAGATTCCTGTATAAACCCGCTGGGAAACAAGAACAAAGCCAAATGTTTGCCTCTGAGGGAAGCAGCAGGGACACTGTGGCTACGGTTTTCCATGGGGCCAAAAGTCACTCCAGAGGGCACAATGAACAGGTATTACTGCTGAGAGGGAGAGAATACATCTGGGAGCAGCTCTGTGTACTGCACCACAGGCTCAAGCAACAGACACCTGGCACACAGCTCACATGCATCCATAGGCACACAGCTGGCATCCCTTGCCATGAATATATGCTGTCTCTGTCCCCAAAAGCAATAAAGCCTCAAGGCAAAACCACAAGCACAGGCTCACTCTCACTCTTCTTGTAATCCATTGCTGATCCAGGTCACAAAAAAGGCTTTTCACCCTAAACACGATGTGATTTGGAGGCAATAAATCCATATGTCTTTAATAATGAACATGTTTATGGTGGTGCATTTCACACTTTATTAGTTGTAGTCATAGAATGGTTTAGGTTGGAAGAGACCTCAAAGATCATCCAGTTCCAACACCCAGCCATAGGCAGGGACACCTCCCACTAGATCAGGTCGCTCAAGACCTCATCCAGCCTGGCCTTGAACACATCCAGGGAGGGAGCAGACACAACCTCCCTGGGCAACCTGTTCCAGTGCCTCACCACCCTCACTGTGAAGAATTTCTTCCTAACATCCCATTCAAATCTCCCCTCTGCCAATTTGAACCTATTCCCCCTCATCCTGTCATTACAAGACCTTGTGAAAAGTCCCTCCCCAGCCTTTCTGTAGGCCCCCTTCAGATGCTGGAAGGTTACTATAAGGTCTCCTCGAAGCCTTCTCTTCTCCAGGCTGAAAAGCCCCAACTCTCTCAGCCTCTCCTCATAGCAGAGGTGCTCCAGCCCTCTGATCATCTTTGTGGCCCTCCTCTGGACTCTCTCTAGCAGTTCCATGTCCTTCCTGTGCTGGGGGTTCCAGAACTGCACACAGTCGATCCAAAGAACGCTACGATTGATGTTCCAGTATTACCAAAAGAGAGGAACCACCTCTTCTGGCAGAGCATTCATGTGTTTTTTCAAGTTTTGTGAGTCAAAGAATCTCAAGAATCTATCTACAGTAGAATTTTACTGCATGTGGCACAATAAGAGAAGAAGAAAGGCAAAGAAGTTCAACTGTCATGTCTCAGATAAAATTCGTAGTGTTTACATTTTGGAAAACAATGCACCTTGTCCCCTCATTTTTTTATACTCAGTGCCACTTCATGGCCACATTTTCTGGAACAGAAAAGTAGGTAAGGCTCTGATTTTTCTAAAGAGGCTTTGAACTTGCTGCATTATGTATGAACTCAGCTCTTTCGCTGTTGTCCACAAAGTCCTCAGTGACATAAAAGAGAAGTGACCTAGTAGAATAAGAGACAACTCTGAGCCAACGGTTGTCACCTCTTTTGAACTAAATTCTATTTAATACTTCAGAGCAGGTGTAGAGAGAAAGCATGCCTGCATATCTGTATTTAGAAGTCCTAGCATGAACTACAATATCTGGTTTTATTAAGTAAATCAGAAGAGCTTTGAAATGCAGAGTAAGTTAAAGCAAGTGCTTGATTGGTTTTGACTCTTTTTACCTCCAAGATTATAATGTGAGGTGCTTTAACAATTCCAATAAATCTGCATGATGTTGAATGAATGTTATACTAAAAGCAAACAACTATTTCTTGAACCGAAACAGTTTCTCCACTACAGAAGAGCAACAGCATTTGTAGAGATGAAAATACTGAATTCTTTGCTAAGTCACTCTTGCTTAGAGGCAAAAAGTTTCTAAATATGGATATTTGTGTTATCAACAAGATGTTAAAATTAATTCCTAGTTTGAAAGGTGCTTAACAGTACAATCAATCCGTATTTACTTTGGACCACTAATATTTAAGATGAGATACAAACATGTAATGATGATGCAAGTCAATGAGAGTTCAGAAATTTATTTGGTTTAGAACTACTCTAATCTTCAAAATTTCTTGCATCTAAAAACTATTTTGAACTTTAGCTGAATTCCATTTCTGAAAATCTACAAACCCAATGGAAGTGCTTTATAAGTAGCTAAGCGATAAGGAGGAAGAGAAACGATGGCCATGGATCACATTACTAGACAGGAGCTTAGGAGACAGAATGTATTTCATCAGTCTCTATTTATAGATGTCACATAACCAACCTGCTTGCACAGGGGTATTGCAAAGAAAAGATTCTCACAGTCTGCAAGATAAAAATTCTGTGCAAGTGAAGGCTATAAGAGCGAACACACAAGGAAAGCAAGAGATTTTTAGGAGGTAATGCATTTCTTTGTCTATACAGAACACAGTAAAATTCCTGTTGTTAATTATGACTTGTAAGTTGCTCCTGCTATAGTGCCAAAGTGCGTATTTAATGATAAAGAGATTAATACAAAGACTTTTGAGGCTTAACAAACATTTAAAAGTCATGCCATTAATTTCCAAGGATATGTTGGGGTTTTTTTAGGTATTTTTGTTTGGGTTTTTCTTTCTGTGTAACAGTAAGATTTGGGCAAGGTATAGATAAATGGTCAGATGAGCTTAATGAAATAGTGCTACTTAACTCTGAAAAAAAAAATAGCTCTCATATTTAAATATGAAAAGTTTATTTCAAGTTAAAACAATAAGACCTAACACTGGAAGCCCAACCACAGTTCTATATATATTCTAGCTGCTAAATCAAGGGTTATATCCTTGAGTGTTCCTCTACCCATAGGACTCTCAAGCTGAACAAATGTTCTCCTACAGTTGACTGATTGTGCTACGGATTTAAACTAGACATAAAACCTAAGGAATATATAACAGAAATGCCTGAAATGCTACACTGAAACATAATGATATTCTTCCTAAGTGTGCCTAAGATTTCTTACGTTATTCTTTGCTAAATCAACTAGGAGCAGAGTTCCCAATATCCAGAACTCAAACACCTCATCCGGTATCTGCAAAACTGAATATCCATTTGGTGAGTGAAACTCAGAGAAGATATCCCATAGGCAGCCTGCTGTCATGGGTCTTGATTGTTCAGCACCTGAAACAGTAAATATTTAAACATCTAAACTCCTTGTGTTGAGGTCATAAAAATTTGCTCCCTAATTTATTTATTCTTTTGTTCTTCACTACACTCTCTGCAAAACAAATACTGATTTTTTTCCCCCCCTCAGTCTTGTGTAATTAGATCATAAGAAACTCAAGATTTGTCTGTTTCTATGCATACGGAAAGTGAGACAGCAAAACCATAAATCTGTCCAAAGCTTTTCAGCACTACACCAAAAATAATCCTCCAGTTCTTTCTAGGTATTGCTCTTTCTTAACAGATAGTTACTAGATACTACAGAAATTATGTAAGGCATATAAATAAACCAGAATGTTTTCACAGTGAGAACTGACAATTTTTTTTCTGGTTTCAGCACAAAAACTGAATAATTTCTAACCGATTACAGAATATATGCAATAAACAAAAATGTTCTCTATACATTTAACTGCATTATAGAGAGGAAGAAAAAACCTTCTAAATACAGCTGTATATTCTTTCAGAAGAAATATCTGTTAATGACACGATATGCTATTTGGCAATTATGACTTGGTGACAAAAAAGTAGGTGGCGATGACTATGTTGTTAAGATTAGAAAAATTCCAGCCTCTGAGCTTGCACAGCATTACCTGGCCAAACACTATACATAAGCAAAGACATCCAGTCTGGTCATGCATTGTGGGCTAGCCTGAAATGCCATGAGGCTTTCAAAGCCATTGACTTTGCAAGCCAGTTTAGATCACTTTTGTACCTCCAATTTAAACACTTAAGGTCAACAGATTTGATTACGATATCAGTGTGAACTTCTGCATAGATTACAGGACAGAGCTTATAAGTAGTTATAAGGACATTCAGGATAATCATGAAATCACAGAATGTCAAGGGCTGGAAGGGACCTTGAAAGTCCAACTGCCCTGCCAGAGCAGGAGCAGCTGTAGCAGATCACACAGAAACAAATTCAGGCAGGTCTTGAAGACCTCCAGAGAGGGAGACTCCAAAATCCAGCTTGTTTCATAATTTCACACGCACCCACAAAATAAATAGATGATGTGACCCTTACTATACGTTTAGAAATTAGAATTATACAAGAAAAGTCAGTCAAAAAAGGCCCAAGAAATAATCTGTCTGTAGGGCCCATGGACATGTTTCCCATAGCACAGTAAGTATCTCTTTTTTTCTTCTTCTGTACATTGCAAGTTTCTCTTCTACTAATTCCTCTCATATCCTAAAGAGATCTGTGGGCAACTTAAAGCTCACAATGCTTACCATTTCAAGTGGACTTCCAAGTGCTAATTACTACTATTTAATGCTATCACAGAAGTACTAGCTACTCTGTCCAGATGTACTATCTCTAAACATGTGCTGCTTTATTTAGGGCAGCTGTTTACTCCTCAGGAGGAGTTAGGACAGGAAACTGCTAAAGAAACACAGTTCTAATTGCAGAACTTGACTAAGGTAAAATCAGCCAATCTTTCCAAGTTTTTCACAAAAAAAAAAAAAAAAAATTATACATCAAAATCATAGTAACACCTTATCCCAAGTTATGCAACTCCGAAAAAACCCCAAACAATCACATGAGCTGCATCTAGATGCTTTTTTCCTTTTCTTTACCTAAAACCGTACCTTCATCTCATAGCTTCCTATAAAAAAAACCCATAAAAGCAGTAGATTCATTCTTGCTTCATTATCATTCTTCCTTTTGCTCTCCTACAGAAGCTTTATTCATGGAACTATCAATTAAGATACTACCTTTCAAAACATAATTCCATGTCTGAATTTGCATGTTCTCTAATACACAGAAGTAGAGATCAGCCAAATACGAATCCTTAATACATACACATAATTCCAAGCAGTGGAACTATCATGAAATCTGAAATGACAAGCAAGCTCTATAAGAGGAATCTTTCTCAGGTCTTTTTGAACACTGAGATGCCTCAATTTGCAGACCATTCTGATCATCTTCTGGAGGGTCAGTACATTTTGGCTCTTGAGTGTTATCAGGTAAGCCCTTAAGGCATTTCAATGCAGTTGAAAGTACATGGGAAGCAAAGAGATCAGAGAGCACTGTACAGAAAATGTTAAGAGAGTAAATTGCATTTGTGTCATTGTAGTGGGTTTGCAGTGACCTGCCCCCCCACCTTTTAGAACCCCGGCTAAAACTCAGAAAAACACACTGGAAATTAATAAATGAAGCTTATATTTACAGCAATGCAAATATACAAGCAAATATTTACAAGATATAACAGATATTTACAGAAATATACAGTAAAATAGAAATACAGACACCACACCCCTCCTGGAGACCAAAATCCCCAAGAGAGGGAAACCAAACCCCCCTGTACCACCTCTCCCTCCTCCCCCCAGCTTTATCTCACCACTTGATGATGCTGCAGATAAGCTGAAGATCGGTCAGAAAGATTAGTGGCAGGAAGGAATGAATGGTTTTAGTAATTTTACTCTGAATTAGTTCAAAGGCAGAGAGACAAAGGAAAGAAGCTGGTGAAGTCTGCTCGACCCAGAGCCGACTGAACTGCACAAGCACACTGCCTTATCTGGATGTTTTGGGAACATTCTAAAACAACCTTCTTTCTTCTCTCTCATTCAAAACTGGGTGAAGGGACATAGTGTTTAATTTCTCACTCTCAGGCAGCAGTCTAATTTTTCACACAAATTCTCCAATTAGCTCAAACCAACACAGTCATAAAGCATTTTCACTTTTTCTAAGGATCTAAGCTGTAGGCATTCTACTGCCACTAAAATACAAGATTATTTCCTGCACTTCAAATTTGAAGAACATGTTTTAAAAGCACATTAAAGAACAGTATCAGCAGCCACTATGTAGATTTTTTTTTTTTCTTCAAATCTGGAGGAAAGGGGTAAGAATATCTGCTACAGATCATCATATGAGCAAACCCTTTTATCACCAGGTAGAGAATTTATTAAAAAAAAAATAAAATCTTACGTACATAGAATCATAGAATGATTTAGGTTGGAAGGGACCTGAAAGGTCATCTAGTTCCAGCCCTTCACCAGAGACAGGGACACCTCCCACTAGAACAGGTCACTCAAGGCCTCATACAAACTGGCCTTGAACACCTTCAGGGAAGGAGCATCTCTAACCTCTCTGGGCAACCTGTGCCAGTGTTTCACCGCCCTCGCTGTCGAGAAGTTTTTCCTAACATCTAGTTTAAATCTCTCCTCTGCTAATTTAAACCCATTACCCCTCATCCTGTCATTACAAGACCTCGTTAATAGTCCCTCCCCAGCCCTCCTGTAGGCCCCCTTCAGATACTGGAAGGCTACTATAATAAGGTCTCCTCAAAGCCTTCTCTTCTCCAGGCTGAAAAGCCCCAACTCTTTCATCCTGTCCTCATAGCAGAGGTGCTCCAGCCCTCTGAGCATCTTCGTGGCCCTCTCTGGACTCTCTCCAACAGTTCCACGTCCTTCTTGTGCTGGGGGCTCCAGAACTGCACACAATACTCCAGCCAGTACCGCTGCAAACCTCCCTGTCAAGAGGAATCAGGATCAGGTCAGAGATTGCCTGCCTCTTTCCCAGTACCCTGCTAGAGCTTGGGAAGGTCTAGAATCCTCTCAATGGCTATCCAGATACCAAGCAGTTCCAACACTGCTGCAAAGGAGCCAGGGACTATCTCTGAATTCTACTCCACTGCTCTGAGTAAAATAGACTTTCCCTAGGGCTTCAGACTGCCTATTTATAAGTGGGGCAAAGCCACTTTATGGATAAACTTTTCCAATACTCTGATTCTCCTAAATTAATGAATTGCCCAAGAAGAATCCTTGTGAAGATTTTCCTGACCAAAGCAGAACCCAAATTTAACCAGTTTGTACACAGTTTGTGGGCGGGGGTTTTCTGAAATAAAATAACTACATATTTTATAATTCCTGCCTCATTAATTACCCACAACCAATTCGGGGTGTACTCAATTCCTCCGTCCATATCACTTATGCCAAGTTTTATTTCAGTTCTGTGGAGTTGCAGAAGCAAGGTTAGGTTTGATAAATTAAAGTTGGATTGTACTGCTGTGTAGCTTGCACTAGTCCCTCCTTTCCCACTAGTTCCTTCAGTCCCTGGACAACAGAATGAATTCATTTTATTTACAGTATAAATTGTTCTCCTACTGAGAAGGACAACATTGTGTCTCTCAGTAGAGCAAGTTCAGTACATTATTTATAGCCCAATTTTAATTATTTAATTTTTCACAACCCACTGAGAAAAAAAATTATCTAAAAGACAAGCAACTTAATTGCCTCATTTTTCCCTTCTGCACACTAGGGAGAGAAATTCTCTGCAGTTCACCATTTCAGGAACGAAAAGCTAAATGCTACACCCCAACATAAGAGCATCTGTGAAGGATACCTTAAGAGTATAGTGTTATATTCCTACGATACTCAATACTGTTTCTCAATGCTCTCTGAATTGTTAAGGGGGAAAAAAGCCCCACACTTCACCTGGATAGCTCTAAAATACATGTATATACTTTTTGGACAGAGGATATTTTATTGTTACAGAGAGAGTGCTATAAAATCACCTCTCCTGTGGACAGACATTTCACATAACTGAATCATATCCTTAGCTGATCATCCAGAAAATAAACTAAGATCTGTTTTCTGGTCTTTAGAAGTAGCACTTTCATTTTCTTCCCTCTTGTTTTTACAGTAGGCCACGGTGTCTTTTTCTGCAGAAAAGGAGTAATACTAACACTATTTTAGTTACAACACAAAAGTTCAAAAGTTCATCTATTAAAACTTGCAGCAAAATGCCTGTCTTAATCTTTGTGAAATAGTAATTTAAAATAATATGAACTGAAACCTGCAGAGCAACACTTTAGGGAGCAAGAAAATGTCAGGGAAGCTTCTGCTAAATGATGCAAGAATCAAACAAGTTTGTTGACATTTTAAAAAGAATAACCTTTCTCTTTCATCTGTGTCTCTGCTTCAGTTATAGCCCTAGTTTTAAAACTAAATGGAGTAAATGACTCTAAATCACACCTGATTATAAAACACTGCTTAAACTGCATCATCTGGGATGTGTTAAGAGCAGTGTGTCCAGCAGATTGAGGGAGGTTCTCCCCTTCTACTCTGCCCTGATGAGATCTTCCTTTGAAATACTGCATTCAGTTTTGGGCTCCCCAGTTTAAGAGGGAGAGAGATCTATTTGACAGAGTCTAATGAAGTAGAGTCTATGAGGAGAGGCTGAGAGACCTAAGGCTTTTTGGTCTGTTGAAGAGAAGACTTAGAGGGGATCTAATCAATGTTTATAAATATATGAGAGCTGGGGGGGTCAAAAGGGAGGGCACAAACTCTTCTCAGTTGCACCCTGTGATAGGACAAGAATGGATGTAAACTGCAGCACAGAAAGTTCCTCTTCAGCATGAGGAAGAACTTCTTTACTGAAAGGGTCACAGATCATTGGAACAGGCTGCCCAGAGAGGTTGTGAAGTCTTCTTCTCTCGAGACTTTCAAGACTTGTATGGATGCATTTCTGTGTGACCTGCACTAGATTCTAGTGTCCTGCTCTGGCAAGAGGGTTGGACTCGATCTTTGGAGGTGTATTAACATGACTTTGAGAGAATTCATGGAACAGTACTTTTCCTAACTATGCTATATTTTACCCTGGAGTTACAAAACCCCTCTTCTAAAACAGATACTGACAGAGACTAATAGTAGAGACAGTAACAATCTCAGAACCCAAATGGTGTGAAACCTCTCGAGTATCATATACAGTTTATTGTACAGTTATCACAATCCTTCAATGGAATTAGTTTTGTAGCTAATCTCTTCCTATCAGTTACACTAGACAGAAACTGTGAAGTCCAAATACAAGGAGACCGTAGGTGTGAATGATTGCACTTGAGTCTTTTCCCCCAACCATATTTCTAAGCCTGAGACTGATAAATAGCACATCAGTTATAAATGGGCAGTAGGGTCAGTGGAACTGAAAGTTGAAAGTTCAACGAAAAGTCACAATTCTTAAGAGTTCAGGAGAAGGCCAGAGACTGATGTTGCAATGCCTAATGATAAATAGCCACAGTTGTTATAGTCCAATCTGAGAAGACAGGTGACTGGAAAACAACCGTGGCAATGTGAATACTACAGCCTCAGACCATCCTATTTCATTGCTATTTCATGTTTTCCCGTATTAGTCTAAAGTTTTTTTCTTTGACAGAAACTGAACTGCCAAAAGAGGAAATTAATCAGATTAATTAAAAATAAATCTGTCACATCTACACTAGTCCACATAATGGCATGAAAGTCTGAGAGGAAAGAGACTTCACCATTACGTCCATGAACAAGATTTATCATAGCAGACTGACAGCCAAATCTACTTCCAACTCAGATGCCTACACTGGGAAAGTTCAGAAACTGGAATTTACACAAACCTCTAGAGTCACTTGAATCTCTATGTGCGCCACTTGGAACCAGAAGCTGACAGCTTCTCTTTTGGGAAATGTATAATGTTAGACCATTTTCTTGGGCACTGGAAACACTGAATTCTAGACACACTCATACTATTGTTACTCTCACAATCCAGATAAAATCCTGCACCCCAGGAGCATTTTCCATCCTTCACCAGTGTACAACTAGCAGATGAAAACTGATGGATCAGGAATGAGCAACTGCAGGAGAGAACCTGGCCTTTTGTCATTTCCATACAGAAAGTAAACATAAGATGGTTCCTCATTTAAACTCCAATATTCTACTTCTTAGACAACAGACATCAGTGTAAAAATAATCACCATGGTGGGGTCTAGAATAAATCTCCTTCCTCCTAGATAAGATCCAGATTCTAGATAGGCTAAACTGAAAAGACTTCAAGACGTGAATAGACTTTCCAAGGCTGCATTCTAGGGTTTTTTCAGAGCTGGAGGCACAAGATTCCCAGAACCTTCTTCTGTCATAATCTTAGACGGTTGAACTGACAGGATCAGAATCTAAAACTGGTTTTTGTAAGTTATCATGTATTGATATATACAGAAAACCCAAACAAACAAAAAAAAACACACAAAAAAAAATCCAAAATCCAGCATTAGGAGTTAAATTACCTTGTGGTTTTTTTTTACCTAAATCTTCCTCTTAAAAATAAACAAACTTAATCTTTGCTTGTTGCATTTTATTGCATCTCTGTAATAAGAACAGAAAAAAACAGTACTATGTCAAGTATATTTGCTAGAAGATTTTTAGAGACAGTCCATAAGGAAATTTTACATGGAACAGCTATTTGTGCTACCTGAAAATATTTTCCAGTGTCTTCAATGCAAATACCTAGAAGATAAATAATTATGTACATTATAATATTAAAGTGAAGATGGCTAATGGATAAAATGGCCTAGTAATGTTGAAATACTTCATCTATAAAGTGAATGACAAGGCCATAACATTTAAGAGAACTTGCTTATCTTTAAAGACTAGAGTTGCAATGGGAATAAGAAAAAACAGCTCACAACATCCATAAAATGACATTCAGTCATGTTCAATATCACTATTCAATCTTCCCTATCAAATCACTGTTTACCATGGGACTCTCCCCTTGCTTTCGGAACTTCACTAAAAAATAAACATTCTTAAGTAAAACATCCCTAAGGCAGGAAATGGGGAAATTAATTCCCTATCTCACTCATATATACACACTGAACACAGAGCCTCTATGTGCTCATGTAACATTTGCTAAATGAGCACTCATTAGAAATACTAAATGGGTAGGTATTCAGCTTCTCACTGCAAAGTCACTCACTACCCTGCGTTCAGCAAGCTTCTGAAGTACAAATTGCTGGAGGTCAGGAAAGTATCAGAGCATGCTGCCATATTACACATATTCTTTCTTAAGCATCCACTACTGGCAACTATCAGAGATATAATGTGAGGCTCCATGGAGCTGTGGGACTACCCAACAGGGACACAGCAAAAATACTGGGACTGTTTACAATCCTGGTATCACAGACATTGCACATGTAGTTAACACTGCTTCTTTGTTTTCATGTCAGAGAGTTGTATTCACTGTACCACACTGCTTGCAATATGCATTGCAAGATATGCTCACCTGAGTGTAAGGAACATGCTTTCATCTAGTTATATACTTTGATATTTAATAGTATTTAGAGGTAAATTTTCCAAATGAGTCGACCTTAGCAAGCAAGCCAGCCTGAATGGTATATAAATTCTTTGCATCTTAAAAGTCAATTATTTCATTTATGTTCCAACCACTGGCTTCTGAAGCACATCTGCACACTCAGTTGGGCACGGCATGGGCAAATCTTGTTTAATCTGATTCCCCCACTGCTTCACAGCAGACAGCATGGGGAGAAGCAGTAAGGAGGCAAGGAGTAGCTGTCAGCAGTCTGATGAGAGGCCTGTGCTGGACAGAAAGGGAGTAAAGCAAGTAGAAGACAATGATGAAAGACAAGAGAACAAGGCTGAAGTTACATGGATGACTCCAAACAGATTGATCTAGAATACAACAGTGGTTCCCATTCATGAAAGGAATAAAAATCACTCAAATAAGAATCAATCCACAGAAATCCACTGATATACAGTCATCCCTTCCTAAGCTAACCATTTTGTATCTCATGTAGTGGAGACTACACTAATTTTATAGAGGTGTATTTTTAATACACTGTACCTGAGGAATCATTTAACTTGTCCATGATTCATTGCCACCTTTTGCACTTCTCTCCATTTGCAGTTCCTTCATTATCTACATATTTTCCACAGCAAAGCTGGGGTCTCACAGACAGCCTAATTGCTACACAACCCTAATTTGCTCCTTGCAGGTGATTTGAACAATGCATGGCATTTAGTAAGTATTCTGCAAATGGTAGGCATGTATGAGAGAATCATCCATTCATATGCCTGTTTTGATCCTGTCAGTAATATCCATGTGGTACTATTACAGACTGCCCTACAAACTAACAGAAATCCTGTGGGACATCAAGATTCAAACAAGAGCAGAAGGGCAGAAAGTGAGGGTTTTCAAATCTTGCCATTCATTCACAGTCATGGATCCAGATTGACTTTAGAATCACCTCTTGGGGTACATCTTCTAACCATCCAGCATAGAGTAACATGGCTGATTTGCTTCAAGTTGGATTTTTACATGGCAGAGAAACCTTTGTATTCAAGATGTTATGAAAATTAATTCTTCTCAGTAACTCAGAAAGGAGGTTGAACCTTGCCCTCCAAGATGCCAAAACTGGGACTTGATTATCAGCTGTTTTAGATAAAGAACAGATCTCTGCTGGAACTATTCCACCTTGTATAAATGGTGCAAAGAGACCCTGTCTGGACAGCTTGTGGCTACCCTCTGGCCATGCAGGAGAGACAGCAACCTCAGCTTGAACCTCAGCTTCCTGGTGGGAGCTTCCATAACAATGCTTTTGACTGCAAAACCTTTCTCTTTCTCTTCTGACCACTCGCTACACGATCAAGAAGATGTCTTATGAATCGGCATAGGATTAGATTTCTTTAAACAGAAAATTCAGTTCTACTCATATGAGACTGATACTGGGCAGATGACAAGCTGTGCAGACATCCTTACAGTTCTTATCTAGAGGCAGTCTGTTGAAATGAAAACCAGAATCCAGCTTCAGGGAGCTTTCTCCCCAACAATTTCAACCTCTGAGACAGAATTAGCAATTTTGAAAGCAAAGGTCAGCCTTCCTTCAGAGTCTACAAATCAGAAGCTGGAAATTGCAGCAAGGCAAACACTGAACTTTGAAGTCTGGTACTTTCATTTAGTGCAATGGAAGTCCTTATCACTCACACTTAAACCACAGTGACTTCTCCAAAGTGCAGATTGTACTGAAGATCTCTTGCAAGAGACTCTGAGCTGTACCTTCCACTTTGAGAGTACTGCTCAATTTGGCACTTCAAAAGAGACATTTGATTTGTCCTTGTCTTAAATGATTGTCCCTTATAGATCTTGTGCAACTGCAGCTTCAGGAGCATTTCGAAGATAAATGCTCCAGCACCCAATTTGTTTGGTATCACAGGAATTAGTTAGTCTGAGCTACTGTAATTTGTATTATAACTTTTATTTTCCTTTGGAAAATGTACTACTGCTTAGTGAGAAATAGAGGTTTCGGGGTTTTTTTTTACCTTATTTTAAGCTGTGATACCTAACATAGCTGATACTTAAGATGCAGAGGAGGTGTTTCAGTATTTTTCATTAAATCTGAAGAAAGTCATAGCTGCGGTTATTTGAGGTGTAATAGCTGAAAAACACTATTAAGATCTCAAAGCTTGTGTTAAAATGTAATCTGCTATTCTTAAGAAAACAGTTATTATCTTCCATCTCAGTGAAATACGAAGTGTGTACACACACCTCATGTGTATGCAAATGGATACAGACACAGGTTTACCTGTAATTACATTTAAGTGGCAGCACATGCAAACAAACAGTTTGGTGTACATATGTTTGCCATATTTGAAAGAAAAACAAACAAACAAAACCTATAACAACACCAACAAAGCTAACCCCAAACTCTCAAATTACCATTATTTTTCTGCATTTCATTTAAAATACTTCCATTATCCATATTGCTTTCTATGAGGGTCTCAGGGATGCTCTAGCTGATTTCAGACCTTATAGCAAGGTTACCAAGAGGAACAGAATCAGGTCAGCACATTAAATCAGATTTTTCTTTTATATCAGCTCCCAGGCAGACCTTCTAATTTCTCATGTTATTTACAAGGACATTAAGAAGGTCTTGTTCTTTCTACCTCTGTGATTTATTCTTCCCTTATGCAGATGTGGCAATTCTTTAGAAGCTGCTTAAATGTACTAGCAATATCATCTTAGTAGAATAACTTTGATTTACAAACCCTATAAAAACTCCATCCTTACATTTCAGAATTTGATTTTACCATGAAATGTGTTAAAATAGAATACTAATTATTTAATTGGATTTAAAAGTCAGTGTCTGACACCTCAAAATACACCTGGAAACACAGTACATGCTTTCACATAAATGTTTGACAAGTTGTTCAAAAAATATTTGCAAAAATTATGTATAGTATCAGAAGTATCAAAATTTAAGCTGTCATTAGAAATTACTTGGTGATAAGAGATGCTCTTAAACCAAAACCTACAGGTTTTGTCAAACAGGTGCACAGCTGCACTACACTCCCACACAAAGTTTTAAGACATGAGGGAAAACAAGACCTCCATTCAGCTAGAATATTTTTTTGGTTTTTTTACTAGTATGTATTTTGCATTTAAAATAGGACCTTTTTATTTTCCCTCTAAACAGTGCTAAACTTAGCTTAAGCTATATGAATTCAGTGCAACAATCAAAATTTGGAACTGCTTCTATTAAGATATTTTACACTTTGACTATGTGGACTCTATTCATAACCTTAATTTGATGCAAACCACAGAACATCTGGAACCAAACATTTTGCTGACTTGCTTCTCACTGCATTACAATATTGTAGGGGTCACCGGTCACCTCAGCCATTTGCCTTTAGAGTAACAACCTGGTTGGTGGCCAGAACTCTGTTAGTTTCTTTCTCCTGATAAGGAGACAGCTGAGCAGCCTTTGCCTTATCTTTCCAGTTGCAGAAGAATGCACCAAGGTACCCTTTTGTTCTTACTTAGAAGACTGTGTGTAGATCACACAACCTGGAGACACACCTATGCTTAACACTGCAGTCATGAATAGCCACAAGACATGAACCAGATGATTCTGGCAGAGACACCTAGGGTTGTTTAGTCTGGAGAAGACTGAGAGGGTATCTTACTAATGTTAACCCATATCTGAAAGGTGGATGTCTTTTCAGTGGTGCCCTGTGATGAGACTGGGGCAACAGACACAACCTGGAACACAGGAAGTTCCATCTCAACATGAGTAAAAACTTTACTGTAAAGGTGGTGTAAAGGGTTAAGCCCACCTGGGAACCCCCTGACTCCTCCCAAGGGGTGTCTGACCCTTTTCCCAGGTGTCATGGTTAGCCACTCCCACTTCCTGCTAGGACTTGGCTATAAAAAAAGAAAGCCCATCTTGTTTTCACTCTCTTTGGCCACTGCTTTGCCTGGAGTGACTGCTCTGTTGTCTCTGCTGCCAGACCACCATGTACCCCCCTGCACCTCCGTGAAGATTCCCCCATTTTTATCTGGAACTTGGACTGCTTTTCACCATAAAAATTCCTACATCCTTCCTTCATCCAGCACCAAAACCATTGACCTCGGCCTTTGGACTCAATTGCCTTCCACGGGTTGTATTTGTATTTTGTTCCCCCTTTTTGCCCTTCACCCCAGCTTCTGTAATTTTTTCCCCTCATTTCCCCTACCCTGCATTTTGTTTCCCCTTTTCTCCCACCTTCTGTAAAAAAACCTTTTTCCTCCTATTTCCCGTTAAAGTTTTATACCTTTTTTACTTCCAAATCAGATTGAGTTTTTATTGGGCTTTTGGGCTCAGGGGTAGCTGGCTTAAACCCAACACAGGTGGTGGAGCACTTGAACAGGCTGCCCAGAGAGGCTGTGGAGTCTCCTTCACTGGAGACTTTCAAGACCCATCTGGACACATTTTTGTGTGACCTGCCTTACATTATCTTGGTTTGACAGTGGTGTTGGACTCAATGATTTCCACAGGTCCCTTTCAATCCTTATCTTTGTACGATTCTGTGATTCCTCTCCTGCAGAAAGTTGTAGGTTGTTTGTAAGAAAGTTTTCCTTTTTTTTAAGTAAAAAATGGCTGTTAGATCTGGAAGTCACTCAGACTTACCCAGTTTACTGTTAAAGGCAGCAGTGTTATGGCTTTAAATAGTGAATTTGACATGAAAAAAAAAATTGCTTACAAAAACTTTTAGAAGAGACAAATACCTGTAGAAAGGATGTAAGTAATATCAGATTTGCATGAGATTAAGAAAATGCATGGAAAATACACCAATGCATTTTGAAAGCTATTTAGGTGAAACCAGAGTCTGTTTCCTAAGAGCACACTGTTTCTCTACATGGACATTCAACCTGGCCCACCAAAACATTCAAAACCTTACCTAAGCCATAACAGCAAATGCAATTAAGGAATATAGCAAAGATGATAATGTTTGTTTTCTTAAATACCAAATAGAAAGCTGTAATTGTTCACATTAGAAAAATGTCCCACCAGCAGCACATGAAGAAACATTTAATATTCTTCCTATAGAACCTGATAGTACGCTTGAAGTTACTTTTAGATCGGCTGGAAAATCTCTTAGGTGAATTCTTACCTTATGTGGAGGAGACAAATCAAACCAAAGTTTGCAGATGGATACTTTTTTTTTTTTTTCCCTAATGATAACTTTATCTCTTTTCAGTTCAATACCTCCTGTGCTCTCTTCTGGCCTAATTTTGACTGTGATAAATGCCAGAGTTTCAGTGGAGTCACCTGAGTTCCTGTAAGAAAAGAACTGAAGTAACAAATGAATGCACTCAACATTCCAGCTCTGACAAGACTGCTTGTCAGGACACTAAAAGCTTTGCAAGGCTATAGGTGAGGTAAAGCCCCAGAAAGGCCATTATTTAGATAAAATTGCACTTCACTTTTCTACTAATTATTCTCTATTAACATAATGATGTTAAAGCTCATTCAGGCTAAGCAAGTCTACAATTTGTACAGGTCTGACACAGGCTGTTTTATAGGATTAATTCCCAGGAGCCTTGTATGGCTAAAGGACATTCAAATTAAATTTCAGCCTTGGTGTACACAGGAGAAAGACACTAAGTGCCCTCCACAAAGAGGCACTGCAAAGCACAGATGGCTGAAAAGGTTTTTCAATATAACTACTTTTCTTTTGCTACCCATGAACCTTACAGCAAATGTTTTTCACCTCTTGGTAAAGGATGAGCAAGCATGTGAGTTTGAACACAACTGCATCTATTCTTACAAAATTGAGTAGAAAATGACCACAGAAGTACAGGGTGAATACCAACCCCAACCCTTCTGCATAGATCCCAAGGTAGAGCAGAGGACCCAATATAGCCCATACTGCAGGATGAGGCAGGCAGGAAAGCTCAGATAGAGCAGATAACAAAAACAGGCACTGTACTGGCCAGGGCCAACAGTCCTTCCAGCGCCATGTGCTGCCCCTGATGCTATCCAGAGGACATACTGGGAAAAGCACACTGTGATTTTTATTCTCTACTATATGCTCCCAACTGCTGACAACCTGCAGCCTTGGGGCTTACAGAAACAGTTGGTGTTTCTTTCCAGGGCTGCCAGCAGGTAAGAGCTCATGCTTGGTGTACTAGAGCCTTTCTGCATTTATAGGGTTCATTTGATTCTGCTTCAAAAAGAGAGTCCCTCATAAAGCATAGACTTCAGCTGGAGGGGAAAACTGAAGCAAGTAGATCAGGTAATCTCATTGTCACACAACACATTTAAGGAAGAGTCCTTCTCTAGAAACTGTCCTAAAGTATCCAACACATTATGAAACATTTGGGTTAAAGCCAACAATTAAATAGTATGTGACTACATGGTATGTAATCTTAAGATAATTTAATAAAAACATTATTAAAGGATTGTTTACAGTAGAAGCTGTACTAAACTGTACTATTTTAATACCATGATAACACTTCCAAGTAGCTTTAATTTACTGGAAAAAGTATATGCAAGCATTCCTCTAAGATCTGTTTTCTGAACTGACAAACATTATGTTGCTTAAGAACAAGAAATAAACGCCTAGTTCCATCTCTTACCACCAATTTAAAAACACCTTAAGATATCTTACCTGGAGCACACAAGAACAAAAGTTGGTTGCTTATGCTGTTAAACCTCACTTATTTCATACAAGATGAGAAACAAAATACTTCTTCCTTCATTAGAACAGCTCCATTCTTCCTAGAAAATACAAAAAATAAATTAAAAGATAATCCTACTCCATAAAATAAAAGGTTGTCAGATTTTTTAACTAATAGTAAAACACCATATTGTAGTTATACTAAGCAAACAATGTTTCCCACTGTATTATTAAATTCCTCAATGTCTAAAAAGGTTGACTGAGGCTCTAAAAAGTCAGTATTTAATATGTAAAGTCTGACTTTCAGATGCCCAAGTGATCATTAAAAAAAAACAAAAAACGAAAGCTGTACAGCTACAGCAGTTCATTATTGCTAGAAAGATAGGTAAATCCACAAGACTACAGAAAAACATTGCTAAAGTACCATTAAAACTTGCAGATCTGCATAAGAGGAACACATTTATGAAAGTATTTATAGTTCACATTTTTGCTTTTGGAGAGATGAGTAGATAGATTTCATATATCCTATTGCTTAAACATTTCTCCATCTCCTAAGAAGTATTGGATTTCAAAGAAAGTTTAAGGCAAGTGTGGTCCTCTACTGCCAATGATACTATGGTGTTTAGAGCCTCTTTTAAAATCTCGCCCTAAGCTGAACATAAAATGTAAAAAACATTGATATAGATGTACCAATCATCAGAACTCTTTCTTGTACCATGCTCCCTCATTTTATTTCTGCAGTGCTTAACTACCTAAGCCAAACAAAAAGATCCTGATGGTGTAGGATTTCAGAAGACAGTCAGCTTTACAGAAAAACAACAAACCAAGCAAACATAAGAACAAAAATTTAAAGGGGAAAAAAAAAAAAACACACAACAGAAGAAAAGAAAAAAAGCAACAAACATAACCCACACAACAAAACAAAAGAAAAAAAAAACAACAAACATAACAAACCTAGCCAAACAAATCAGCATGACTTGGGTATCCCAGATTCTTTTGATTTAACATGATCTGAAGACCCCAGTGCTTCCTTCACTTTTTACATAGTATTTATTTTCTAATGCTATTTTCTTCAATTAAATTACACGACTGTACATGTAACCAGCATCAGAATACCAGTTATGGAAATCTTAAAAGGTTCATATTGCTGCTGTTACTCATTTGCCTAGTTTTGGCAGTCCTTTCATGAACATTTGTTAACTTGTACTTGAGTTGTTCTGACCCTTAAAACCTTTCCCCAAATTGCTGAACAGGGTTTTAGAAAAAGAACTGTGATAGAGAAAAGAACAGAAAATCATGTTTCACATATGTGTAATATTTCTCTCTGTCTTCCATGATTATAGAGGCAAGAAAATTTCCAAAACTGGGATTTGAAACTGCACATCTCCTCCAATTTCAAATCATGAAGAGCATTTACCTCTGGGAATTGAAAGTGAAAATTACAGGACTACACTCAGAACTAGTTTGTAGAGCAAAATATTGACAGAGAGGTTGTTACCATTACTTTTATTATAAAAAGAAGCATTTAGCATGAGAAACTAACAGGACTAACAACAGGTAGAACTCATCTCATATGTCTGTACCGCAACAGGAATCCTGGTAAAACAACCAGTTTAGAAAGCTATTTAGTAACTTTGAAGCCCAGTGCAGTCGACTTCTGCAAGGAAGCATCAATTGCATGAAAACAATCCAATGAACTTGTCTGGTTTCTGCAATGCCATCGTGACTCTAGATTCCTATCTCTTTTTCCAGGGATTACTTAATCCCAAAAGAAGTTTGCACAGTGGTTTGACCTACTACTAGAAAGCAGCTAATTCTGATGCTGATGACAGAAAGCCTTTTCCCAACACCCCCACCCTCCTCCTCCTTCAAGAGGAGGCAAGTACAACTAAATAAGGACTAAAAGCTGCCACTAAATGGTCATTTCAGCAAGGTTGTTTTGCATTAGTATCCAAGTTGCTGCTGCTGTTTATGAAAACAGTGATCCATGCAAAATGCCATACAAAATATTTCTGACCTCTTACAGTTCACTTGGGACACAGAGGCTTTAACAGAGGAAAGAAGGTACAAACTAGAAGCTGAAAATGACAGTTTAAATCCCACTTTCACCCCCCAAAAATAGCTTGACTGAAATTCCATTTAGCACAGAAATTGCTAAAAATTTAATAATTCCCTATAGTACACACACTTCACTGGTTTTAATATCAGCATAATAAAACTGAATTTTAATTGACTTTATTATTACAGTTATTCTGTCATTGTGCTTTCAAGTACCTTGCAAATTCCATTTTCTTTCACAGTACCTATTAAGTGACAATGGTATTCCAGAAAAATAACCCTCCAACATCAACCAAAAAACAGTACAGATTAGACTTGGAGTGTGAATATATCAGATACCAAGGGCTAACTTAACATTCTGAAACATGTGCTTGCTCCACATAGCACTCCAAAATCTGCATACTTGTATTTGACCTATACATTTTCCCCAGTTTCTTTTATACTTTTTATGTGCTTCATTACTTCTGAAAGTGATTTTTTAAAATATTCCTTTTAAAAAAAATCAAAACAACAAAAATTTTGAAATAATTTTTAAGGTTGCACATTTGCAGAGGTCTGAGTAGCTTTGAACAAAAATGCTGATTATTAGCTTTGAAAATGGAACCATCAGTCTCTTGCAAACAAATCTACTTGCATGGCAACTCATAGCCAGCCATAACTCTTAAAGCATGAGTTTAGACTCATGAGTTTGGACTTTTTTCCTGAACATGCAGTATTCCATTTTTTCCTTTATGGAGAATCACAACACACACACACAAACACATGCACGTACATGCATTTGTGCCAATCCAAGACTACAACCAGCAACTGGTCTGTCTCATCAAGAGGAGGAAAAGATGCAGACTGGCCTGATAGTACATAATCAAGACTTGTTTTAAACTCATTTCAGGCTTTCTTGAGTGGGAAAGAGGCAGCATCCCATCAACTTCTCTAGAAGCTCAGTTACAGAAGTAAGATTCAATACCTCAATCAGAAATGTAGTCCTCAAATAAATTTTGTTTTCATTTTATTTCTGCTTAACTTTCCTTCTATATATTGTGGGGGAAGCACACAATTCTCCACTTTCAAAAGATGTTCAAGAAATGTATTCACTCTTACCCTTAATGCTTTTAGTACAGATTTTTTCAGTTAGCTAGGATTTTAAGAATATACTCTTAACACAAAACAGAAGGTGACAGTGAGACTGTACATCTCCAAGTTTTGTGTTTCTCCCTGCCTCAAGGAAATATCAGGTCCAGTTGCTGAAGGGCTGTATTTGCTCAGGGATACCTGCTTGTAAACTATGACAGACAATACTTGGCTCTCCAAAATTGAAAGCAAGTTTCCAGGAAGTGTATAATCAATCTTTCAGAGGAGGAGTAAGGCAGGAATCAAACTTTCATACGTTTATAACCCTTCATTACAACATAGTACATTAAGATTTTTCCAAGCGTGCGTCATACAGATTGCCACTACATATCCCCAATGAACATTTCCATTACAGCACAAACTTTGCCACATTGAGGATTTATAAGCCTTAATACATGAAAAGGGGATAGTGGTGCTCTCTATTAGTTTTAAAAACACAGGACATTGATTCAGTTCAGAAATCACTTGGTACAGCCTAGAAAGAGCTTAAGAATAGCAAAATCCAAAGACTGTAATAACAGAAGACTCCAATTTACTACACTTTCATTCTGTAACATGGTATACATAAAACTGCGAACAACATAAGGGGAAGTACTCTTTTCATAGAGTTTATTTTGAAAAAAAAGAATAGCTGGGTTTATTTTACTTTTCTTGTTGCTGTATTAAAAAAAAAAAAATCATAGCTCAGTCTGGCATTCCACAGGCATAAGTTGTTCACTTCAGGCTGACCATAGCAAATTTGCTTAAAAAGAGGAATGATCTATGTGATAAAACAACAAAGGGTCATTACTACATGTATTAATTCCATCCTCGAGTTTCAATAAAATTTCTCTCTGAATATTTTGTAATGAATATGTTGTTCACCTAAGGAAAGTTACTGCTACTTTTGCATAAAGCCTGTGGAACTACAGAAAAAGCTCAGCGTCAGAAGCATTAAATACTTCCTTCTATTCAGTGCCAGGATTTTGATAGAGCAGGCTGGCACCTGAGAACTTCTGTCAGCCCTTAAGCGTTCCATTTTCAAAATGACAGAAGTCCATCATCTGCAGGCTGACAGCCCTATGATGTACTGCCAGCAATCCGCAGTGTGACACAGCTAGCACAGCAAAGCTGAGCTCTGTGTAGCAGGTAGAACATCATCTTTGGTCAGGAAAGCAGGAAGAATAGCAGCAAGCACAGAGCAGTTTCTGGGTTAATTAACTGCCATCATATAGCAGCTCTTGGCACAGACATGACAAACAGCCTTAGTTCTCTAGCTTGTGAAACGCGCTGTAGCTTACAAGCAGTGGAAAAGTCTTGAGAGATGGAGTTTTTAAACTTGTTGATATATAAAAACTGAATTTCAGAAAGATTTCTGGGAGAACAGACTGACCTTCACTTCACTACGACTTCATTTCAGGTAAAGAGTAGCAAGGTCTCCCCTCAATCCCTTTTTGCCCAGTTGAAACAACCCCAGTTCCCTCAGCTGCTCCTTATAATATATGTGCTCTAGACTCTGCTGCAGCACATTAGTGTAGTGCCATTTTGGCCTTGCATACTTGGGACTGAGTGGCACATAATTAAAAAAAAAATAAAATTGAAACATTGAGCAAAAATTAATCAAGAGATAAGAAGCTATCATCAATCTTCATCCAAAAACTGTAAAAGACTACTTGTACCTTCCAACACGACCAGCAAATAACATTATGGTTCTTTGTAGCATTTGACGTAAGCCCTGGCCAGTCTTTCTCAGTACTCTGTAATGTGCATCTCAGGGGTTTGTGTAGAAGGAATTTCTTACTGCCTGTGGGATGAAGAAATGTGGCAATACATGCCACAGAAAAGGCCAACAAAAGCCAAGACCAAGTCAAAGGATAGAAAAACTCTTCCTAAAGAGTTTTCTTTCTTTACTCAGTCTCCTAGTAAAATTCCAGTTAGTTTTGTCAGTAGTAAGTGATGCAGAGTATAGGGGCCTGAACCCAGTCGAGTGCTACATGCTGAGAACATGCAATTGTGCAGTCACTGTCAGAGCACCATCTTCCTCTCCTGCATTCCTTGTCATGGTGGAGCTGAGCTCTGAACAGTTTCCCTGTCCTCACTTCACCAAAGAGCAACCCGATCCTTGCCTGCACTCTGCCTGTCAACCCTGCAAGTGGAACCAACAGGTGGCTGCAGTTCAGTTCAGTATATGCTGACACACCACTCCACTGAGCCTATTTAAAAGGTTAATAACTTTAAAAATCCAATTAGAGAACCGAATTAGCTAAAGTAATCTTTGATCTACCTACCAAGTCTCAAACTAGGTGATCACAATAAAGATTAATCTCTTACTCATTTTTTCAAAAGGCACCAAATAGGATGTTGGAGGCTTCCCCAGTCACCTTTTTCAGGTAACCACCACACTGATGCCACCTTCAGAGCAACTTCAAATGCAACAAAAAAGCTCAAACCACAGACTTTGTGTACCAGTGTTCAACTGAAGTATTATGATGTTGTCAATCCTGACAAGAAGGTAGGAGACATTGCCATCCATGCAAAAATATAGACCAAGTGTGATACATTGGGTCAAAATTATCTAACTCGATAGGAAAAGTACCAGTTAAAGATATGGTGCCTTAAATGATAGACACCGATTTTATTTCTTCAGTCCTGTATCTCTGCAGAATTCTTTCTCTGTGACCTAGACCAAGTCAGATAATTTGTTTTCACTGCTGCTTCTTTACATGTATACATTTTCAAACAGATAACAAACCTGCAAGTTAGTTACTAACCAGTTTGTAGGTAACCAGCTCTACGCATCCAGGCAAAACCTTGTTTCACCATTTCATAAGCTATTCTTTCTCCTCACTGCTAAGCATCAGTAATAGCCATTAAAACCAATCAACCAAAACACCCCAACACCCAACCAACCAACAATGAAAAAACGCTAACAACCAAATGAAAAAAAAAATTAAACCCCAAACAAAAAAAACCCAACCCCAAATAACTTGTCAACCAACTAAAACCAACCAAAATAATTTTAAAATCCACAAAAAAAAACCCCAAACCTAGAAGTATTTCCCTAGAAACTAAAAAAAAAAAACCAAACCAAAAAACAACTTTCCAAAACACAAAGCTCCAACTAAAGCTTCTAAAAACTCCCAGCATATGGCTATCCTAATATGTCATTAGCACACAACTTCCAAGTAGAAAGGTTACATTCACATCAAATTATTTTAAAACATTTTCTAATTATCCTCAATCCCCTCGTTCAAAGGCATCCCAGAGTTTCAGAAAGCCCCATCAGCTCCCTCAGAATGCTCTCTAGGAGATGGTAAATCCTGCCAAAGCCATGGGATTGGTAGCAATCAAAGCAAGTGAATTTCACAGCAAAAGAATCCGTTGAAAAATGTTGCATTACCAATCGCTGGCCATTTTAAAGTCAAAAAGCTGTTTAGTATGAATGGCAACACTCACTACAGCCATTGCAACAAACTGCTGAGAGAAGCTGCATACCCTCACAAAATACCTAATCACTGCATTTTACTCATTGGTAAAATCTACATCTTATTTCCAGTGCCCTTAAAAGAAAAAAATAAATGAAACAACAAAAAAAAATACAGTTCATATGAAGACATCAGCAAAAAGTGTAAAGTCCTTATTTTCCCTAGCTGCAGGCACGAAGTGTGATGAAAAACTTAAAACATCCGTACCATCCATGGGACCTCTAAATATGCCGCTCTGCCCGGGCAGAGCAAAGCACAGCATTAACTGCTAAAAAACCAAACGCATTTTGAAACACCCCGAGCTCTGTAATGCCTCGAGTGGCTTTCTGTTCATTCAAGAGCAAACCGTGGACAAGGTCTGCACAGAATCCCTCTCACGCACCTCGCCAGAAGCGCGAAGAGGTGCGCAGCTGCCACCGGGGACCCCTCCGAGCTGCAGCAGTGGGCAGCCACGACCTGCTTCCGCGGTCACCGCTGCTGCCCGGAGCGGGGCCACCCGGTGACCGGCAGATGTCCTCCTTGCTGCGCAGAAAGGCCGCCCTGCCCCAGAGGTGACACTGGGCATGGTAGGCGTGTTGTGGGGCACTGTTCGCTACCCTTCGCCCCGGGACCAAAGCCCTCTGGGGTCTGGCGGTGTGCACTGCAGCCGACCCCGCTTACACGGCTCGGGAGCAGCCCGCACTTTCCGGTGGCAAGAGCAAGTTTGTCATCGCGTCCTAAGAGCTATGTTAGGGTGCCTAAGAATTGAAGCTCATGGGAACCTGGCCTCAAAGCAGAGGAAATTACATCTCCTGTCTAGCTGTAACTGGAAGTCTTTCGCCTAAGGGCAGAGAGTTCGCCTAAGGGCAGAGAGCATTCGGGGGTTTGTAGAACTACATCCAAGCACAAGCAACATCCTTCAGCTGTGGCTCTGCAGCTTCTCATCACCCAAAGCCAGACTTTGATACTTCCAGTAAATCTATGCAGACAGAAGAAATTTAAAATATTCCTGAATCCTTCTCCCTACTGCCTTCCCAGATAAGCAGCGTCTCCATCACTGCAGAAAACATTCCTTTCTTTCATGGAGCGCAAGCAGGGATTTTTACCTCAGGCCCTAGTGGACCCTGCTCCCTGAGCCAAAACATCACAAGAGCCTCTGAAGTAATTGTTTACACCATTAGGATCTCTGAAAAGGTACGATGGTCACAGCAACAAACTAAACCCAGCACAGACAAATCTACACAATAAAAGCATTGCCAACAATACATACAGTCTATACACAGAAAGGCAGTCCAAATTAATGCATTATTTCCTAGGAAAGTAAAAATAAATAATGTTATGTATAGATTTATCACTGAGCACTGCAGTGAAAACTTCCAAGAGACATAGTTTCGGAAGATGAGCCATTTAAGATAAGAAACAGAAACATTTACAGTATCATAATACAGTAGTTAAGAGGTTGGTCAAAATGGAACAAATAGGAAATGTCAAGTATGCTAACTGCACTCATCATTAGGCTGTCCTATGTGAGGTCCTTCAGAAAGCAGAAGTTTCCATTTTGGCACATCTGCATTCATTTTCGGGCTGCCTGATGTAATTTTAACCTGAATGTTTTCCTTTCTCTGATGTAAGAGCCCTACTACCAAGAGCTGAAATTTGTAACTCAAGGATTTAATATGTAGAAGTAGCTTCCCAACCTCCTACACAACCCCACAGTACACGCTGTCAGAACATTTGTTATTAGCCTCAAGTACCACAAAAACTTTCATGACAGCACACTATGCTGGTGCCAAATAAAGCCATGTCAAGTATAACTATACCAAGTGGCACTGGAAGCTCAGTCATTATCCAGAAAGTAAGATATACCGATGCTGGGTGGTTTTTTTTCCTCCAAAGTTGTTTTGGCAATGTCATCCTTGGTATAACATCATGGCATACAGCTTTCATGTTACTAGGAACTACTATTCAGGAGAAGCACAGACTTCTTCATCAGTGAGCTGAAATATAAGCTATAGCAAACAAAATTTGAAAATGTTGTAACATTTGAAGGAAGTACATATGCTGGCATGGATCAGTCAGTCACAGTCTAGCTGAGACTACTACAATTTAAAAAAATCAGTCCCTCCCCAAACTCCCATGAGTGTTCCAAGTCCTTAGTCCACACTTCGGGTTTCACTATTACAGACTAAAGTCACACACACAATACCGTTTCTTGTAGAAAGTCTAAAGGAATTATTGTTCTCCCCTTGCTGTCTGCCTGTCCATGCAATACAAAAAGGTTTAAAGAACTTTAACACAGATAATGAGGAAGATACAGTCCCACAGTAATAGGAAGCAACCTAGATACAGAGCACATATATGGGTCAGATACCAACTTAACATAAATACCAACTTAAACCACTGAAATACACTGATTTTTTTGCCAAAAATTACTTTTGACTGCAATTCTAGTAATTCAAGATGAAGCATGAGTATCAGGGTAAACTGAGTATTATTCAGCATCAGGAGAAGCCTCTATAGACTTCACAAAACCTGGACAGATAGTTCTGAGACTTTGTGCATGAGATGCCACTTACGCTTCGTAAGTGCCAAGCTCAGAGAGTGTTTGGTTAAGTCAGTCTCAAAACAAGTACTTTTTTTCTTTATTTCATTCATTATGTCAAAACAGAATACAGAACAGGTCTACAGCTTGAACTATCGATAAATCTTACTTCAGGTCTAGGAAGGTTCTCCTCTCCCTCTACACTGCCCTGGTGAGACCACATCTGGAAGACTCTGTCCAGTTTTGGACTATCCAATTCAAAAGACAGCGATTTGCTGGAGTCCAGTGGAGAGCTATGAGGATGACTGCAGGACTTAAACATCACTCCCATGAAGAAAGAACTGGGGCTGCTTAGTCTTGAGAAGCCTGAAAGGAGATCTAATCAACGTCTATAAATATATGAGGGGTGGGAGTTAAGAAGGTGATAGTTTCTTTATGGTGGCGCTTTGTGGTAGGGCAAGCAGCAATGGGCACAATCTAGAACATGGGAGGCTCCACCTCAACAAAGACAGACACTTCTTGATGGTGACAGAGCACTGGGAAAGGCTGCCCAGGGAGGCTGCGGAATCTCTCTCTGGAGACTTTCAAAACCTGTCTGGATGCATTTGTTTGCAGCATTCCTTCAGTGATCCTGCTTTGTTGGGGGACCAGACTCAGTGATTTCTAGTGGTCCCTTCCAACCCCTAATATTCTGTCATTCAGGCTCTCAAACCACTGAGTTGCCAGACAGTGTGTGTGTGGACAGCATTATGTGATCCATAGATCCTTTACAGGCATACACACCAGAGCAGTTCCAAGAAAATCACTCAGGAGCCTGTAGAAGTGAAAGCTGAAGATGGAAACATGACAATCGTGGTTCTGTATCACTAGCTCTGCCTAGTAGCAAAGACATGGTGGTAAGACCAGCTGACAGTGAAGCACAAACTAAACAACCAGAAAACCAGGGAAGTGACTTAAATGGAGAACAGGGCAGGTGAGGAGAGGGGGAAAAAAAAAAAAAAAAAAAAAANGGGAAAAAAAAAAAAAAAAAAAAGCCCGAATCTTTATTTGCTAGGTACTCCAAGCAAAATATGAAGGATTACCATCCAGTGGATGCCATTCTGAAAATAATCCTTTCTCACTATACATTTCCCAGACTGCATGAAGGGGATTTGGGTTGATCTTAATTACCAGAATGCAAATGACTATGTTCTTTCAAAGCGTTGCCTCAAGCAGCTGTTTCTGAGCAGTGCAAGTCTTGCCCTGCTACTTACAACAAAGATCTGAAATTCATGGTGAAGAAAAATTCACAGTCAAGTCTGAGATTTTAAACACAGACAACAAAACTGGATGGAGCACATGTGTACAGTAGAGATTGCTGGAGCTTTAAGAGCTACAGATGTCTGCAGAGGTTTTGTGCACTTGCTCCCATAAGGGTAACAACTGAAATACAAGAGCTGAATCAAGCAGGAATATTCTGCTGATAGACACTGAACTAGAGGAACACCAATACCATTGGTTTGCCCACAAAAAAGATGTTCCTTAGAAATTAAGAGTATTTGCAGTTACTAGCATCAAGCCTGGGATCTCAACAGACCTCTAAGGACACAATACTACATAATGAAAAAGTGCCTATCAAGTAAATGAAAAATAATTTCACTTGAAAGAATCACTCTTCTTTTGAATTCTACCTAATGCATTTTGCTAAGAGACTTCTATAGATAAGAGATTTTCTATACCTGTGTGAATATCCTCTCCAGAAGCAAGCAATGTAAAGATGCAACTACTCCACTCTCAAGCCATGACACCCATTTTTCTTGTATTCTTCTAGACACAAAACTAGATTAAAAAAAAAAATTAAGGTGTGTGTGTATATATATATATATAAATGATGCACCACTTAAACACAAGAATGTTGAAAAAGGCACCACTCTTAATATAAGGCCTCCTACAGATATCTGGACTTAGTGGATTTTAAGAAAAAGCAACAGCACAAAATGAAGAATATAAACAACAACAATCACTGTCTCTCTTTATAGACCTTTATGTTTCTTTGACAGCATCAGACTGTTTCCTGTGTGCTGCTGTTTGTGTTGGGTACCCTTCTGGAGCCACAGTCCTCACATGCATACTGGAGTAGCCTAACAAGAATCTGAAAGATATTTAATGCACATGTTATAAGGGGTTTAATTCTGGTTTTAATCCCTGAATTTGAAGTATATGCTTTTGACTATGCTCAAACTTCATGTATTCTAGAGCAGACCTATTCATTGCAGTCACTCTCTGCAGTTAAGGTACGAATTGTCCACAAAGCAAAGGTGACTTTGTAATAGAAGTTTAAGTCTACCCCTTGCTTCTTCTGTCATTTCAACATCACCATATCTAAGAAGTCAAAATTCACCCCATCAATCCTCTTCATTTGTTCAGATATATTCCGTTGCTACTCACAGTCTTCTGGTAGGCTGGAGCTAACAGATCCGCTATAGCAGCTATAACTAGAAATGATAAGATGTTAGATACTACCAAATATCAGTTGAAGTGAAGCAGAATGTTAGGTCAGCTAAAAAGAAGACATGCATATGGGGAAAAAAGAAAAGAGCACCTAAGTGAAAGACTGCAATGTTTTATGAATCCTCCATGGCTCAAAGCAACAACTGAAGGAAAAAAACCTCTTGAATTTAATTAATGACACTGGTGATTTAGTAAGTAAACTTGGGATTAATTCCTGTAATCTCTGTGTTCTATAAACTGGAAAAAAAAAAAAAGATAAAAATGTCGTAATTCCCACACTGAAGAGAAACATCTATTTACAAAATTCAGTCACAGGTTATTAGGTAGCCAAATGAACTGTATCACTTTACTACCTTAGTTATGTGTATAGCTTTTGTGCACATCCAAGCTATCAGCTGTTTTACTGTGGTGAAAAAAAAAAAAAAGTTATAAAAGAAAAAATAATATCTTAATGATTTAGCTGAAGGTTTAAATTCATACAAAAATATTTAAGATATTAAAATAGTAAAACACATACTTAATTTTTGCTCTACCAGACAGACCTTCTCCATTCAAATAAATTAAAATTATTGCAAATGAATACAGATTTATTTTCAGTACTATGAACTATAAATGGATTATTTTCACACTTTAAAAAAATACAAGAAAAGATGAAACAAAGAACAAGCCATCTTGTCCTTGCTTGCTTCCTCTCAATTTAAAAATCTTAGGTATTCTTCCCAAATGAAATACTTTCTTCTGTTTGGTTTAGAAAGACTGCCTTTTCCTTTGTACTTGTCATGGAAGACTATGTAGATGATGAGGGTAACTGGTTTATGCACGGCTGAAGGAGAACTTCCCTTAAATATTTTCACAAATATTCAAATTCAAAATCTGTTAGCAACAGGAAAATAAAATTGCTCTTTCGCTTTTAATTGTTTCCACCACAAAGAGTGAAAAAGGCAAACAAAGAGACTAATATGTTCGAAACCTTGGTTAAAAGTACACAGTGCTAAGTTGTTTGAATTCCAAATCAAAGTGCAACAGACGTAAGAAGTCAAAATTTTTAAATGCATCTTCACCCTTTTTGTAATACGCATATTTTGATCTCAAAAGGTGTCATTTAACACAGCAATAGTTTCAGACCTACAGAAAGGCTCCTGAGTAGTAACACACTAGCAACTTCAGTGTTATTCTTATAAAAATATTTGATAAAATATTATTTTGACAATATTTATTGTCAAAATAAATTATTTGACAAAGTAGGCAGCACTCCAACGTTGAAAACAGAAGAACAAAGCAGCCCTAAAAAGATTTTGAATTCAGGGTCACATTGTAGTCACTGCACACTGTGAACTTCCATCTCACAAGAGTGAGCAGCTTTAAAGACTGAAATGTACTGACTGAACTCTGCCACTTCTTGCATATGAGATGCCTACATTTATCCCTACTATATATCTCTCTGGTCTAAGCTTGATCGCTCCTCCTCTGTGTCTCTCTGTGTTCTTTTATTTGTGGGTATTTGAATAAACACCATTTAAAAGCCTGCAATGAAAGGTTGAGGGCCGCTCCAATAAAAACATACAAACAAATATTTACATATTTTACTTTTTGAACACAAAACGTTCTCTATAAAGTTGGAATCAAAATAGTGTCAGGTAACAGGATTACCTAAGGATGCATTAAATTTATTTTTCCATAAAATAATTAAGTTTTTTTCATTAAAACCAGACAGTATTTCAGTTCTACAAAACAAGTCCTATAGATGTTTTGGGGTTTTTTCCACTTCCAATAGAAATTTAATTAGGACAGACAAATGATTTCTGAGATAGTTTGTAGCAACAGTAGGAACTCATTTCAAGTAAGGAATTAATGTAAGGTTTTATTTCTGGTCAATTACATGACTAAAATACCAATTTTTTAAAAAATTATTAATTCTTAAGCTTAAAAAATCCCCCTTTTTAAAAAATCTTTATTTCTTCTACTTAAACCAGCTTCTAGAAATTTTGCTCCGATGGTGTAATATATTTCTATTCAAAGTACTTAAAAACAAAATTTCCCTATTTTTTTCCCCTAAGAATAGAAGGTGCCATTATTGTTTTGTTTCAGAAGCCAGTCCCCACTATAAGAGAAGACCTGGCACAGCCACAAAAACATACACAAAAAGTGTTTTGGTGCAGTATCATACATATTAGTAAAGAATATACAAAAAAACCCAAAAAACAACAAACAAAAAACCAAAACCAGAAAACACAGTGTATAATACTGTGACAGGTTTTCAATATATTCACATACAGTAATCTCTGACTACCTGGAACTAAAGTGGCCATAAATCCTGCAAGAACCTTGTCATTTAAAAAAAAATAAACAAAAAACCCAAATGAGTAACTCATCAGTAGACTGTTATCTTCTCTAAAAATACCCGTATTTTACACTAATATACAAGGTATCTGCTTGCAAACACAGAAGTAGCCATAAATAAAACTTTATTCTTTCATTTCATTTACAAGCTACCAAGTACCATGTATTTACACAGCACTGGACACTTAAAGTAGTTGCAGTCACAAAATGATCCAGACAGCTGTTGATAAAGTAGAGGATCTTAAGATAAAAGCAAAGTAATACTGTAACAGATAAGTGGCAAAAAAGCAGTTTTGCCATAATGATCAGACTTGCATGTTGCATCAATTCAGGTTGAAACGACTGAGTGCCATGCGATTCTCAGCTTTAATTGTTTGCAGTCTGGCTAAAGTTTGGACAGTCATTTCTCTTTTGCAGTTATTAAAATAAAAAAATGTTTAAAACTATAGCAGCAACAAGCAAACCCTGTGACAGGAAGGCAAGGTTTAAGAACTAAAAAAGTTTATACAATGTGCTTAGGAAGGTTGCAGAATTTATCTTCCATCAGCTGGAGTTCGACTGAGAGACAGCATGATTCGAGCGTATCTTTCACACAGTTCATGTGTGGAGTAGGAGGGTAACTTTGGCGGGTCATTGAAACCTTTAATCTCTGTAGAACAATCTAGCAGTTTTGGCAGGAAATCTGTCAGCTTTTCTTGCAAGTTAGCTGCAAATAAAACAAGAAAAACAAACATAAGCATTTGTGTATGCATGTGACATTTTGCCTTTTTCTGTCCAACACTGCCATTTTTTTTTAATTGATGAGTAGCAAGAGGAGGATGTTTCATTTGGAAGAATCCACTTTCTTCAAGTCTGCCAGCAAGAACTAGGACATGCCAATTACTAGGAAGATGTTAATGTAAGTGTCCCTTCAGATGGTGTAATAACACAATTTTTTCCATTTAGAAATCGTATTCCCTTTAAGGCTTAATACCCCAGTGCAACATACAGAAAAGTTGTTTCTGTAAACAAGTATGGGAATCTTCAAAAGTCAGCGTAACTCAGAAGACATTACCAAAGCACAAAAGATAAAAGGCTGAATTCAAGACACCGAAAACAGCACGTCTACAAAAAATGTCTACAAGAGGCTTTTACCTTAATAAATTAATGACTTACGTTCCATTTCTTGTCCAAGATAGGAACACCAACGGTTTCTCATATCTTCCACAGCAACAATATCCTTTTCTTCCATTTCATCCACCAGCAGTAATGGCAAACACGGGACAATAAGCTCATTCATAATGATCAGGCCATTATTTACTTCCTGATCATCTCCTGATTCAAACAGTGCTGCAGCATGTTCATTTAGTTTCTTCATAAACCACCACAAAAAAGGAAAACCTTTAAGTACACAGCATTTCACATTCTACCATGCATCAGTTTCTCTTTGTTTTAAAGCACAGACTTCCTACAAAACCACTTAGTAATTTGCATTAACCACATTTGCACTTCATGTTTACAGCAATAATCCATACACTCTATTAAACCATTTGGACTTGTGCCACCCCTCAAGACACTTAACTTGATACCTGCCAACTCAACCTTTGTAGCTCTTCTCTTTTTGTAAGACTGAGATCCTGTCACCTGCTTTAGTTTTCTCACTATTGCTAAAAGTGACATAATCAAGGAAAAAAATCCTTTGTTTTCTGATGATGCCTTTTCCTAGATGTGTTTCCCCACCAAACTGTGGCAACAGGGTGAGTCTGCTCCCCAGCGCTGTTCCTACCCAGCCACCTAACCCAACATTATGATAATGAGTACAGTATTTTAAATAAAGATTATAATTGATTATGCTAAAAAAATGGAATAATGTTTTCCTTCTTTTTTTTCCTCCCTTAAACAAGTCTAAGTATTAACCTGAGAAATTATTTTTTTGTTGGTTGTGGCTGTTTTACATGATGGCAACACTTCTCTACTTACTAATTTTGTTAAAGCTATGCAGCAAGTTCAACTTATTGAAACATACTTCACCCTTCACTTACTAGCAAACATTCTCGTCTGTAGTGAGATATCAGCTCTTCATCATGCCCTCTGTATGGGCCTTTGGACAAGAGTTCTTTGTTATTCTGGTAAGCATAGATTAGGTAGAGCAAGGCTTCCATATAGCTGAAGTAAAGAAATAAAAGCATTAGATGCAACATCCAGGTACAACCTGTTTCAAGGTAACTATTGTCCTCTTCACAGGATAGGTACTTAGTTGTTTGACTGTAAGCTCACTCCTCCCCACCAATTGCTTCAAAACGTTTGGGTTTTTTTGTTTTGTTTTGTTTGTTGGTTTGTTCTTTGAGGTTTTTTTTTTGTCTTACCAAAGCAGTTCATCTTTTATGCACATGAAAATAAATTTATTACCAGGTTAGATCACTTCCACATGAAGTCTGATCGAAAGCTCACTGAATGGGCATCATGTCATTCACTCCAAAAGAGCTTTAGATTAGCCTTGAGTATGTTTTGGGGTTTTTTTTCTGATTTATAGAAACATAGTTATGACAGCCACTGAAAACAGCTACCCTAAAGCCAAACAGTTAGAAATCTCATTTTTGTTTAAACTAATACATAAATAAAAACCTAGGAAGAGAAGTTTCCTAATGGAGTAGTTAGAGAAACAGTGCACTCACTGATTCCAAATGAGAACTGGAAACCATGGTTAAAGTTTGAACTATCAAAACGAAACCATCAATCTCCTAAAAGTGGCTAAATGCTGTGTGAGCACACAGAAGGTACATCTTCAAAAGACATGTCAGAATTTTCCCAAGGAGACAAGCTCAAGACTTAACAGTAACACCTCCCAATAAGACAGCATAAAAAGACGGGAGAAGGCCACCTGAAATAGCAATGGTTCCTTAAAGCTTTATCTTCTAATATTCCTCTTTAGAAGATGAACCCCAATACCATAACTCAGAATCTATTGTGAAGCTATTTCTTCCACCATGAAATCTACTCATAGTATCTTGTAATCCTAAGTACTTGTTGCTTAAGTAAATTTAAGTACAGTCACTGTTGTCCAATTTTCTAGTATCAAAATACAAAGCTGTGCTTTCCTTAAAAGAAGTAGTGCTCCAAAGCATATTTCTTCTACCAATGGAAAATCTTTGCACCACTGACCACCGAAATAACTGACCAGCTATTTAAAATCATTACTGTACATCCCACCTCAGAGTCCTTATATAGCTCAAGAGTCTGCAGAGTAACACCACATCCTAAATTAGCTAACAGATTCTGTCTTCTTACACCTTAAGTGCATATAAGCTCCAGCCTATGAAGCCTAAGCCTAAAATCATTGATGCTGCTTACGGAATTATGGAATTTACTAGGTATACATTTTGGAAAAGATGCAAAAAGCACAGAAAGACTAAACTTGACCACTGCTTTGAAAAAGGCGTTTTGGTCAAAAGTGAAAAACTGTATTTGGTTTCCAAGAAACTTAAAAGCAACTGTTAAGACCTAGTTTGTTCACTTTCCAGTTGCTACCACAAGAGCGAGCTGCAGGTAAAACTCTTGCTGAGGTTTATTAGCTCCCTGTGTTGATCTTATCCTTTGCAGGTTCCTACTTAATAGTACAGTCAGAGGAGATATGCTTGCCAAACCTTTTGATTCTTCACCTTCAGTGAATCACAGAATGTTAGGGGTTTGAAAAGACCTCTAGAGATCATCAAGTCTGGCCCCCCACCAAAGCAGGATCATCAAGGGAACGCTGCACACAAACGCATCCAGGCAGGTTTTGAAAGTCTGTGGAGAAGGAGACTCCACAACCTCTCTGAGCAGCCTGTTCCAGCACTCTGTCACCCTCACCATAAAGAAATACCTCATCATGCTGAGGTGGAACCTTCCCTGTTCTAGCTTGTATTCATTGTCCAAAAATAAATTGGCACCTTCAACTTGACACCCACCACTCAGATAGTTATAGATGTTGATAAGATCCCTTCTCAGTCTTCTCAAGACTAAACAGTCACAGTTCTCTCAGTCTTTCTTCATAGGAAAGATGTTCAAGAAAAGAGAAAAAAGGGTCTTGTCAACCACCATAAGGGACTATGAGTAAACACTGTAGGCAGGCATGAAAAAGATACCCCAAACTGCTTCTTTAATGTTGATTCTGTGTCTGTTCAACACAGTACTATCATTTAAGGAAATCATATACCATCTGGATATAGGCTGATTTTTGGCTCCATCTAGAGACTGAGTGCTGCTAGGTGTCAATTAGAGTTACTAAAACTGAAAAAAGTTAACCAAGTGAGGGAGATGAGTTTCCTTAAAAAGACTCAAACCAATCCTAATGAAGGTCGTATTTCAATTAAGAAAGCCTACGTTTTCACAAGTATTTTTTAAGTTACATTTTTAAGCTTTCTGTGTTAATAAAGGAATTGAAGAGTTCATAATTTAGTCTCATTTTCAGAATAAGGATACTGCCCTCAGGAGAGTACAAAACATTACCCTCAATAAATAGCTCGGTCTTTTGGGAACATGTGGCTGAAGCATGAGTGCGTAATTGCCAGTAAATGTCTTTAGAGCAGGTCATCTCGGATCCCAGATCCTCAACTCACCCTCAAAGTATGTTTAGCTCTAGTTTTCATTATCTTTGTATTAAATACCTCTGGAAGCATTTATGAAGCTGCTTTTTTTTTAATTTTTTGCCAACTGAAGCAAATGCTATACTTCCTTGGATGTCAGATGAGTCTAAAAATATTGTAATTTTTTACTTCTGACCAGTTAAGTCTGATCATTATGAGCTTGTTTTCTAAATTACAAACATGTGTGGTAATAAGAGACTCACTTTAACTCTGAAAATTGATGGAAGTAACGGGAAACTATATGAAAAATGCTATTTGGATTGGAGAGATTCCTTCCTTTCTTTCCTCTGGCACAATAAGAATATATTATAAGAGGTGGATTAGTGAAGATATTGGTATTTTAGAACTGCAGGTTCCATCCTGGAGTCCCAGTGCCAAGGAACTTATCTTCTGTTTCTGACTGTATGCTTAAGAGTGTGCATGAAGTCCAAGGGTAAAAACGAAAGCTCTTATATGACATTTTTGACTCCTTAATGGATTGAGCAATAGCACAGAGCTTATTTTTTCAAAGAAGCCAGGTAATCTCTGAACAACATTTGTACATAAGCTGCTTAAAGTTATGTACATACAAAGTGGCTTACTGCAATTTAGACTATTGACAAATGTACTATTTATTGCATGGTAGCAACCAGAAGACAAACCAAGGGCTCATTGTGCTAGAGATAACTTGTTACAAAGACAAGGCAGTGTCTTCTACAGTCAATTTTCATATTTAGTTTGAGGCCTTTGTTTTTTGGAAGCATACAAAACACGAGAGAAACATGTTTCAATTTACAGATATTAAAAAAGAAGAACTGATTTCTACTATACTTTCCAGTGATTGACCATGTAACTGTTTTCATAATTCAAAATTTGTATCATGTGGTACATAAAGCTCAATTTTCACACCACAGATGTTGGCCACTGGATATTCTGCTGCTAATTATTCCATTCCTTTGGCTGCAAATGGAAGGGATAGGTAACAGCTTTGTTTCAAAGACTCTTCTACAAGATATGTTGAGGCATTGCTACTGTAATCACCATCCTTGATGCATGTGTAAGATTGAGAAGAGAATTTATCTGTAATGCACTGAGTACCCAAAAGCCACCAATTTTATACAGGCACAATTTCCAGCAGCTGAAAAAGAGAAGGGAATGAATCACCATTGCCTCATGGAGCTAAGAATCAGCTACATCTATGGTAATTAGGCATGACAGTTTCATTCAAAGATTTTTTTTTTTCCTCCTGACCTCTAAAGCCCATCACAGGTGATACTAACTCAGACACATGCAGAAGGCAAAACTTTGCTTCTTTACGAAGACCAAATAAAGACAGGCAAGATGGTGACTTGACTAATGGTGATTGCTGACGAAAACACATAAATATATGTGCACATATGGTGGCAGAGAGGAAAGATTTTTGTGGCTGACGAATACCCAAAGCACTTATGATTAGGAAAGGCAGAGAAATATGGGTGCATGTGGAGGGTGCTCTGAGAAGAGTCCATGGCTTGGTAAGAGATTGGAAATGGAGATTAAGAACAGGAAGTTGCAGGGAAACAGAAAACATTAAGGGACTAAATAAATATTTAATTAAGAACACATTAAATAATTCTTAATTTAAAAAATAGCTTTACTTATCAATACTACATTTTGCTGTCATATCACTCCACTACATTTGAGGTCTGTACTACCACTTACCTCTTTTTTTGGAAAAACTCCAATCCTACCATGAGAAACATTGTTGTTTCCCTAAAATTTTTGTAGTCTTGATGCCATCTCTGCATATAAGAAAGGGTACACAATGTAATTCACAAGTATGAAATACAATTTTCATTTTTAAAAAAATATTATTTTTTACACACTTAGCGCTGAATACTCATGAGTAAGTGTTAAGGATCCCTAGTAAGCTTGCATGTGTGAAAACTCCACCTGAATCCACCTTTCCTCAAAGTAAATTGTTAAGTATCTAAATCATTTCTAGATGAGACTACTTTTACAGAATGTATTACCATTTGAAAGGAACACAATGCAACTCTGGAGAACCACAGCCAAAATTATATAAGATCTCTTTTGTCTTCTCAGCAGTTGTTGAGAAACTAATAGCCTTTTTCTTCTTTCCTATGTTACAATCAGATATTGACTCAGAAAATGCTACAGAGCTTTTTAATATGCTAAATATTCTTACACAGAAAGGTAAGCTTAGTGACATAGAAAAATCTTGAACACTTTACGTGGAAAGTGACAACCCAAACACAAATCAGACTGTACAGATGTCTGTACTGGAGCAGCAGATTTACCTTACTGCATCACCGCTTATACAAAGTTGCTACTGGTACACTTTGCAGGTAAATATTCTAGGTAAGAAAGGTGCTATTACTGCAGTTGATTAGTAGCCAAATTTTAAGATAAAGATAAAACAGAGGACAGCACACTATAACACACAGTCTCTTACACATTCAACACAAAAAGCATGAGAAGGAGTGTACTGGTTTTTGAGGATAATTTGAATATTAGAATGAAAGAAATTAGGCAATAGGTTGTGGAAAGAAAATAATTATTAAGTCTATATCATTCATTGGTTTGCTAAAAGGGATGAGAAGCCAAAATGTAAACAATTTGTCACACTTTGTTCTGGGACACTGCTTCTATTCGCTTCCTCTTCACTCTGCTCAAATCTCTCCACTAACAAATAACAAGTAAGCTTTGCTGACTGATGTTCTGGTTTCTCTCTGGGAGATAGAGAGAGGTTTTGAGCCCCTTCTGGGCAGCTTTTTTGTCTGGGAGGGAATTTGGATTTCTGTATTATTTCTCAATTGTATATAATTGCAAATACTTGCAAATATATTGTGTATGTATGTATGTAAATTTAGCTTTGCTATAAATACAGCTTTATCTTACTTCCAAGCCATCTGAGGTAGTCTGGTAAAGAAATGCCAACTCACTACACAGGACACAGACTGACACAATCTTTGGTAAAACCACCAAGTATTTGCCTCGAGTTCTATAAAAGTGGCATACATCTGCAGGGGAATAGAAGACACCTCCATTCCCCCACTCTTAAAACTAAGTCCAGAAATGTTTATTCTACCTGTGCAATGACATTTGGAAAATGGTAAAATATTGAGCCTTGCACAGCCTTGCACCAGCAATCCCACTATGTGAGTCTTTCGCCCTCACAGATTAGGGAGGACACACTGTAATGCAGTAACATCTACTGTAGGTCTTGAATAAGGTAATGAGAAATGAAAAGTTATATTTTTAATTTAGTTTGTTGAAAGAAAGATTATTCCCAAAGTCTTCCTGAAAAAGCTGTTTGGACTCTATAGCACAACAATGCGGTATAAAGTGGTACACTGGAATACAGCTAGGACATAAATAACCACTGTAGAGAGGCATTAATGAACAGTATTAAGCATAATTTAAACCAATGCTAAAAACCACTACGAAGTCAAATTCAAAAAGGATAATTTTGACAAATACTAGCAATGATTATTTAATGTCTGAGATTAGCTCCTTTTTTTTTTTTTTTTCTTTCTTTCCAAGTTTTTCTAAACAGCATAGGAGGAAAAATTAAATGCACAAACTGGTTAGGTATGATTTTGGTAAATAACAGAATCTGGTGCAATAAGTAAATAAGAAGGGCTGGAGGAAAAGCAGAAAACATGACTGTGCCTGTGACCCAGTCCTGGAGATGCCTAAGGCTGATCATAGACCACTCTCACTCCTTCACTGTTAACTGTTTTAAATAGAGAATGCCAGTTGGCTTATATGGCATTAAGATAGGGAATAGTGTTCAGAGACATTGAGGCATGTGAAGTGGTAAGTGGAGACCCAAACTTCACATTTATTTACAGCTCAAGTCACTGAAATTACAGATGTGGAAAAAAAGCAGCTTCAGAATGACTGATCAAGGTAGATTTTCTACAAATAAATTGTCTTCTAGCAACCCGTTTTAACTTCTCGGTGCAAGACAAGAATAAATTTGAGAAGACAAAATTAATCTTACTGATAACTGTTTCACATTATAATTCAAAGCATAAAAAATACTGACCTCATATTCCTCCATGTTTACTTCATCTGGCTTTATCATTTCAAGTTTAGCTTGAGCAACTTTCATTATGTTACGGCACCTTACAAAAAGCAACAAGTAATTATGGAGTATTACTAAAACTTCACAAAGGACACTATCCATACAAAGCAGGCTCAAACAGTATAAGCTACAGCCTTACGTAAAAGAGTATAAAAATATTGTGGAAAACATGATCTTCATTATGCACGGTATAATCAGCAAGAAAGGGCATATTTTTTAAGTACATGTGATAGAGGCCTGTGCTATTTAAGAATTATTTCTTGGTTTATTTTGCTAAATCACCACATGGCTCAGTCTTAAATTTAAAGTTCAGATGGCTTGACATTTCCCAATATTTACTTTGCAAAAGAAACATTAGAGGTTTATTCACTGCACAGAAATAAGACTAATGTTCTCTACCTTGCAATTTATGTATTTATATGCATAAGTAAATATATGGGTTTTTGACTGGGAAAGAAACATTGTCTTGCTTTCAAATAAGTTACTCATCTAGCTTTCAAGGCTATGCTGTCTGCTGCTGACTTTCAGGGCAGTGAAGAAATGCTAATTACACAGCTGTGCATAGAGTTTTGAAAGAAGATACAGAAATCAATGTGCAGTAATTATGATCAACACCGAATATTTCTCCTTATTTCATGTCAATAGAAATCCAACCTCTTTTTTGTTCTTTTTATAGAGATATTTATAAAGCTTATACTTTTTACAAAATATACTTTCACAGTATTAACTGGAAGACAAAGCCAAACGAAAACAGTAGCTTTCCCTCTATTGCATGCACTATCTGAATACAATGGGGCATCTCCATACATTAGAGAATGCTCATGAGCACAGGAAATGAGACATACAGATCTTATTACCTTTCATCAAAGCTAAGGTTGTGATCTCCAAACTGTTCCAGTAAGGTTCTCTCAATTATCTTCTTTGGTGCTTGATTTTGGATGAAGTAAACAATCGCATGACGCAATCGGTAATCACATTCAGGAGGTGGATCTTCTTGGGCTAATTTTAGCAAACGTGTGTATTCCAATTTAATTGCCTAAATAGTTTTTAAAATATGCATTAATCTTTGTGGCTTATAACTCTTAAAATGTCACAGACAGGATAATTCAAGTCTCATGGCATTTCACCTATTTTTTTTTTTCACAATTTGATGCTCCACCCTTCTAACAATCAACCAACAAAACCACACACACACCCTCCAGACAAATGATGAAGCTTTTCCTGTCTCTCCCCAAGTAAACCTGCCAAAATCCCAGGTAGACCTTTGCTTCAAAATCAGTTCTAATCCCATGCTATGTCTCCCCAAGAGGAAGTTTATCCAGTCCCTAGAAAGGCTCCTTCAAGCATTTACAGCTAAAAACAGTATTAGATTTCAGACACTTTAAAGAATCTTCTAATATTTTGTAAGTTAAAAATTGTACCTCTAATACCTGGTTAAAATGCAAATACAGGAACAAAAGAAACTTTACTCAACATGTATGATTTCATAAACAATACAATTGTAGGATTGCTAAAGAAAATAATTGTTCAATATTAACTGTATTAGTCTCCTATAGGGCAAGGTGAAGGCCTCACTGAATATTTTAGAGAAACTTTAGAGGTCATCGGAAACATTAACTTTTCCAGCTTTGCCAGCACATTAGGTTTTTAATGAACATCATCTATTATGTTCATTACATTTTATTCTGTGAAACTACACAGCATAAACAAGAGCAACATGACAAATAATTATAAAGATTGTGACAAATGTTATTACAGTCCATAATTGATCTCTCAAAATAGGGAATTGATCAGATTGTTTGCTAAACCTAAATGTCAACTAGAAACAAATGACTTAGGACAGTAGCTTCTCAAGAGCAGTGTTTCAGTACAACATATGCACAAAGTAAAGCTCCAAAGTAGGCAGAAAAATATTCAGTATTTCAAATCCCTTTATGTTGAAGTATCTGACAGTAGCAGGTAATTTCTTGACATTTAACTACCAGAAATTTAGGCTCCCACTCTCTACTGCTCCATGGTTTTTGTTGCAGGAGTAAACACATGGCTTACTCATACAGGCTTAAACACTGAGCATGCAAAGAACTTTAAAACAAGAGAATGGTCTGCTTTAACATTTTTAAATACAAATCTTATGCATTATCATTAAGAAGGAAGTTTGGGAGGACAGATTACAAATACCTGAAGTCACAGAGTTTCTACTATCTTATATCAGATGATGTTCTACCATTAGAAAAATAACATCAATAACTACACAATTAAACCCCATTTACTGGGGTAGGCCAAAACCAGAAAGCAACTTTTCAGAAAGTAAGTAGGAAAAAATACAACATCAATTCTGTACTTTTTATATACATATTTAAATAAAATAAAATGGTATACTACAGATTTGGAAATCCTAAGCACAATGGAAAAACAATGCTATTTCTTTACAAAAAAACACAGCAAAAAGGGGTATGAGAAAAAGAAATTACATGCTTTCATTTTCTCAATGTTATATGAAGTTCTTAAGGCAAATATCCTGAAAGGAACTGTCTATAATGTATAAAGAGGAATGACTGGAAGAAATCATTGATCTTAATGGATCTGTATTAGTCACATCTCAAGCCTGACATCTAAAGGGAAAATGGCAGTAGCAATGATCTCTGTCAAATGGCTTTAACCTGGATTACATTAAAATAATGTATTTTCTGTAAACACTAATTTTACAAAAAGCAAGCACATGAAGAAAATCAGACTATAATAGCATTAAAAATTATCGCAAAGCTTTTACTGTAAGTTTGTGGGGGGTAACATGATATTCCATCTGATACACTTCAAAATATGTATTATTACATACTGTTACTAAGTAGGACCACCTCATCTATGTAGACTCAAACTAATGTATTCAAAAACCAAAACATGCTATACCTCTTCTACATCACTATAAACATTATTCAGCAAAAAATGAGTAAGGAAACCTCTCTACTCTAAGCTCCAGCAGTGTTGGAGCACTCTCTCTCTCAAATTGTCCCCCGCAAAGTGAAAACATTTAAACATTTGACATATCAAGTGAGCTTTGTTTTGATAACTCTGAAACACTGAATACATTACTTTGCACTGCATTTCTGCTTTAACATTATGAAAACACTCTTCGTGTTTAAAAAACAGTAACAACCCAGAAGTGAATCTCAAAGAAAATCTATTTCACTCAATTTCAGCTACGAAAGATGTTTCTCCATTCTCTGAGACAGGCAGGGTTAACAGCAACAGCTCTGCCAACAAACTTTATGGGTCATAACCTTCTCTTCAGTATCTGTTACAAAAACCCACACAAACAGACAAAATGACAAACCTATGAGAATTCCATTCCCTTAACAAGGACTCGGAGAATTTTCTGTTCGTGGGGGAGATTTTTTGTTTATTTTCTTGTTTGGTTGGTTTGCTGGGTTTTGTTTGTTTCTTTTGATTTTTACTATTTCTTTGAGCATGACTACACTGTAACATTACAAAGAAAACGGACTGCTTCTTTGCAAGATTCTTTCCCCTCTCCAGATCACATTTGAGAGGATTTTACATCACATCAAATTAATTCTCTTTCTGACACCCTCAAAATTCAAAAATTACAATCTAAAAATGCTCAGAAGTTTGAAGCAACTAACACATTTTTTAATTGGGTATCATTCTGAGAAGTAATAACCACAAAAAGCTTAATGCCTAATTTCCCATAACAAACACTGCATAAATAAATAACATTGATATCCATGCAGTAACAGGAAAAGAAAAATTTGGATTCACTAAAACATTTTAAACAAGTACAAAAACCAGAACACGCCCTTGAAATAAAAAACAACCAACTACACACTGATGTCTCAGAGTGAGAAATGTGATGTCCCTAAATAGTCTAGTGAATGTATAGCTTTTGTTACTAACAGGGTTAAAAATATATTTGCTCCTGATTACACATCTAGGTGTCATGGTAATTGTTACTATTATTAGAAAGCTACAATGCAGAAAGCTACTGATATCAAGGTGGTGTACTATTGAATTAACAGGTAAACCACTGCCTGTTTAACAAGGGAGGACTGATATTAGAGACAAGTAGGTATAAGTACTGGAAGAGTCATAATATGCATCAAAGGGTGGAGGGAGAAGGCATATCTACCAAGAAGTCAGAGAAGTTGAAAATGTTAGTTGTACCTTAAAGAACCCTGCTTCTGGCCCACACCTGTCATAAACATTCCTGGCTTTACCTATAGCCATGATAATACCTTGCATGTTCGGGGTCAGCATGACCTGCCACAAGGGATTTAAGGTAAAAGTTTTGAATGATTAATAATTTAATGACCAAATTCCATATGCTTTTTAGTCTCATGCAAGATAAAAAGCAACTTAGTGCATGCATACATCAAAACGGCACATTTCAATACAAATCTGGTGTACATATTCTGCAAATCAGTCATGACATGTGTATATGTTTTTACTGTAACAACATATGATTAAAGGAAGCTTAAAAAAAAAAAAAAAAAATCTGTATCAAACACAATTTAAAAGTTACATGGGCAAAACTTCCAAGAAAGGGACATGCATCTTTCACCATTAGTATTCATCAGAAACTGCATACTGAATGAGTGCTACCACTAAAGGATCACAAAAAAACAAGCAAAAAAATCAGTAGAAAAACTACCAAGTCACACTTTCTATAGACCATATATATATACACACACTGTCTGCATTTTATCTGTCTACATCAAAACACAGGACACACTGCTGCAAATGCAACTGGTCCCTGAAACATTTGCAGAAAAAAACAAACTACCATTTAAAAATCAGACCCAAAACATTTAACAAATAAAATCAAACAGACGACACACATCTTATAGCTGTTCACATTAGCTATATACAAATGATTTATCTACATTATTCAGAAAGGCCTTTCCCCTCTTATCTGTGATCAAAGAAAAACACTCACTCTATCTCTGCCCAAGGTATAACCAGCACAGCAACTGGCATGACAAATGATAAAGAACCCTAAACTCTCTGGAAAAGTTTGCCACAAAAGAAAAATACTGAAAAAAAAAAAAAAAAAATCAAACAAACAAACCCAAAACCAGTTACAAAAGGAATGGGGAAATACAAAAGAAATGTATCATCTTCTAGAAAGACAACGGCATGGCAACAACCAGGGGGAAAAAAAGTTTTAAAAGTCCCAAACCAAAAACCAGCCAATCAAAACAAACAAATGAAACAAAAAAAAAAAACAACCAAACAAAAAAAACCCAAGTCAAACTAAATCCTCATTTCTATAAAGGTAGAAACTACATATCTGTGAGAAGCCAAATTCAGTGTGGTAATGTCAACAAAATCTTTTTATGCCACATCCCATACTCCCATTTACAAGTAAGGACAATTACTGTGCAGAACGACCTGAATTATCCATTTACCTAGGGAAGCAGAAGTTCCCCATATCCCACCAAAACACATGCTCAGACATGTGGAAATCAGGGCTGCACCAACACTAGTCTCAACCAAATTAAAGATGGAGTAGGCAGATGTCAAGGCAGGACAATTTATTGACCTGGTGTGTTGTTATTTTCCGGTACACTATTTTAGCAGCAGAAAGCATCTCTCAGGATAACATGGACTTCTCATCTGTTTCTCAAGTAGTTCACAAGGTAAAGGCACCACCCTGGGTCTGAATTGGGAAAAAATAAGTTGGAGGATTTTTTTTTTTTCCCTTAAATTTTGGAAGAGTCAGTTCCATGTGGCATATCAGTTTCAAGTTTCTTCTATTTCTAGTTTAATCCTTGAAGTCTAAAAAGGTTACCCTTGGCACATAAGGAACTGGACTTGAACACTAGCTTTATTAGACTGACAAGAAGGGACAAACATTAAGAGAATCACTCAGTATCCCGCCACTTTTTAACTTATGTAGTAGAAGGCAGTCTATTACCAGCATTTCAAAGGCTGTCTGGCTTAACACAAGCACTCAACTTCCACAGCTAAAATGACAAATACACCTCCAGTGTATAAGGTACCATGCAAAGCGTGCCCAATTAGAGTAGCTAGTGCTTTCCTTTTGTATTTCATTGCAAATGAAAGACATAATTAAGGTTACAAATTGCTAAGCATTTAGTTTTGCAGAAATCTGTTAGGTGTCACGATGTGCAAACATGCCAAAAATTCTCATCAGGCAGCACAAGAAAGCACCGAGGAGGATGTGGTGCACACAACTGCAATCAAATGTACCTCATCGTCATAACCCCCCTCCTCTGACTGAATCACAAAAGTCCCTACATCAGGAATCGCCACCTCTACAACTCGTTGGTTAGGAGCTGGTTGAGCTGGGGCATTATCAGAATTCTGCAGAAGAAAACCGTTATCAGTATGTGTGTGAGGAAAAATAAGTCAATGAATCAGAAAACAGAGAAAATTATGGAAAGAGACAGGCTGATCAAGTGAAATGCTGAGCACTGTTGGGAGTTCCACAAAAAAAAAATTTCACATACTCTAATCATAGTTTCTTAAATTTTTAGGCAGTGTGTTTTAAAATTAAGCCATAACTAGTAAAAATATTTTGTTTTTTCTTTAGTGTCTAATTACATCTTAATAGGTAGTATTCCAGTATCACAATTTAAAATCCATTACAAATTTAAGACAGTCATTAAAAAATTAATCTGTGAACCACTTCTTTTTTTCACTTTTCACCAAAAGAAGTATTAAATATATCTGAAGTATTTGATTAATTTCTATTGAGAGATGGCAACAAGGCAAAGATTAACATTCCCTGACGCTGAGGATATGAAAAATGCAAAAGGGGGAAAAAAAACCCTGTAGCAATTAAGAATATTTAAAGGTGCATTACATTCAACAACTTGGGGCTTTTTAGAAGAGTAATTACACATAAAATCAGGGACAAGATTATCTTAGTTTAATTCTTGCTATGTTAAAATAAGCCAACAACGGAGACAAATCTCAGCTCCTATGGTCTATCATTGTGCAATAGCCAGTTTATAATATTAGAACATAAAACTTAACTCCAATCAGAGTGCCAGGCTACTTGTTTTGCAGCTATTACAACAGTCTCGTTTTTTAACAAATACTCTAGAAATACAGTGTCTTTTTAAACCCAGCACTGTATAAGTACAAAGGAAGACTCTCCAAGCAGAGGACAGGAAAAAAAAGACAGTACGGTAGAAAACAGACACAAATTACCATGTTGTGACTAATCTACAACCCTGTTTGTTCTATGTTCTGATGTGGGCTTCCCTTCTTCTAAACCAGACAAATAAAAAGGGGAGGAATGCCATAATGTATATGGCAGAGTAATTAAAAAGCGTTGTGATACACTGGGAAGGAAGCACAATTTTGCTCCAGTTAAATCTGGCATACAGAGAGCAGCTTCTAAACATTAACAGAGTACTTTAACATCAGCTAGAAATTGGCTTTAGATTCTAATAGCTGAAATACATTTGTGTATAAACAAAATACTTTTCATAGTTTGAGAGTTTTGGTTTTATTCTTGAAGACCCATCTACCTCATTGCAGAATATTGGGAGTAAGATAACACATCTGTCTCATTAAGCCTATCATGACGTTCCCCATAACGTTCCTCAGCCAGTCCAGTAAATTCCTAAGGTTGATAACTGTGCAAAATTTCACTAACAATTTAAAAACACTTGATCTTCTATGTGTTCTGGGAAACAAAACAGTAGGCAGATATCTGGAGTATTGTGCCCAGTTCTGGGCTCCCTGGTTGAAGAGGAACAGGGATATACCAGAACGAGACTAGGACTATGAGGATGATTATTGGATTGGAACACCTGTCTTATGAAGAAAGACTGAGAGACCTGGGGTTGTGTAGTCTGGAAAAGAGAACACTGAGAGGGGGCCTTATTAATACTGACAGATATCTGAAGGGTGGGTGTCAAGAAGACATTAAGTGGTACCCTGTGATAGGACACCTATGATAAGGACAAGGGTCAGTGGATACCAACTGGAACACAAGTTCTACCTCAACATGAGCAAAACCTTCTTTACTGTAAGATGACAGAGCACTGGAACGGGCTGCCCAGGGAGGCTGTAGAGTCTCCTTCTCTGGAGACTTCTAAGATCTGTCTGGACGCATTTCTGTGTGATGTGCCCCAGGTGACCCTGCTTTGGCAGGGGGATTGGACATGATCTCCATAGGCCTCCTTCTCCAAGCCCTACAATTCTATGATATGCAGTTGCTTAAACCATTAGTTGTAGAGAATCTTTTCATTCAGAGTAAGGTTATTTTCCCTGTTGGCTTTCATTCCAGTTTAGCAGAAAAAGCATGCTTCTCTGCTCTCCTGACACTACCGGAGAGAAAACACACCCGATGACAGGACAACTTGTTGACTCTTACATTTTCAAAGGCTTAAAAGGATATTCCTGTTAGCCAATGATATCTGAGACTAGCCTGCTTTTGTTTAACGAGCATTTATATCTGAACTAAGTAGTATGATTCAAATTTTGCACAGACCTGAATTGTCTGCAACTCAAGCTACCAGGGGTAGCTACAGTGTGTATTTTATATGTTTTATCTCTATGAATACGGTTTCAGGAGAGATGCACGTATCACTTTAAAAACATTTATTTTTGTGGCAAGTACACTGGTAATTTATCTATACATTATAGAAAAAAGAAAAAAAATGCTGAAAGAAAAAATTATCAGTATTAGTTTCATTAACTCATGAAATAATTCAATTTCCTATTCTTCTTATTATTTGTTGTATAAACTGAAGACAGAATCACCCAACACTAATTCTTATTAACGTTTTAAGTTAGTACATGCATCTGAAACATAAAAAAAACCCCACTTTAATCAACTTGCGAATTTGCATAAAAGCTATAGAATACTGTTGGAACAATATCTTATTTTTGAAGCCACCTTGACTTCCATGGGTCTTTAAAGTGAACTTAATTATAATCTTGTATTCCTCAGATAAAAGCCTGAACGTGTAAAGCAGTATTTTTAGAGTCTTTTACATGGAACATCAATGTTTACTCCTCAAAAACAAATGGAAACATCTAGTATTTCGGAGAGATGATGGGTACAAATATGACTGTCACTTGAAAAATGCACTGTATTCTTGATGAGTACTTTAATCACATTAAAAAATACTTATATGTCCTCTTTCTACTATACATACTTCTGTAGTACACACTTCCTGGAAGCTGGGACAGTCCTTGAAAAAAACAGTCATTTTCACAGTTTTCACACACTCCCTTTTATCAGCTATTATAACATGAACTTAAAAAATAAAAGCAAAAGAAGGATTTCAAGATTAAAAATATCCTCACCGTATCCATTATAGCTTCTGGACCTCTATCTTCTTGTTCAGCTAAAGCTTTATTGATTGCTTGTACAGAATCTTCTTTTAAGTGCTTTGAAGTACCAGTTCTTGATGGCTGCTCTAGATATTCCGGTTCTCCTGCTTGAACTTAGTGGCAGAAATAAGATAAATTTTTATGTTAACATAAGCATGAATACTCAGTTGATTAGTTTTATTTGCATCACTGTCTCATAGATACAGTAACTCACACAGAAAATTCAGGTAGGCCACACTATTCAGAAACACAACTTCACACCAGTCTCTGTCTTGAGTCACATTTTCATATAGATGGACTCATGATTTTGTATGAGGAACAACAAATCTGCCCTCTCTAAAGAAAGCTCTTGAGTGAGGGGTATTCATCAATCATACAGAGGTTGACTGAGAACAAGGATAGGATTTTACTTGGACCTTCTGTGGGGTACAGACCCGATATATGGAACAATCTACAGCCACTTGAGTGCCAGATGTGTTTTTACTTAGAAGAATATATTATGCTGATTATTTTGCAAACTGAAAGGAAATCTCCAAGTCTCTCCCACTTGAGGGCAAAACAATTGATTAGTAGAAACAGCATCTTATTCCTTACACAACAAAAGCAAACTCTAGTAGAGAAAACATTCAGTTAGTACTTTCCATTATTAACAAAAGAACTAGTTTCAAAGTGGTTTGCAAAGTCAAAATAAACAGATGATGAAGTTGCCTCTGGATAGAGTTTGTAGTCACAGGCAGTTATGAGAAATATACATTAATTCTTACTAACTCAAACACAAACACAGAGACAGCATCCCCCCTACACAACAAATCCATCACATCATTTTCTACGTAATGCACATATAGCCTTCTCCAATGGAGCATAAGATTGATGTAACCTAAATCTTCACATTTTTTACTGTGTCAAAGCATGTATTTTACAGCCAGGTGGCCAGTACTCTTTATTACACAGAATTACAGAATTAACCAGGTTGGAAAAGACCTTTGAGATGAACTCCAACCCAGCCAAATTCCCAAAAGTTATCAGCCTCACTGTTCAGAGTCTCTTCCACATTTTAATACCCTCATTTTTGACCTGCTAATGCAAACTCTATTCAATACATCATGCCAAATAAGTTGCTGTTCTCTTCCGATCTAATTTTTTCCTAATTGAAAATGAGGAGGTAGGTCTTTGAAAAAATTGCTCTAAATAGAAGAACATACATCACTTACAGACTGCAAGAACTCTTAAAATGGACTGGTGAGACTTGTTTATAACTACCTATCTTAAAAGGCCAAAGTCTGTACAGAAACAAGAAAAGAAACAAAATTACTAAATGATAGGCACCACTGGGAGGAAAAAGGCAGAAGAATCAGTAAGGGTTTTTTTGTGTGTGTGGGGGGGTTTCCCATTTCTTTGGTTAGGATTTTTTCTCCTGTGTTTTGTTGGTTTTAATAATTTTTAAAAATTTTAAAACCTCCAATAGACTAAACTGCCAGTACAGTTTACTTGACCAAGTAAACAGCTGTAATTCAAGTTTACATGAAGCAACTTTTTCTTGCTTTCTTCAACTGCAAAGCAATATATACAAACCTAATGATTTCTGGTTCTACTCCTTTCACAAACTTAAAGAAGCAGCTAACCTGGAGCAGGTGAGGGTGCTGGTGCCCTGGGTATCTGAGCCAGAAGCTTCTCCTGCTGTGCCTTCTGAGCAAGTTCTGCATCCCACTCTTCAAGTTCTTTTTCAAAACGTTTATTGTCTTCTTTGACGTAATCCCTTAGATCAGAAGGTAGCGTGTCCATTCCAACAAGGATCTGGCCCGTTTCTTTGTTAAACTCTTCTGTGGTGCCATGAAACAAATTTCAGATAAAGAAAGTACAGTGTAAAATAAAGTCTATTCAACAAATTTCAAGTGAATTACTTTAAACACACAATACAGCACGAATACACCCAAACAATATTATTTCAACCGATTTTATTATTTGTTGGGCACTCCTCTGCTACTGAGACGTATGGCCACCATCAGATCATTATAATTTTGTAAAGTGAGCCTTTTAGACCATGAGCACTGCATGATTGTGAACATTCAGGAAAAAAAACTGTCAGAAAAAAACCCAAGCCAATAACCCATAGATTGATTGCATTACTGACACAAGTCACCTCCTCAGTGACAAAGGGGAAGAAGAGTGAGCCTATAGTGATAAAAACACCAGCCACATTGAGTAACCTTCTTTTTTACTTCAAGAATTGTCTATGAAAGAGCATTCCGGATCCTAGGGGACCAATCAGCTGTAGTTCTTCCGTAGCAAGTAGACCTCAGACTTAGAATGGCAACCATAAACCTTATGGGTTTATAATGGCCCATAAACTTTATTACAAGTTCATTAGGAATATCTAGAAATGTATTGTCATTTAAAATTTGAACAAATGCACATACTAGCTTTTGACCCTATGAAAAGATAGAAACACAAAGATTTTTCACCATCCATTTGTGATCAATCTCTGAACATTTTCGCAGCTCCCAAGACACCACCATAAGGCCCCACAAAACTCTGCTAAGGGATCTCTGTCCTGTGTGCAAACACTTCCATACAAGCCTTATAGTTACATACTATATGACCTGGGGGGGAAAAAGATTATCCCAATCCATGTATTACTTCACTTCAATGTGTAGTTAATAGATCTAAATTATTCATATTTCAATACACTGCTTCAAATCTCCATGCTCTAGTGAAGTTCAGCAGAGTTCTAAAGCTCATTAAAAAACATTACACAAGGATTTTAATGTGAAGAGGCTTATTTCTGTATTTCCGTATTTCTGTTCTAATTTTCAGTGAGATAGTATCTCCAAAATTCTACACATGTCATAAACTGGCTAAAATGTTTACCAAACTTAGCCTAATTTGCTCTCTTAATGCTGAGACATTGCTATTATATTTACTACTCTAGAAGTTGAGAGCAATTGTTCCATGCATTTAAAAAAAACCAACAATCTAACACTTTTGAGTATAAAAAGAACTTTCAGTAGTTATTAAAACCATTAAAAAAACTGGAAATCCACATGAAACAAGTTTGGTTTATCAATACATTCAGCTATTCTATATCATGCAGAAGACATATTCATAACATTACCTTGTATCAAGTACTGTTCCTTATCATTGATATACATTAAACAATATGCACTGGCATTCCTGTAACCACCAAACGAGTCCCGTTCCAATTCTTCCCATGTTGACTTTGTCACAGAAATATCATTGTATTTCATCCATCTGCTCTGGTGGTGGTCATAAATATATGCCCAGTAGTGTCCTGCATTAGCTTGACCTTCATGAACTAGCACAGCATGCAATCTGTAAGGAACCTTCAAAGGAAAAACAAACACCAAATGTCAGACTGTCCTTGGCATCATTTAGTTTGTGGACCCTGGCAGCAGTAATAGCAGTTTTAAATAAAAATCAGCAAACTATTGTTAAACAGGATCAGAACACAACACAGAAGAAAAACAGGTAAACGTGCAACCTATTAAGTAGAAGAACTTTGAACTACTTCACTTACCACTACTAATTACAGGAGATTTTAAAAACATTAGCAAGTCGAAAGCATAAAAGTCTGCTCTGGTGACTGTACTGTCAAACACTCTCTTAATTATTTCTTATTTCTACTTCCTTTGTATCTACAAAACCCCCTCAAATATGTGAGTGTCTTGAGTGCCAGTGATTTGCTTCAGTAAACCTGGTAAACTTGTTGTAAAGTCTTGAAAGGCATACACAAATTCAATGTAATAAATTCTGTTATTTCTATGTGCAAGTAAGAGATTTTATTTAAAGGAATATCCGACAGTTGAATACTTCTGTTACTCAAAGGCAAATTCTTACAATAGAATAGAATTACAGCAATTTTCCAATATTTTAAACATCAGTAACAGTAAAAGCACTAAGAGAAGCATGGAACACATGAAGACATCCTCTCCTCCTCTTCAGGCAGAGTTCTACTCTTTCTAGGATCAATACAAAAAGTATCACATTAAATTTATTTTAAGTAGTCAGAAGTCTGAAGTAGAGAGACACAGAAGCAGAATAAAATCATGCTTCCCTTCTTACAAGTCCTTAAAAAGCATCTTAGTGATCAGCTCCTTGTAACTTGCCAAAATAACACATCTCAAATTAAAAAAAAATTATTTTCCCTAACATGCACGATATGCGTGAATGACAAATGCTCAACCAGAATGAAAAAGCCAAAACAATCTTTTGCTGGTGTCAGTCTGGACTGGAGAGAAAAAGCATCTATTTAAAACAAGGTGCACTAAGTATTTGTTGCAAGTACCACTTGAGCATCACAATAATCAGTAACCATAAATACATATGGAACTGTAACCCAAGAAACTCCTTATTTTTATCCTGATCATTCTCTTCCAGGCTATACCTCAACCCCCTTGGACTGCAAAGCTGACAGACTGCACAGCAGCTGGAACCCAAAAGTCTGTCATCCCAGAGACCACACTGTAAATCTCCCAAACGCAAGTACACAAAGAAATCCTAGCAAGTCCTTAAATCTCAATGCTCTGGAGTTTTAAACATCTGCTATCAAAACAGTGTGAGAATCTTCTTAAAGTAATTGCAAGCTCATCCATATGGACATAAATATATGCAGATGCTAATTAAAAACCAGGTAAGTCAGGTCTCTTTAGACATCAACAGTAAAATTTCCTTATCCTAAAACAGGCCATTAAAATCCAGGTGAGCTGAAATTATTTTATTTAAAACTCTGCTAGGTGGGTCAGCTTAAGGGCCTCCACCTTCTCCTCTGGCTGTCCTCATCACCATCCATGATGAGCATTCAGGAAGACTTACTTATAGAGGTGTGCAACTGGGGACCATGCACGCTTAGGGCCAACAGGCATATCTTACAGCAAGCCATTGTATCAACATTCATTAACAGTACAGAGCAACATGACAAGTAAATAGCTGGCATCAAACTTCTTAACTTAGTACTCAAACAGAAATGGAGCCTCATCCTATGTAGCCACAGAACAGATGTATCAAAGCTAATATATCAAAGATTAATTCTCACAGGAAAAGCAGGTGTGCCTCATTTCCCCACAGCAAAAGAATGGAAGGAGGGAAATAATCAAATAAGCAGGTGATGAAATGTAGTTACTCATGAGGATGAGACAAAATATGAATTTCAAGAATTTATTTTATATGACACTTTGACTAGGCTTTTATGGGCAATTGTAGTTTCCTTAGAATCAAATAGAACACAAGGAGAAAATTAAGATCTTCTTAAATAGATCATACCAACACTAGGAAGCATTCTGCAAGTACAGTGCATTTTTCTTTAGAAGTTTAATGTGCTCAGACACTATCGACTTACAAGAGAAAAGTTTTCAGTCCTATAATTGTATAATTTAGAGGACAACGTAATTCCTGTGAAACTGCTCCCAGAGAATGGGGAGCTATCCAATTGCCCAGACACAGAGGTAGGCAGGGGAAAGCAGATGGCTATATACACCTGTTTCCTTCCTACTGTGCTGAAACACACAGAGGAACAAAACTAGCTGAGCTACAGAAGGGCAGCCTTCACTTCCAGCCTGTGATAATCAGATGGCTTCAGCAGCTACTTCAGTGCTTAACAATAATTAAGACACACTTCTACTTTCAAGCACTGCACAGAAACTCTGTATATAAATCTGTATTTTGAATCCGGTATTTATCTGCACAAGGACAAACTGTTTTACAGAACAATCTCCTTTCTCCATTTTAATAATTGATGATCAGCATTTTCACTAGCTAGAGGTATTTTCTGTAACACTTAAACCAACACAGGTATGCTATTTGGAAGCAAGATGGCAAAAGTACTTCATTTTACCCTTAGACAACACGTAATCTTCCTCCTATAACACAAGTACCAAGAAAAAGAACATGTGCCTGCAGTAGCAAGCTTCAAAAAAAGCCAGGCAAGTCTGCCTGAAACCCTTAACATCAAAATTCATCTGCCAGGAACTATTACAAGCCATGTACAAAATGAAAACAGACATGAAGAAAAACTGTAAGCTGAGCAGATCTTACTTGGAAGGAAAACAGTTCTTTTTGCTAACAGAAAGGAACAAAGGAAGCAATGCTTAACCTTAAAACCTGTCAAAGTGAGTGAATGTAAGTATGTGAACATGCAAAGAATTCTAAAAAACACTGTTCAGATTACACAGTGCAAGAATCTCCATAGAAGGCAGTTTAGACTAACAACCAGAGTTGTGACTGATACTAAATCTAGACACATAAAAAAACACAACAACAAAAACCCCACTAGCATTATTAACTACAAATTTAAGTTGGGATTCCTGCATTTCCAAGCATTAATATAGAATCTGCAATACACAATGGCAAGAAGAATCAAAGTAGAAATGTAAAGTTTTGCCACCTTCAAGGCATAACATTTTCTAGCAATATGGTCACATAAGAATGAGAAAATTTCATTGTGTTACATGAAACCTAAAGTTCTGTATTCACTTCAAAAAACTTGATCAGAGATAGTATATATTAGGCCTTTTCGCCATAAATTTGCTTAAACTTAAGAATATAATCTGTAAAATACTGGAATGCTGTCCTGCATCTGCCTGTGCCTAACTAAAAGGTTTGCAAAACCCTTTATGACTTTCCGGTGAAATGATTATATATAATTGTTGTATAGTTGCTCATTTTTTAAGCATCTACGAAATTCTGTTAGAGTGACAAAAAGGATTTATTTCAATTACCTCATGCAGAAACTGTACTTACTTGGATCATTGTTTTGTCAGAGTACATCAATTCAATTGTCCGATGTATCCTAGATATACTCTCTTGTAAATCTAAAAGAAAAATAATTTTTAAAAAAGAAGCTCTCTTCCATGAAGCTGCATAATTGCACATGCTTAGATCTTTATTTTAGCTCACTAAAAACCAAACAAGGGTTTACTTCACATTTGCCACATCCATTTACTATTTCCATGCCAAACACTAAATCTTCTGGGATGATAAAGCATAGTGATTCATGATATGCTGCTGCTTATTTCCTAGAGATCAACCAAGCCCAACCCCAGTGGAACTGTTCACCTAGCTTCCCTCAGAGCAACTGAATAGACTCTAAGCTTTGCTTAGAAATGTGATGAATTTTCTTTCAGAGCAGGAGTCAGTCTACATACAGAGTGCCAAATCACAATGACAGCTGAGACATCTGCAGAGATACTCTTCAGCATGGATCTCACCCATTTCATTGTAATTCTCCAACAACATACACAGAAAACTGCAGTGAAACACCTGTGTATGCTTCACTCACTCAGTTTGCATCTTCAGTTTATACCCCCCCAATTTAATGGTCTCTGACTTGCCTTCTTATGTGCTACAGATAAGTTTAGAAACATGAAAGAGCAAACCGAAGACATATGGACATTAGGGCAATTTTCCCCACTTCCACAAATTCTTTCCCATGGTAAATACAGTCCTCCAGCTTGCAGCATTACCTCTAGTGTCATTCTCTACTTCAGTCCTCCAACGATGCAGACAGCCTTCTAAGACAGACAACTCTTCTTCAGTGATGTGCCTTGGTGCCGGATGCATTGGCAGATCAGGAGGAATTCGTGATTGTGTGAATGGTTTATGTATTACTGATCTTTGTATGGGAGATGTGCTTGGAACATCTGAAGATGAAGGCCCCTGTTGCTCTATTGTGCTGTGTTCATTTAAAACACAAAATAAAAATATTGAAAAAAGCGACGCCATAAATGTAAGTTTATCACCTGAAAACAGAAATTTTAAAGGTTAAGCATTACCTACAGTGCAATCCAGGAAAGGTACCATAGGGAATTACTATGGAGATTCTGAAAACTCTGTGGTATGTTACACATTAGCACAGTAACAATTCCGGATGCCATTACCCAAGATAAAGGGTTTGGACTGGATTGGTCAAGCCAGTTTGCTTTACTTGAAATGCTGTTCAAGACTTTCAAATAAGGTCATGTAAGTCATCACTGGTTTGAAACATTTACTGACAAACTGCAGAGAGAGAAAAAACATAGCAACTTGTCTTCTAGCCCAATGACCACAAAATCTAATAATGACAATGTCACTGTTCAATAACTTCTTGGTGTGTCTCACACCAACCAAAAATACATTTTTCTTCCAGTTGTCTGCCTACAACCTATGTTAAGTGAACAGCAACAACTAAGAGACCTCTAGTATTTATAACACACTAGAAATTTAGCACCAAACCATTTAAGCTTGCTCCAAAAAAGCAGCCACCTTATGAGACTTCTACAAGAGCAACAGAAAATTAAAACTTGATACAGATTTTTCTCTTCCCAGCAACAAGATCACCTATATGTAATCATGTGCATAACAAGAATTTGAAGATCTTTCTAGTATGCCACTGACTTTTTACTTTGTGTCTAGCATCATGATATAGCCTGAGGAATCTAAGTTCTTCATTAGTTTGGAAAGTTCTGTGAACTCTAAGAGGTAGCAATGTCAGTCCACTTAACAGGCTGTCCTGTTTCTACAGATTGACAAAAAAAAAGACCTAATACATACATTATTACAGAACAAACTTCTCTATAGGAGTCTAATAAAGTGTACTATTTTTTATATTGTATTTCACACAAGCAATGGTAATTTTCAAAAACTTGTCTTATCAATCATCACAATTTCTACTGGAATTTTACCAGTAAGACATCTGAAGTCTTTCAAAGGCTTTTTAGATTCCTTTTACTTCATTTCTCTGAAGTGCAAAGCTACCTATCTTGACTGGACCAGAACCTAGAACTCTACTTTTCAAAGTTAGGAACTGCTGTTAGTGTCCACCTAGACAAGTCCTATGCTATGTTACACTCTAATAACTGTTACTAATAATTACTAGCTTCAATAATGAAAAAATCGGTATTATTGGACCTTTATTTCCCTGATATTTTAAAAGTTGGAACTAAGTTCCTGACAAACTCAGTGAGCAATGTAAGCTGCAAAGCAGAAAAGAAGCTTAACTCTCAGGCAAAAATTAACAGATGGATTGTACACCAGAAACCTTAAAGATCTGCAGCACATACATATTGCCCAAATTAAGACTCTTAAACCACCCATTTGGGAAGCAGTGAGTTCACCAGACATTGTATTTATTTGAAATTGTAGATGGAATTGTGCTTTGTTTGAAAATGGTAGTTCTCTACACAAAGACCTTTTATAAGCATTGGAGACAAATCCAGATTAATAACATTATTTATGCTGTTGTGCTGAAAAATGCTTCTAAGAAGAGAGCAGAAACTTTATGTTCTATTCCTTCAGAGATGCCTGATTCCATTCATCTGGTGAACAAAGCAGTTAAATTTCCTCCCTGCTCAGCACCCATGTTTGCATTGAGGGGGAGATTGGCCTCTCACCTTGAGAGAACAGGAGACAGCCCTTACCTGGGCGAGGTCTGGACTGGCAGTGTGCCACTGGCAGGGGCACTAGCACCTAAGTCATCAACTGGGGATGTGCACACTGGCTTGCTGGAAGCAAACTCCAATGCATACTGCAGAACATCTACCAAGGGGAATCGTTTAGGACCAGAACCATAGCTCAAATATCTGTTAACCATAAAACATATTAATGCCATGACTTACAGATACACAAAAAAAAAAAAAAAAAAAGAACAACCCACAACCAAACATTTCTAGTTGATTGCAAATAAATAAAGCAAGACTTTCCTAGCATGTTTCATGCATCAGAATTACTACACATACACAACTTCTAAGTAAAATGGTTAAAGAGAGATACAGAAAGAAAATCTAGAGCAAATAATTATACGCAAAGCATATAGTTGAAAGGAGTTATTCTATGCAGCCCTTAATATTATTTTCATTTACAGTTATCTACAGTACCGTTCTAATCTCTGTTGTAGAACTGTGAGGTACTCTTTGAGTCTCTTGATTTCATCCCGTTTAATTCTAGTTATTTCTCTATTTTTGTGCATATACCTGTAAAATATGAAATTTAGAAAGTTATCAGCCCACAGTATCTGGTCTGTACCAAGGTCTGTACCCATCAGTCATACGACATAAAACAAATAAAAACTCATACTCTCTAGAACTTACAACATATTAAGGAGTAAAATAGAACTGAAAAGAAAATGGTAAACACATTATACCTTTCCATCTACAACTTTCCTAAGATGCTTTTCCCTCTATGTCAGGCTCACAAATAAAATTTCAGAATCTAACTGAAATTCATCATGGTACTTCACCTCTACACAAACAGCACCCACTGGCACTGACAATCCTCTTCAAACCATGTAATCTAACTGAAACACCATGAAATATCCCACTTTTCACCCTCTTTCTCAAACAGGCCTACAAACAGTATGACTTCTTAAGAGTATTTTGCCTGTGTATAGAAATACCTAGGAATAAATCAAAGACTGAAGTTCAAGCATATTTTGGCACAAAGCAGCAATATTTTCTGGAACAGATGAAACAAAAAAAATTTAACTTGTCTAGCTAGAACAGAAAATTACTGGGATTTCATAGAGTAACTGCAACAGTAATTTTACCAAACTTGTAAGACTTAATATTCACACTAGGACTCTGTTGATAATATTATACTGTACCTGTCCAGATACAAAATCGGAGGAAATTCTAATTTGTTATGTATCTTCTCTGGTCTTCCCAAAGCCTGGTTAAACTCAAATCTTGATAATTCAAAAGTTAAAACAGGAGGTAGCTCAGTGAACCAGTGCTGGGGAAAAAAAAAAAACAAAACCAAAACCCATGATGAATGCCTTCCAATAGCAGAACTTATGTAACAATGGTACAATACCTGCAGACTAACATAGCTACAGGACAAACTCACATGAGATGGTGGATCAGCATAAGCTTTTTGAAGTTCCCATCTTTCCTCTTCACTGTAAACACAAAAATTTTGTCACTCATGCTCCACCACAGCTCTTCAACTCTTCTGTAGTTACCCGTATTAAAGCAGAGTAGACTTGAAGGTTTCCTCCTTTCACAACTATTTTAAAAAGTGGCATATGCTTGAACCTACCTGCCTTGCCAGCTGGCCTGCTCTCTCAACTCTCCAATGGTACTGAAAAAGTTGCTGACAACTGTATCAAGTACTCTTCCCACTAGTTCCCTTAGACTCAAGTTTCTGACCCTTTCATTCACCTGGTATCACTCAAAGTTTCTAACAACCTCCTCTGAAAGAGTATTGGCAGCTACTTTGGTCTGGTGAGACCAGTACTCTCTCAGTACTGCAAAAGTGGTAATTTTTCTTGAAATCTCCTTACTGAAAACCTGTCTTGTTTTACCCTAACCTGTGACTTCTGCACAAGAAATCTCATTCATCACTTCATCCCAACATCATACACTGTATACCCCACTTATTAATGTGGCTCCATCTGAATCCCTCCATTCATGTTTCCAGCATGCTCTGACAACAGCAGTCCGTAAGAGCAAGTGTTGTCTGTCCACCACCACAACAATAAAGAGAATTGCCCATCACAGGAAACCAAAAGTAGGACATGGGAAACATTTGTAAAAAGGGGAGAGGGGAAGAAGGCTAAGGTGCTAAGTAATTACACAACAGAAACACAGAGGAATAACAACAATGCTCTAACGCAATGGTTAAATGCACAAGATCAGGTTGCTGTTCACAGCATGGCACAGGCAGCAAGTCAGTCAAGCAGCAGTTAGCTACCACAGGACACTATCTCATGACCTGTCGGGAGATTAACTATCATGAAACAGATGGGAACCAGCCTGTGTCAAATCACCACAGTAGACACTCAACTGTGCAAGCTTTTATAAGCAAACTTTGCATCACAGGAAAAAAACAGATACTCCAAAAGAGATACATAATTGTATCATTAATCTGAGAAGTTTGTCAGACTTTAGAACCTGAACAGCAAGTCACATGAACAACCATGAGCCCCAAAATAAAATAAAATAAACAGAGCAGTAACACAACACCCCTAGAAAAGTCAACAGAAGTATTTAACTCACCTCCTGACCAGACTTGGCAGAGTTTTCTGAATGGAGAGATTCGATTTCTCCCTCAATCATTGCAGCTTCTAGGCACTCATGCAGATCTTTAAAGCCATTAACTTGCAGTGGATACTGGCCAAACATTTCTGTGTTTTCAAATTTTTTACCTTCAAATAAGAAGTTAAACAGTTAAGGTTTCAGGGGGAAAAAAGACCTTTTAAAAAAAAAAAAAAATTATATCCTACATCACCTGACTTACTGAACTATTCGCACATTTTTTTACTGACCACTTACATGTATGAAAACAAGTTAGTTGAAAAATTCACTTGAATAAAACATTGAAAATTAACATATTTCCCTCTTCAGCCCATTTTTATGCTTTTGCGTATATCAGTAATACACAAAACTCAAAATATCTTGGCATCACAAATGTATAGGAAGTTTTGCACATATAAATCTAAGTTCTCCTGCAAATAGCAGTTCAGTAATATAACTACACTCAATCAGCAAAGCTGGTACGAAAAAGCCCTTTGTGTAAATACATTTTGCAAAAACACATCACAAAATAGAATATTCATGATTTCTGTCCTGAGAACAGGATGATACAGGATGATAACTTAGTAACAGCGAATAAAGATATAAGCTCAACACCAGGAGACATATGGGTGACAAGTGAATTCAATCTACAATTGCAATTTATTTCATATTTAGATATACTGTTCCAGGCTGAGAAACAACCTGTAAGCAACTTTACAGATTACAGCTCCTTCATTCAAATGCATCTCAGTGATCATTTGCTGTTGGAACAGGGAACAGAATCAACATTCTGCAATTGCTGGTCATCTGGAAGTAGAGAACACTGTAGTTCTGCAGATCTACTAATTATGCCAATAGGATAAAGGGAAGGTTGTTGCCAGACTTCCTCCTCAGTACTCTCTCCAACATTGCTCTTGAGAAGGTTTGCACCAACTAGTTTTCAACTAACTGTACTTTTAAAAGGGTGAGTTATCTATACTAGGAATTCTGCCAAACAAAATGCAGTAATTGAAATGAGGCAGAGAGGCTGTCAAAGACTAGCTCAATGAAATATAGTCACTTGTCTTAATCACGAAGTGGCAAAAGTGCCATGAAAATAGTATCCTGCAAGCATTTTACTCACCATCTCAACGTAGTCTGTCTTCTTGATGAAGACCTAGAGTGTGTCATCAGTAAGTTCACAGATGACACCAAGTTAGGTGGCAGTGTTGATCTTCAAGAGGGTAGAGAGGCTCTATAGAGGGACTTGCATAGATTGGATCAAGGGGCCAACATTAATGGGATGAGCTTCAACAAGGCCAAATGCTAGGTCCTGCACTTGGGCCACAACAACCCCAAGCAATGCTACAGGCTTGAGGAAGTGTGACTAGAGGACTGTCTGGTGAAAGGGGCCTGGCGGTTCTAATGGACAAGCAACTCGATATGAGCAAGCAGTGTACCCAGATGGCAAAGAAAGCCAACGGCATCTTGGCTTGTATAAGAAATGCTGGGTCCAACAGGAGAGTACAGAGGTGATTGTCTCCTTGTACTCAGCTCTGGTGAGGCCACATCTTGAGTATTGCTTTCAGTTTTGGGCACCTCAATACAAAAGAGATGTGCAAGTGCTGGAGCCAAGCGTAGAGGGCAACAAAGCCAGTGAATGGCCTGGAAAAGAAATCTTATGAGAAGCAACTGAAAAAGCTAAGGCTACTTAGCTTGAAAAAGGGGAGCCTGAGGGGTGACCTTATTGCTGTCTACAACTATCTGAAATGATGTTGTGGACAGGTTGGTGCTGGTCTCTTCTCACAGGTAATTAGCGACAGAACAAGAGGTGATGGACTCAAGCTCCAACTGGGTAGGTTTATACTAGACATCAGGTAAAGAAAATTTTCACAGAAAGAGTGGTCAGGCATTGGAATGGGCTGCCCAGGTAGGTGATTGAGTCACCAACCCTGGATGTGTTTAAAGGTCGTTTGGGGATATGGTTTAGGATGAACCTTAGGGTATCAGTTGGACTTTGATCCCGAGGGTTTTATCCAACCTGAATGTTTCCGTGATTCTGTACCTTCTACTTGTGTACATACACTACGCTCATGAAAGTTTCCAAAATGCTCTTTCTGGACCACTGCACCTCACTGCATTCACCTTCAATCTTATATTCTCAGCAGATACCTTTTGTCACAGATGAAATACATATACCCCAAGTGTATTTCTGAAGAAGCAGCTAAAATGCTTCAACTGCATCATTCTACTGCATACTAGACAAGTACTGAACAAACATGAGCACAGAAGTCCAAGTTAAGCCAGATGCATACCTTCAAGTACACCCACCGCTAGAAATCGTCCATAGAACAACTCTACCATTGGGTTCTTTGGTTTCTCTTCATCCCTGAAAACAGAAAGTGTGTTAGTGCAAAAAACACAAAGTTATGACCTTCCATAAAACTACATGCAGAATATTCTAAATTTGTAACAGAAATACTGCCTATCTTACTCAGTTACTGTTCATTTATTTTTGCACTTCTAATAATGACAACAATAATTCACACACTTGCAATAAATATATTCTGAAACTTAAGTTTTAGAAGTGCTTAATTCTAGAAAAAAAATCTAGTTTAGAGAAATTAAGTGCTTATATTGTACAGAACAGTCCTACAATACTCGAGAAATATTTATGTATTCAGAAGGCAGTTTGTAGAGCTTTACCTACAGAATCAAGTATTTGCTTCTGAGAAGAAAAAAAAAGCAAAGTTTTGAAGTATTAAACTATAAGATTAAAACCAAAACTGCATTCAAATTAAGTGTCTAATTGATGACACATTTTACAAAATGTGTCTCTACTCTTTTTATACTCTGGATTTCATTCAGCAAACTTTCCAACAAGAAATAAGAACGTGAAAAAAAAGGCAATTTATGAAAAACCAAAGGTACTGTCACATATAGAAAAAACATACATGAACTTAGATAATTTCCAGAGTTGGATTTGTCCTAGTCAGTTCTTAATGTATGGCCATTTGGTGGTTTGGTTTGCTTTTTTTCATCAAAATGTTCAACACACAGAGCTAGAAAAAAAATCTTACCTCTCTTCTTCAGCTTTTATTTGGAAGGCGTCCTCTAGCCAGTCTAATAATTTATGTGTAAATTCACTAACATCTTGCTGTTGAGAAACATAAAATCATCAGTATGTGTTCGTATATGTAACACAATGAAGCATCATCTTACAAAACCAGTGTAGCAGTATTCCTATCCACAAGTTCTCCAAGAGCACACTATCACAGAATTGTTTAGGTTGTAGAAGACCTGTAAGGTCACCAAGTCCAACTATTAACCTAGCACTGCCAAGTCCACCTCTAAACCATGTCTAAGACTACGCCATCCTTGGGATTTTGTTGGGGTTTTTTTATGGGTGGCTCTTAGAGCACACTAAGGCTCTGTTGTTCCTCAGCCATTACACTGTCCTGTGATCCTTGTTACTTGTGCTCATCTTTCAAACCATGTTAGTCCAAAGGCATCTTATGAATCTCATTGTTCAGATGCTTTGGTATCTAACAAGTAGTGACTAACATTACTCTTATCAAGCACTAAATTCAGTATGCAGTTTTAATTAAGCATCTTAGCCACAGAAAAATAAAAAGCATCTGGGGGAAAAAAAAGGAAAATAAACAAAAACATTTCTCAGAAAAGAAAAATGTACCTGCTGTTATCTAGATAAGAATCTTGAATATGAATATCAAGATCCTCCAAAGCAGTGTCTACACCAACAGTATACTAGGACTGTACCAATCCTAGATGTACTGTTAGATCAGACGAGTAAAATTCTTCCAAAAACCAGAGCCTTAGAAGTTAATCTAAACCCTAAAAGCAAGAATGTGGAACTGTTAGTTAATTCCTAAAATAATAGGAATAAAGTGCACTGAATAAAATAGTCATGACTCTCTGGAATTATTTTATTATCTTTGTTTTAAATATTTTATAAAAGTAACTAGAAAGCATGTAATACTAGAGAAAAAGTTCAAAGAATGTGACAATTAGAAGTTTGTTTTCTGTGGACATTTTGAATTTTTGTTGTCCATTTCCAGCTGACTCTGTCAAAACATGCATAAGCTTTAATGAAGATACATAGAAATTACCTGTTGTGAATCATTTGATTTAAAAGCATCTTTAAGAATTTCAACTGCTCTTGATGGGTCAACATATTTTCTCTTTGAACCAACTAGAAGTGCAAACAAGTACCTCAATTCACGCATGAAAGGCAGGTTCCTATGTTCCTGTATTTGAAGAAGAATTAAAAATACTTAACAAAATGGTTACAAAGTCTACTTCACAGAAGCATTAGCCAGTGAACTAAGCATATATATTATGATGACAGGCAGGATAAGCTTACTTACAGTACTACCAAGACAAAGTTGCACACCTTTTACTTGTCAGTTTTACAAAATGGTGTAGCTCTCTAGGAAGAAAATAGTATTTCTGAAACTGAAAGCTCCCTGAAACCAGATGTAGATATAGTTGTTCAACCTGAAATGGGGCTGTATGGATGAATGGACAAGCTGAGTTGCATTTCAGAGAGAACTCTTTGGAGGATTACAAAGCCTTAAGTAACACACTGCAATAATATGCATTGATTTTATTGACATTATTATGCCCTATACCTCTGGAAGAATTTCCTGTGAGCCTATGCACTGCCAAGCAGCTTTTTAAGTTTATTTTTGACAGCAAACTAAACTTACAAGGTATACACAAATCATTATTACTTCCCTTGACATAAGTCAGACAAACAGCCTGCTCTCCTTTCTGTATATTTTTTTAAGTACAGTTCCTGGGGAATATTAAGTTCTTTTTCTGGCTTCCAGAAGAGAAGCAGAAAAAATACTGTCTGCCTGTAAAAAAAGAAAGGAAACCAAAACACAAATCTGTTATACCATAGATTAAACCACAGGTTACAAACGCTGTGGATCCTAGGTATCACTCACGCTCCTAAGCAGATGACAAACACTTGTGAAATTAAAACCCACATTAATATCCCTTTGTATTTAGAACAGAGTATCATTCAAAGGCAGTACAGATGTCAGATACTTGTCAAACTGGAATTTCTTGATGACAAATTATTTCACATCCTCAGACTTGATCAGTTACTCCTATGCAATCCAATATGTACTAAGCTTTTTTTTTTTTTACATAAAATCTGTTTTATTTTAGCTTTTAAAACTGGAATATGTTCTACATTAATTGCTAAAAAAAAATACTTTCGGTCATGTAACTTGCCGAGTTACACTTGCTTTCCTAGTCCACCTTGCAAAATATCTGCCAATTATAAACAATGTTTGCAGAAAAGGGTGAAGACTTAATTAAATGCCACTTTAATTAGGCATTAAATCATTGTAATTTAAGAATAAAAATCACTCTCATATTTACATATTTAAAGCAGTCTGTAACAAAAAAAACAGAAAAATTGCAAAACTTTTTCTTACTGTTTTCACTAAGTAACCTATCAGAAATTTTTAGAATTTCTGGTTTTAGATACACATTTTATCATGTTGCTACAATATCAGCAGTAGCTTAAAATGCATAATATAGATGACTGACTACAGAATACTCCAGATTTCACCATTCTTTTGTTATATTTATGAAAAATTTACACTAATTTGATTGAGTTATAAGTATATTCATAGCTTTAGGTTGAACTGGCTACTGATGTCAGCAGGATTACTCAGAACAAAGATGTCTGTAAAGCCTATAAACATTCCCTAAAGCTACAAAAATCCTTGGTTTTGAGAAGGCTCAATGTAATACATTAGGTATCACCCTTGACCAGATGATACGGGTATTACCACAAGAGTGATTCTGACTAAACACTGGCTAAAATCTACAAAAGGATGTGAACCAGTCCCCAAGACAAGGTACAGTTTCACAAAGAACTTCCACAATCACAGCACAGCATGCGACTCTCAGTTTGAACGCATTCAAGTACATACATGAACAGACCAGGACAAAAAAAAAAGAAAATTAAAATCAATTTTTAAATAAAAACTGCATGTAAAGTCCATAATCTAAAACATCCTGTGTTTTATTACCTATTCTGCATGCATAAATAAATTTCAAACTACACTGACGTTGGAGCAACTTATAACTATGATTAAGAAATGTTTCTAAAGCAACCTACTTATTTAACATATAGTAAGCATTCATTATTGCCAATCAGTATAGCAGGATATCAGCATAATCATAATGCTGAAACGAGGAGGAAGGATGTGCTAACCTGCAGCAGAGCAAGCCAATTCTTCTGACAATAAAAATGTTTCCTGAAGATATCATTGAGGCCAAATATTTGGCTGGCCTCACTTCATACAACAAAAAAGATCTTTTCATATGACAGTACAAGGTAAGAGAACTGAGGGATGAAACAAGCTGCAATAGTACAGAGAACCATCTATGTTCTCCAGAAGAAAAGTGAGGAACCAAGGGACAAAAATTAATTTCAAATAAAAAAGAACAAAAGCAGATTGGATATTTTAAGCACACACTCAAGTTCAAAATCCATAAAAACAAAATCCATTTAGCTAAGGCAAACAGAGTAGAGTTGTTTGGGTTTTCTGAAGTCAGAATTCATACTAATGACTCCTGAATCAAAAATTTTACACCTGAAATCATTAAAAGCATTTGAACTCAATATATTGATTGGAAAGAAAAAAAATACCCCACACTATGTCATCAATATTACCTGAAGTACAACCACATTTCCATTTCAAATCAAGAGACTATCATAACCCTACCATTAAATTCTACTTTCCACCAACTGGAAGAACAACAGGATATAAACCAAAGTCTAAAAATCTGAAACTAAAAATTTGTCTTTATTACAAAAAAAAATTAATCCTATATAATGTTAAGACACTATATGAAAAATAATGTTCAAAACAAAACTAAACTGAGATAGTTTTGAAAACAAGTGAGCAGATAGAAGTCAGTTCCAGGGCTTGGTTTTTTTTTTTTGTCAGCTGGTAGCTTACCCCACAACTTTAAATCAATTTATCTCCGCCTTCACCTTATAAAGAATTCTGGGGGCACACATGCTTATGTTTTCTAGTGAAGCCTTGACTTTGCTTAAATTGTACCTAAAATGTGTTCCAGCACTAAGACAATCCTTTTTCAGCTGTAGATAAGATAGATGAGAACACAAATTAATAGTGTTAGTCAATTCCAAAATTTAAGTTTACAAGAGAAGAGCAATGATTCTTACCATAGCTCTGAAGAACAAGTCCTGTGAGAAGTAACTGAGGGAACTGGGGCTGTTTATAGTCTAGAGGAGAATGCAGGGAGATGTTACTGCTCTCTACAACTACCTGAAAGGAGGTTGTAGTGAGGTAGAGGTCAGTCTCTTCTCCCAGGTAACTAGTGGTAGGACAAGAGGCAATGTCTTCAGGCAGTGTCAGGGGAGGTTTAGATTGGATATTAGAAAAAAAATTCTTTACTGAAAGGGTAGTCAGGCATTGGAACAGACTGCCCAGGGAGATAGTGGAGTCACTATCCCTGGAACTGGCTTGAAAAACGTGTAAACATGGCACTCTGGAACATGGCTGACTGGGCATAGTGGTGGTGGGCTGATGATCAGCCTTAATGATGTTGAAGGTCTTTTCAACATTAATGACTCTACGACTAATGTCAGAGCAGGCTCGCAGAAAGTAAGGTTTCTGCACAAGGTTACTTGCCTAGGGTCACACCATTTCATGCAGCTTTGTCATGGTCAGAATTTTAAAAAACAGCACTTTGGAACTGCTGAAGGCATTTGGCTGTTACTGTCAATGCTCAAGCAAGACATTTTCCAAAGACAATGGCTTACTATAGCACACTGATTCCTAAATGCCAACTTTTTGTACCCTGAAAAATGAAGGTGGAGAACTTCTGAAGGATATTACCAAAACAAGATACATGATGAATAATGTAATACTTTTTAATTTTAGATTGACTTTCTACTTGGTATTTCAGTACAACTCTTTGGTAAAGTATAACATTATTCTCTCTTTCCTACAGAAATGCACTTTCCTGTCACCCTCTTGTGCCATATTCCCAATACTACCCATGCACACTTTCTCATGATCTAATGCCAACATTTCTTTTCCTACCAAAAAGATAAAAATCACCCAACTTTTGAAAAAAACTCTTGAGCAAACAAAACCAAGCAATCAAAAAAAAAAAAGAGCCCTAAAAAATCCAACAAACTTGCCCTTTCAATAGGTGGGGGAGAGGGAGGGTATGAAAGGAATTTTACAGTTCTGACTTCCTTTTTATAGCATTTAGCAGTTCAGGACACTATCTTCTCTTTACATGTTTTACTTTCCTTTTTTAAATTGCAGCTCTTACTTTTGCTAGTGAACATTCCAGCCAAGTTGAAGTGTCAAACAACTAAGAATAGGCCAACATCACATTCCCTCATTAAAATCTCAAGAAAGAGGCGAAAGGAAATTTTGGACACACAAAAGTTCACTGCAGGAGTTTCCATGTAAAATTCAAGAAAAAATCTTCACTTTAAGAGTGGCACAGCAATCAACCAGGCTGCACAGAGAGGTTGTGATGTCTCTGGAGGCACTCAAAACCTGCCTAGACTGTGATCCTGGGTTATTTAGGGGATCCTGCTCTATCAGGGAAGTTTGACTAAATGACCTTCAGAGGTCCCTTCCGACCTCTACCATTCTGCAATTCTGTAAGCCCTTGCTAAAAATCAGGACATCAAGTGTCTCTGCACTTCATACAACCACTTCCTCTTCCCATTACTTCCTTTCTGATACGTAAAAGAGAAACCACATTTCCTTCATGTATGTCTCCTCAAAGAGACCCATGAGGAACAAAAACCAGGTCTGTTTTGTCCCTCCATACATGACCATTTTAGCAACCAGGGGATGTTAGCTTCTAATTTTACCTTTTGATTTCGGGGCAAGTCTTGAGCATTTGCAGGAGGATTGAAATTCAAAACCAATCTTCGAAACTCCAGTAAATTAAATAATGACTGAAAAGAAAAAAAAAAAAGAAACAAGAAGCAACATAAATATGTATGTTTAAAGGTTAAGCATTTTCACAAACAGTGAAAAATTATTCCAAACATGCCTTAGAGAAGTAAATGAAATATCAAAGGTATGCAATGCTAACACTTCATTTCAGAAGCTAGATTATTTCACTTAACTCCACTAAATTTTTTTTTCACTAGAAGACAATTTTTTCAAGAATGTAGCTGAATCAAAACTCTACTTCTTTACAGTTCATCACATAAATGAGACTATTTTCAGCAACAGGGAAATTACTTACTACAAGAATTGTATTAATTGTGCAAATGTCAGTTTTCAAACTAAAATTCAAGCCTGTTCAGTCATATAAAATTTGTCTTGTAGCTTCTCTATCATATATCTCCTCAGTCAAAGAGAGTACATCTTTGTACGTGCAACTTAAATAGACTGGCAATCATCCATACTACTCCCTCCACTATTATAGGATCTGAATGGTGTGAGTTAATGTAAGAAAACTGGGTTATAACCCATCTTTGCAAATAAGGAACTGATAATATTCTCATTTTATGGAAAAAAGGACACGAAAACAGGTATCTATATACACAGTCACAAAGACCTTCAAAGGGTTACAGAGAGCCTGGAGCCACAAGAGCACATGAACAAGATGACTCCTGGTTGCAAAAATAAAAGTCCAAACTGAAGTCCTCAGCACTTGCGTAAGTGCATCATTGCTTTTCTGTACAGACAGAAAGCACTTAAACTAAAGTTCACTTCATTACTGCAAACTAGCATTCTGACAAAGAACAGGTAGCAGAATAGGTCTAAAGTATTTTAAGCATGCTCATCAGAGAAACACAGGAAAGATCTGTCCTCCTATTCATGTACTTTTCTTTTATAATCTACAATTAACTTATTTTTTCCCCTGTTGATCACATATGAGCCATTTGTTTTAGAAAAGTAGTTTGCTTACTCCAGCAACTGACTCCAATCCAGCAAGTCATCCAAAACAGGTAAAGACTGAAGTCACAAATCATAGCAGGCTTAATAGGATTTCAAGCCCAAAGTGCTAAGAAAGCAAAACTCAAGTTGCATTTCTTCTAACTGTGGTAGGTTAGGAACTTCCCCCCATCTCCACACTACTGAAATTTATAAGACCAGCTCAGACAGCTTGGAAGTAAGATAAAACTATATTTACAGTAAAGATAAACTTACAAGCATATATACACAATATATTTACAAATATTTGCAATTATATACAATTAAAAAAAAAACAACAAAAAAACCCAGAAATCCAAACTCGCTCCCAAAGAAACTGCACAGAAGGGACTCAAAGCCTCCCTCCCTGTCTCTCTCTCTCCCCCAGACAGACAAAACAATCAGCAGAGCTTACTGGTTATCTGTGGAAGATTAATATTAGAGCAGGGTGAAAAGAGTAGCAAACTGATCCAATGCTTAGGAGCAAAGAAAGCAAAAGAGGGACAAACTGTTTACATTTTGGCTTTTTATCCCTTTCAGTAAATCAATAAATGATATAGTCTTTATCATTATTTTCACAACCAATGATCTAATTTCTCTCACTATAATATTCCAGTTCACCTCAAACCAGCACAATACCAAAAAAATCCCAAGCAACAACAACAAAAAAAAAGGCAAGCTACCAACCAAAACATTTCTGGCCTTTCTAAAGAAATAAGTAATCTTTTTTGCACATACACACATCCCCCTTTTTTTAAAATTTTGCTATGCTGTTCAAAACACAGGTTCCCCTTTAATCCATCCTTTCAGAGAAGGGAGATTAAAACAGAGTCCTTCGTTTACTTACTCAAAGCATAGAAAATGTTAATATTTAAATCAAGCATCATTCTAGAAGTTGGTACTAATGGAAATTATGTCTCATGATGTAATAGCATTCCACTGGTGGACTCTTCATCAAGGAAAACATAGCAATGTCTTATGTACAAAATAAACCATCTGCTGAAATATAATGTCCAAAGACATACTCCTCTCCATAACTAATCCGAGTCCCTCTGAAGTGCCAAGCAGCTGAGCTGGCCAATTTCCTAACAGATCTACATGAATCAAGCACAGAAGACCGTACAAGTTAAGAATTTTTGCCTGACATTCAAATCACAAGTTTTTAACAAGAATTACATTTCTTTAATCCAGAACTGTAAACTGTGAATGTGCAGCTTTGTGCCTTACTAAACTGAATTAATCTATTTCTTCAAGCTGCTGAAAATAATTAAGAGGATTGTATAAGATGCTTTTTTATTCTTTGCTTCTGTTCTACTCAAAATTACTAACGCAAAATATTTAGTTATCAAGCTTTTCTTCAAACCAACTTACACTCTCCGTGGTTGTACAGAGATCCAGCAGAACATCCACAGTTAATCTACTGCCAGCAACATTAATGCTAACAGCACACTGCCATGTTGTAGCTCAGATTTTCTATGCTACACTAAACCAATTTCAGGAAACTTCTATCTTAATTTTAAAAAGGAAGATAATTTCCCAGTGTAAGCGTAAACAAGTAACTGTGCCTGAGACTAATTTCTATGCTCAAAGGTAAAGAGATACAGACAGGGAACTACTAGAGAGACTCCAAAGGAGGGCTACAAAGTTGACCAGGGAACTGGAGCACCTCTCTTAAAAGGGAAAAATTATGATACCTGTGAGATACCTGAGACTCTTTAGCCTGGAAAAGACTGAGAGGGGATCTTATCAATGTTTGTAAACAACTGCTAAAGGGCTGGCTGGGACTAGCCTGTTTTCAGTGGTCTGCAGTGGTAGGACAAGGGGTAATGGGCACAAACTACAACACAGGAAGTTCCACCTGAAAACAAGGGAAAACTTCCTTGATGGTAGTGTGGCAGTGGAACAGGCCATCCAGAGAGGTTGTGGAGTCTCCTTCCCAGAGACGTGCAAATCTGCACGTGTTCATGTGCAGCTTGGTCCAGGTGAACTTGCATTAGATGGGTAGAGGTGGGGTAGGGCTGGACCACAATCTCCAGAGGTCCTTTCCAACACCTCCATTCTGTGAAACAAGCTCACTTAAGTACTCACAGCAGCAGAGATCTCCCATGGCCAACCACACAGTGCTTCAGAAAAGGGTTACACAAAATAATGCCCAGTTTGCTAAGCTATCTGTGGACCAGGCTCCCTACATGCAGTGCAGGTGACACCATGGAGCAGAAGCTGTTGTTCTGTAGCCAATAAGATACAAAGCAGAGACTGATCCTGGCCTGAATACAGTTTCCTGGCCCCAGGCCAAAGCACTGGCCTTCTAAACACGCTGCATGGTCAACAGTTCACCTCTTACCCACTTGGCTTCAGATACAGAAAGGTGTCAGGAACCCCAGAGCAAGAAAATAGGCTGGATCTAAAAGGTGGATCCTTCACAACCTTGATTAAATATTTGAAAGAAATTTACCAATGTAAAGTATGCTGAACTTATGCATGGAAGAAAAATTTCCTAAAAGCAGTGGTGGTTTGTTGTTTTGGTTTTGTTTTTTTTCTAGTATACTTCAACCCATTTAAAAGCTGACATCTAGAAACCTGACCAAGTTAAGGTAACTTACATCAACTCCATTTATCATGGAAATCAACAGATTTTTAGAATAGCTGCCTCATATTATGTCACTTTGAGGGCTGAACAAAATAGCAAAAATGCAAATAAAGAACAACAAAAATACAGTGTTAATTTGGAGAGTTAAAACTAAACATGCTGTATAACAACAGACATGCTGTGGCTGTCTCCCGCTAGACGTGGTGATGATGTAGACATATTTTCTGTCATGTCAGAGAGTTAGGTAAAGCTGTAAGACTGTAAGGTACTAAAACATTTACTTTTCCAAGTAATGTCTGCCCATGTTATATGGAGGCCAAATGCAATTTCAGAATATAAGCTGCCTTGATTTCACCTAAAACACCCCAATTATCCCGTTTCTCTCCTTAATGTCCAAGATTATCAAACATAAGGCCCTTAGAAGAATTTATGTTGCCTTAGTAAAGTACTAATTCTTAACATCCGAGAACTGAGATGCTGCATTAATACAAATCAGTCGGCATATCAAGCCTATTAACAAAAACGACATGCAACACAGATTATTAAAAGCCATCAGCAGAGTCCTAAAATAGTAGGGTTACTGACATCATCAATACTTGGAGAGCAGGAAAACATACTTCTGCATTAGATTAAAAAATGGCCTATCAAGCTGCTACACAAAGCTTGAGCCAGGGTAGATGCTTTTAAGTTCTGTAAGCACAGCGGACTACATACTAAGAGATATATGAAAATATTCTGGGTTTTTTTTAATAGCAATGACAACAAAAAAAGAAAAAAAAATGCACAGGAACTGGGGAATTTTTAATATTGACCACCTTTGTATAAACGTACATGGAAACTTTGGTTTCATAATACCATGAAGACAGCTATTTCCCCATTCAGTTTACAAAGGTTAAGATAGGATGGATGGACAGACAGAAGGACGGACTGAATCTTCAAACTGTTCTGTGAAGCATTTAATAAAGCAATTCAAACTACTAATTCTAAACTAGCCAAGTAGGATGCCGAAAGCATTCACATTTAGCAGAAAATCACCTAAGACTGTTAAGAAGAATTAATCTATTTCACCAGTGCTGTAAGGCTGTAGAAAATCTAAACTAAGGGTGATAATAAAATATATTTTAAAAAATTATAATAATAAAAACCAAATCACAGATATTAATGAATCTTAGCAAATAAAAATAATAGACTACATCTATTGGACCACAGCTGGAACATTGTCATTGTGAAGTGCCATTCAGGTTTCTCGTAGAGATGACCCCAAAATAAATGCAATTTCCCTTCCTGCAGCAGGCCTGTTGGTAGGCTTCCTTTTACCACCACAATGGAGACGAACAACAGGCAAAGAAGCCATGACTTGTGTAGGTGCAGTAAAATGAGACCTGCATGTCAGCAGCCAGTTCTGGTTACAAATTTGTCCGAATCAGTGCAAAGACTTGAGACAAAGAGAAAAGAAAAATTCAAAACTCAACTTGAATTCTGGCAAAGAAAACATAGGAAGGACTTAATTTGGCTAGTAACTGAAGCCTAAGAATTTCTTAATAGTACAGCTTGAAAAGCAGCTCTTCAGCAGGGGGAAAGAAAAGTGTGCATTCCTACAGAGCTTCTGAACAAATTCCTCCAGGTACTCGTATTTAGCTAAAACATTATGTTGTGTAAGTTGAAAGCTTATATATGCATTAACATAATGTGACATCCATTTGCCTCATTTAGTCATCTAGGGCCTTTAATTAATTTCCAGTTTTATATTTATTTGGATTTTAAAGCCAAAAAGCAAAGACCATGTCTACCTTCACTTTGTATAGCCAGCAGAGAGTAACCATAAACCTTACTATTGTTCAAGAAATAAAAAGCAAAACACAGAGCTTTGCTATGTCATTAAGTATATTATTTGAATCAGTTTGTCTCTCCTAACATGACAAATTAGAATTACACTCTCACTTCACTTTATACAGTTTTGGTGCTTTATGGTATATAGAACTAGTTTTAGTGGGGTAGATCATATACACACACCTGCACATGTTACCATATGTACCTTCTAACACTAAGAACTTGAAATTTATTAGTTATATTTGAAGTTCCGCGGGTTCAAAATAAAAGTACTCCTAAACAGTACACTAGGTCTATTAGTGACTTAACACTCCTGCATGCCTCAGATTGAATATTAGTGTCCAGCACAACTCCATATTGCAAAAATACATGCAACTTCACTGGCAGCTAAATTCACTTCTCTACAACTTTCAGGCCTTTTGAACTTTACACCACTAATTAGGGAGAATCACTTCTCTCTCCTCTTTAAGGCTTCTCCACTTTTTCTATTTATGGATCTATCTTATATTTTACTTCTTGGTTCATATTCTTGAACCTACTTTTCTCATAACGAAGTAGTTTGCGCACCAGCCACTCCTGTACTATACTCCTTTTCTCCCAGTACGTCCTTGTAACTCACACTGGAGATGCCTCCTAACTCCACCTGCACATATCTTATTCAGAAATTGGTAAATCCTACTTTCAAAATAGAGACTAATGACAGGCATTAAATGTGGACACCAAGCCTGTATCTGAGTCTTTGCATACACTGCATAGCAGTAAAAGGCAGTGAACAGAAGCGTAACAAGAATTCTTCCTATAATGCTTAAACTACAGTAGAAGTTGACTGCTATTATGCATGCAAATTAGTTCAAACACATCTTACAGTATAGAAAATAATAACTTTAACGAGAGTATAGAGAATTTTAAATATATTTTCTCCTAAGCATGTAATAGTCCTGAGTTTTGACTTCTACATTTTAGCAANAAAAAAGCACTTAAGAATAAGTAAGGAAGTCACGAAAATATTCCTGATACTATTTCCTTTCATATACTGAAAATTTGGCACAATCAAAAGCCTTCCCAAAAATCTTTGCATTGAATAATAGAAACACAGATTCAAGAGTTGGGACTTGAGCAGGTTCCTGTTCAAACTTCACTGTGAATGTACAGAAACTAGAGTTTCTTCTCTCTCTTTCCAAAGACACAGAATTCCTGAGGTAGGACATTATGTGTCTGAACTTCATCATACAACCTCACATGTACAGTACTAACAGTGAGGAAAACCTTTAGCATTTTCAAAGTCACAGAAATCTGAACAGCTTTGATAAGTATCTTAAAAAAAAAATTATAAACAGTGTACCAATCAGCATTCCAAACTGTTAAAAACCAAGGTATAAAACGTAGGTTTAAGCTGTTATGTTCTGCTTTTCCAAAACCCTGATGTGTAACATGGAAGAAAATGGAAAACAGCTTTCATAACAACTGATCTAGAAAGTCAAACTAACTTAAGAACTCTAGAAAACATGGGTTAAATCAACATTTTAAACAAACAGCTCACTATGGTTTTACCAGCCTGCATTTAGAGAATATTTACTTGTATATAACAACAAACTGAGAACATTACTGCAATTCAGAAGACCAATAAGTATGATATGTGTCAAGAAGAACTCACTCCAACTTTCAAGTCAACTTCAAGTCAAGAATACTTTCTTTGGCACACACTAAAAAATGCTGTTCATCCACTACTCTATTTTGCATCCACAGTTAGAAAGAAAAAAAAATTAAATCCTGTCAGGACATAAAGTAACAGCCAACCTTTCCTTACATGGTCACCATTTTCAACTTCTTGAATAAACATACAAAGATATGACATAAATTTGTGGTATAACTTTAAATAACACATCTAAACAATGCAATGGCACTTTGCCCTTTTAAACCTAGGAATTACACATAAGATCACAACATGTATTCTGTATCCTTTAATTGAATGGTCAACTAGTTACTAGTTAAATCTAAGGTAATCATCTATTAAAGCTTTCCAACCCTTCACAACAGAAATTTCATGATAACATGTAACACTAAGTGTAAGGTGAGCATTTGAAAAAAAAAATAACAAAAGCAACCCAAGGGAACTGGAGATGACAAAGAGCAAGAAAAGGAACATCCTGTCATTAAATATCATAGGATGACTAAACTTGGAAGTGATAGGTCAATCTTTACTCTAGAAGGGAATAGAGTGACTGAGGGAGGGAAAGCAAGAAACTAAATTTCCGTCGGGATTACTGCTCTGCCCATGAAACTCTAGGGAACAGTTTACATCCTGTTCCCACCCCAGCCCTGCCCCATTCTGTTCCACAGAGAAAACAGTGGAAAGAAAATATTCCATCTGTGAACATTTTACCTCAAACAAGAACTGTGCATTTAATGCTCTTCTCTGTGAAACCTTTCATTGCACGGGAGTCCTGTACCATGTATATATATACAAATACATATATACACACACATATGTACACTCACACACATGTAGGTAATTCTTATTATATAGTATCAAGCTTTTTGGTATTAATGCACAACTACATCATCCATCACAATTCCTTCTATTCAACATGATAAATAGGAAAAAATCGAAAGTTACATACTTGTGCTACACAGCTGCAAGGATGGTAAGAAAATAGCTGAGTCACCAACTGGTAAGAAAATACCTTTGATTCTCAACCATCAAGCTGGCTCTTTTCTTCCTAGAACTGACAGCTAGGATCAGATTAAATCCTAACCCCAAATATGCTGACATAAGGAAGGCAAGAAGGTTTTTCCTAAATACAATGCAGACTAAAATGCTGGAAGCAGTTGTAGTGTCCCTGAAAATAAAACACAGTTGCAGAGATTTCTGCTTGTAAAACAGTAGCTTGTTCATTCTTTGTTCTGCAAGCTACATACTTCTGGAGGTGGAGGAGAAAACTAATTTCTGAATGGCTAACCAGACCCTGACAGATCCCAGAGAAAATTAGGGTGGAGATGCTTCTGGAAAAACTCATTCACTAATGAGTTTGGGTGGTGCTACAATCCAGAAAAGCCTTTGGGATGTCATGAGACACAGGAAAACACTACACCTAGTACTTCAGATAAGGAACTGAGGGAAAGGGAAATAAGAGGAGCCATTTACACTACATTTTCCATCTGATTCCACACACTTTTTCTTACTTCCATCAGAAATTTACTTAGTGAACTGAGCAGACAACATAAACTAAACTACCATCTAGTCATTATCTTCCACAACACCTATTTCATAGAATCATAGAATGGTCTGGGCTGGAAACAACCTCCAAAGGTCATCTAGTCCAACCTGCTCAGCAGTATGCAGGGGCATCTTCAGCTAAATAGGGCTGCCCAGAGCCCTGTAAAGCCTCAATTTGAACATCTCCAAGGACAAGGCTCCAACTACCTACCTGGGAAACATGTTCCAGTGTTTCACTGCCCTCATGGTAAAGAACCTGTTCCTAACATTCAGTCTAAATATGCTCTTATCAAGTTTGAAGCCACTGCCCCTCATCCTATCACTACAGTAAATAGACTCTTTCTATCCTTATTGTAGGTCCTCTTCAGGTATTGGGAGGCCAATATTAGGTCTCCCAGAAGCCTCCTCTCCTCCAGGCTGAACAACCCCAGCTTCCTCAGCCTGTCTCTGTAGTAGAGGTGCTCCAATCCTCTGACCATTTTCATGGCCCTCCTCTGGACCCACTCCATCTGTTCTGTGTCCTTCCTATACTGAGGGCTCCAGACACAGACACCTCCAACTGAGGTATCACTAGAGCAAAATGGCAGAATCACCTCACTCAATCTGCTGGTCATGCATCTATTTCAAGGGACAAGTACCGTCAGGGCATTCTCACACATGACTGAAACTCCACTCCAAAAGACAGTTAAGTCCACTGCATCTTAAAGCAAATCACCTGGGAGACAACTTGCACAGTCAGCCATATAGACACAATTTCAATAGTATATCTACATCTTACAAGCTACCCACCTTCTACATTCCACGTCCTGCAAAAATTTAACTCATGCTCAGCATTGACACGAAGCAACTGCTTCACAGGCTAAATAAATTACTTCTTTATAAGTCATTTTCAGAACATGAACTCTTAAAACCAAGGAAAATTGTGAAGTTACCGTTTTACAAGGGAGACACTGAAGTTTACTCAAACAATGCAGTAAAAATGTAGTAAAATATTCAAGTTTTGTTTTCTAAAGAACTTGATATCTTATTAAGTTCTATTTCAAGAGCAGACATATGTAGTTATGGGAAAATATTTTTTTAGAAAAGAAGCAACATTCAAACATCCTCCTAGAAATACTGTAAATCTGGAAGACGTGGGGATCCTCCTATGAGAACAAATCTAACTAAATGGTAGGAGAAGTATGCATGGGTGAACTCCTGTCAAAAATGTACATTTATTACAAGTTAAAGAGAAGTGGTAAATTCTTTGAGTGACTTGATTTGTTTCTTGGCAGATAAAGAAGTGAATGTGCTTTGATTTTGGTTTGACATATTTTGGGGGGGACTCAGTTTTACGTTCAAGTTATTATCAAGCCAAAAGTTTTCCACAGCAGGATAGATTTTTAAAAGTCAAACTGTGGAAAAAAAAGTCACTGTTTATTCTAATGATGCTGAATAGAATAGTTGAAAGAAAACTTGTCTTAGAGCTATCTGAAGAAAGAGACTCTCCTTTTCCCCTACACAAGACGATAACTTCAGTATGTGCATATTTTCCTAACACACAAATAAATACAGATTAAAAGGCAGTATTTCCAGCAATGTTTGAATCTTCGTACAGTTTGCTATTACTTACAGCAAATATCTTAAGGAATTTCATGCTCAATGCAAATAGCCAAATGCAGTTATTAATGGTCTGTTGCAAATCTGCTAACTAGTGGCTATAAAAACAATATACATTGCATAAGGAAGCTGTCAAAATGTCTAAAGCTCTTCTTTTTTTCCTGCCCTTAGCAAGCACCCCTAAAATAGAAGGAAAAACAATTTGTTCTCTGCCATTTACCTTTAGATTATATTACACAGTATATCATTGTGACTGACAGTACTTAACATTTAGATATTGTTGACCTATGTGATGTGTCAGGTTTCAAAAGGCTCCTGAAGAAAGCTTGAAAATACTTCTACCTAGTCAATTGAAACTAAGCAGTCAATCTGCCCTGTGGATAAATAAATATGGTATTAGCTAATGCTCAAAATTATCATGCATTAAATTTTATGCAATGGTTGGCTGAAACCTAAATCTTCCTGGCTAGCAGACAATACTAGTAACCTAAGTTTTCAGCCAATTAAAGTTACAAATCTTCCAGTGATTCCCTTCAATACATGCTAAATACACAAGTTTAGCTATCTGTTAGGATTGAACCACTGTAATTCCAAATGCCAAAAGATGTCATCTACCTGGACCTGAGTAAGGCCTTTGACTCTGTCCCACATGACACCCTGGTCACCAAACTGGAAAAACATGGACTTGATGGGTTGACAACTCGCTGGATAAGGAATTGGCTGGATGGTCACGCACACAGAGTGGTGATCAACAGCACAATGTCCACCTGGAGACCAGTGACAAGTGGCGTCCCTCAAGGGTCAGTGCTGGGACCAGTGCTGTTTAACATCTTTGTCAGCGACATGGACAGAGGAATCGAGTGCACCCTCAGCAAGTTTGCAGATGACACCAAGCTGTGTGGCACAGTTGACTTGCTGGAGGGCAGAGAGACCTGGACAGGCTGGAGAGGTGGGCCCAGGCTAACCTCATGAGATTTAACAAGGCCAAGTGTAAGGTCCTGCACCTGGGGCGCTGCAATCCCAAGCACAAATACAGGCTGGGTGGTGAGTGGCTGGAGAGCAGCTCTGAGGAAAAGGACCTGGGGGTCTGGGTGGATGAGAAGCTCAACATGAGCCTGCAGTGTGCACACGCGGCTCAGACAGCCAACCGTGTCCTGGGCTGCATTAAGAGAGGCATTACCAGCAGGGCAAGGGAGGTGATTCTCCCCCTTTACTCTGCTCTTGTCAGACCCCACCTAGAATACTGTGTGCAATTCTGGAGCCCCCAGCACAAGAAGGACATGGAACTGTTGGAGAGAGTTCAGAGGAGGGCCACGAAGATGATCAGAGGGCTGCAGCACCTCTGCTATGAGGACAGGCTGAGAGAGTTGGGGCTTTTCAGCCTGGAGAAGAGAAGGCTTCGGGGAGACCTTATAGCAGCCTACCAGTATCTGAGGGGGGCCTACAGGAGGGCTGGGGAGGGGCTGTTCACAAGGTCTTGTAATGACAGGACGAGGGGGAATGGGTTCAAATTGGCGGAGGAGAGATTTGAACGGGATGTTAGGAAGAAATTCTTCACAGTGAGGGTGGTGAGGCACTGGAACAGGTTGCCCAGGGAGGTTGTGTCTGCTCCCTCCCTGGATGTGTTCAAGGCCAGGCTCGATGAGGTCTTGAGCGACCTGATCTAGTGGGAGGTGTCCCTGTCTATGGTGGGGGGTTGGAACTGGATGATCTTTGAGGTCTCTTCCAACCTAGACCATTCTATGATTCTATGATTTTCACAGAATATGAGTGGTGACCCTAAGAACTAGCTATCCCTCTTTAAAAAGACATTTTCAATGTATAACAATGCACATCAGGTATAAATAACTTGAGATCATGGGTTTAGCACTGGTTTTGACATTCTCTAGCCTTTGCTCTTACCTCTGTGGTTAAAGAATTTTAAAAAAAAGGTTCCTTGAAAATGTTTTTTTTTTTTTTATATATTTTCAATTTCCTATGTAGGAATATTTCTTTTACAGAGATGCACGTGCCCAGAAAATCAGCCATCTTGAAATTTGGAACTACTATGGACTACAAAATCTGATTACATCATAGAGAAGGTAAAATGCCAAGTCATATTAGCTCCACAAAGAAGTTTATGAAAACAAAATGCTTCTCTATATTAGCACCAAGACAATGTTTCTGCTATTGGAAAAAGAGCTCCCAATGTGAAGAAATACAGGAGATGAACAAGGAAAATATCAAAAGATTCCTGAAAAACGGAAAATTCAAACACCTTATAGATTACTAGACAGAAAGGAAGGAAACTTAAGAATGTAAAATCTTTGGTGGGATAGAAGGTAGTAAAAGAAATGAAGAAGCCTTTCCATTTCATTATCTTCAGCATTACCTAAGAATTACCTCCAGGTAAGTAAATCCTGCCCATAAAAAAAAAAGATACAGTCCAACAAAAATCCTACCACAAAAAAACCAAACCAAAAACACACTCAACACCAAGACGTCAAAAAGAACACAGACAAGAGCAACCCATTGTATGTAATCTACTTGGATTTCAGGTAACCTCTGAATAAGTTGTTCAACACCAGCTTTTAATCTAGCAATGATGTGATAAAATGGGAAGTCAAGGCACAGACAGACAATCAAAAAGACAACATGAGTAAATCGTCTGTTCCAACCTGAAGAGAGGTTACTGTAAATCCACACGATTCAAAATGATCTAGAAAAGACAGCAAGTAGCAAGGCAACCAAGCTTGCTCAGCACAAAGATAGGCAGTGTAGCAAAAACAAAATCCGACAAGGATGGACTGATAAAAGGTTCATATGAGACTGAGTGACTATGTAACAAGAAAGCTGAATTCAACACAGATAAGTGAACAGTGAGTTACATGGTGGAACACGACACTAAAATTTATATAAAACCACAGGCACTGATCTAAATAGTATAATTTTAGAATCTGAATATATAACAGGTAGTTCCATCAAATTATCAGCTTGACGCAGAATAAAATAATTAAAAAAGGACAACAGAATGAAACAGAAAACATTAGTGTAACATCGTAGGCTAACTCAGCTCAGAAGGAACTAACAGAAGTCTCTTGTCAAACCTGCATGCAAAGCAGGAAGGCCTGTGAGATCAAATAAGGCTGCTTACGGCTTTTCCATGGCAAAGCCCTAGAAACAGTCTGTATAGCCTCTCTGGGATACCTCCAACTGCCACATGGGGGAAATTGCTTCTTATATCCAGGATGAATCTCTCTTATCTCAATTTACTTCCATTGGCTCGCATCCTCCCAATATGTGCTGCTGTGAAAAGCCTGCCTCCATCTTCCCAGTGAACCATCCAGTGTACCCATAGCTTCCCAGATAGACTTTCTGACCTGTCTGCACTTAATCAGGAATCTCTTTTGATTTTCCATGACCTTTTAAAGATGACAGAGAATAGCCTTACTAAGACCTCCTCCCATTCTCTCAGCATCAATGGATGCAGCTCAGTGGGTCCTATAGACTTAAGGCAGTTAAAGTCTCCTCAGACAATTTCTGATTCCATCCTTAACCACCACTCAGAGTTCCTCTTGCCCAACTAAGCCAAATGGTCTGGTTCTTCATGCAATAGGAAGCACATCTATGAATTTCCACCCAACGAAATTTATGTATGTAGGAAGTATGCAAAGTTCACTTTGCATACACAGAGGCCCACTGTGTACTATCAATTAAAACTGCAAAGGACTGAGAAAATCCAAGATGAAAATATTTGATTCCTAGGAAGTGCTTTAGCAGATCAGTATCATGCATTCTGTTTGTACTCCTCTGTAAGCATCAAGTTGTGGAAACTACTAGGCAAAATGTTTATCTAAATGGACTCAGCCTGAAGTACAACAGCCATCAGTATGAAAGTCACAATATTCATTTATTTGAGTTCTTTAGTTTAAAATGAGCACTAATATTTAATTTGATTCTTCTCAAAATGTCAAACTATGAAATGTTCTAGTATGCTGAATTTGCTTCTTGCAGATTAAAAATAAATTTCGCTCTGTTGTATTCCAGTTTCACCCATGCTTTCCTGTGGGTTTGGATGCTTTTGAATATATTTACAGAAACATATACAGATTTAGCAATCATCGCTAAAAGAAAAAAAATCCCTTAAAAGATAGATTCACAAAGTTTGTGTAAAATGAATTATCAGTACTAGAAGAACATTAGATTTCACAAGACAACTTGCAGTACTGGTTGTCTTTCTTGACCCTATCTTTGAACAAACAAGTTGTGAAAATGTAGCTTTTCATTAAGCTACAGATACACAAAAATAGACTAAGAGCACACATATTGGCTGTAGTAGGGCAACCCAAAACAGACAACTGTATGCGTATCAGACCTTCACTTCCTTCCTTCTATTAGTTATGCTTTTTTTTTTCACCTGACTTGGCTATCTATTTCCTTGCATTTATTCTAGCAAGCACCCTATGATTGTAATGTCTCACTTCCTCTACCTACCTTCATTTTGAGTTATCCTCTTCCAATCATTTGCATGTGTTCCTTTTAATAGAAAAAGCCTGTTCCTCATCTGTAATCAAATTTTCATATATTTTTAGCATCCACTATTGTCATTGATGCCAGCATGAGCTGCAGACACCCAGGATCCTCAGAGACTTAGCTCTTTGTCTTCAGCAACTCTTCAACAAGGAACATTTTGAAGCTTCACTTAAGCTACGCTACAGTACTTTCTACATGTCCATCAGATACATGGATGAAGACGTTAAGAGATGTAATAACTGAATAATGCTCAAAACCACCTCATGGAGCGCCCTGAACTTTCCAAGAAAACAAATCTCTTATTTTAAGTGGATAACTTTAACTCACCACACAATAAATACAATTAATAGTGTACACAGCTAAGTGAATAAAGTGCTTACCTGAATGACAGCACTAAACCAGCATGTGTTGCCAACATTCTTTAATCCTACTGGACAGTTGTCTTGCCGCTTTCGATCATAAGGATTTGGAGAGTCGCTCCATATCTCTGGGTGTGTTCTTTTTAAACTTGCTTTGTTTTCTGCAATACTGGCTTCTAGAACTCTTCAGGAACAGAAGGGAAGGAAAATCATGAGGAAAAAAACAAAACAAAACAACAAAAAAACAAACAACAAAACAAATCACAATTTTTAGTTAGAGCATTCACTAAATTACTGTTGCTGGGCTTGGCTTTAAATTTATATGCAGTAATATAACTTGAAAAGTAAGATGCTATTTTACTTTTTAGCTGTTACAGTAATTCCATTAATTTCTGGAGTATCAGGGAGTGAATTCATCTGAGAGAGTGGCAGACAGATAAAAAAAGCCATGTCTGTAAAGCCATCAATTATTTAGGAATCAGATTCAGACAGGGTGAACAACAATAAATTTTAGAGAACACAACTAGTGTAGTGCTTTCATCTAAAAATGCTTTCACTGGCACAAACTCACAAGTATTTATTTTACTGACAGGAAACCAAAGCTAGCTAGGCAACTTTCAAAAATGGAAGACGCTTTTTCAGGTTCCATTTTTGCAACCTGGGCAACTGCATTAATCAGTTTACACAGCAAGTAATTAGTTTGAGTTACGGAAAAATCTCTCTCCACAATTTTTCAAATGCACCAAATAAATTAATTAATCACTTCAATGATGTCACTCTTTGCAGGAAGGTGTTGCTAGGTGAATTATTGTCATGTGAAATATAGGCATTCAGCATAAGTCCTGATGCTCCCCAACTCACATTTTACTCAACACAGTATCTCTCTATATATAAGCAAATATCTTTAGACTGGTGACAAAGAATGCCTTATAGGTTATTTGTGGTAGCTACATATTCTAAGTAGAAAGATGGAAATGGATACACTGAGGTCATATAATAATGGCTCTAATTCATAAGTAAAGTTGTCTAGCATGTAGCAGTAGTTGCACTACTGACACAGAAGTCACTATACCAAGCTATCTAGTCTCATTCTCACACAAAAATTTGAGCTGCTCTTAAATACTACATTCATCAAGCACAAAAGTTCAGGAGATGCATGACAATCATCTAAGCACCTTAAGCTTCATGAAGGGGCATCTCCATCAGTTCTAGACACACTAAACATCAAAAAAGGGCATGCTTAGGTTGGTATAAAAAGGACAAAGTTTAAACACTGTAGGAAAAAAAGCACCACCACCATGAAACAGAAATGTGGAGTGTGGGGTGAAGGACGGACCAAAAAGGGCACACATGACATAATCCCTCCATTTCCCACGTGTAAATTTTCATTTCAAGCTATGCTCTTGTCATAGTAATAAAAGATGTCACATAATACATACAAGAAATATGAAGCATTACATGAATTTACTGTACACCACTGCTTTGGGGATATACTAATTTGCTACTGCCACTTACTTTGAAAAAACAGTAGGAGGATCCAGAATTTGAGGGATCATTTGGTATAAATGCCACTTTAGTATCAGTATCACTCAGGAAATCACCCAAAATCTGCAATTTCCTAAAGATTAATGAATTTCTGACATTTGGACTATGACAGATAGAATTGCAAGCAGCACTGAAAGTACAGGCACATAAACCTCTAAGACTTCCTGCTTTGACATCTCCTCAAACAGTTCATACAGACAGAACCAGACCCTTCAGCAGCTGCTAGTTGTAAGAACCTTTTACAACATTATCGCCTAAGTGTACCCCAAGATGTGTTAGATGACCAGTGTAACTCTGCTTTGAGGGTACAAGTTATTCGATGGGGACATTAAAAAAATCATTAAACAAAAAAAGTGTCATACATATTTTAAATAATTCTCATTCAAGTAGAACTACTTCAACTCTCATTTACACTAAATTGAAGGAACCTTTAAAGCTGACTGTGACAGACTGGAATAAATTTAGAACTATATTGCAACACAACTACAGCATCTGCTTCATACCACTTATATTTCAGAGAAACAACCAAACTTCACTTCAAAATATTTCAAGATTCAATTTCAGAAAAATATGTACTCTCAAACTGAAACAGCTCCCTGACCCCAAGGACATTACCATTTATCAACTTAATTACCTAACATTTCTTCCTTGTGCTGTTTTTTTGTACTTTTTCTGACAGTGAAGTATTTCCTCGTTTCTAGCTCCACTTTAAACCTTTTTCCATGTCTTAAGTATTTTATTCTGTAAGCTCCATGATATCTTTCCTTAATTTCATTCATCTCCCCTTATGATATTTTTCCTCAATTTTCATTTATCTGCCCTCAGACAGCACAGGCTATAGCTGCACACTCTACAAGCCATATTAATTTTCAGCCACAATGATATGTGATGCAAACTGAAATAAAAGCAAGCACAGTAAAAAGCAAGCTAAATATTAGCTCAAAAGCTACACAAGTGTATTTACTAACATAGTGAGTATACTTCTATAATAATTTTCCTATGTAATATTCATACGGTCCTCATTTGAGACACAATCTTGGCAGAAAAATCCTACACGTTGCTCTCACAAAATGAGTATCCTTCCAGGAAGTCAGTATTAGGATTTAGCAATTCTGATTATGCAGCAGAAATGCCCTCTTTCCAAACCACAGAGACCACAGCAGCAGTTGCTAGCAGCAGAGCTATAAACTTCATGCAGGGTATAGCATTTCTGTGGCTTCATGGGACCAAAGACTTCGCCACCTCCAAGTGTTGGAATCTTGTTTTGAAGGAAATTTCAGAATGAAGGTTAGTTAATGCCACACTTTGCATGGAACATGAAAGCAGCATCTTATTTCTCTCTCTAACAGGCTGGGTACAGCTGCCCAGCTTCAGAAAACTGCTTGAATGGGGCCAATCAGATAATGCAATAAGCCTTGGGCAAAGTGAGTCCAAAACACAGAAGTTCAGCCCACACATTTTGAGGAAGTTGACTAAAGATGCTGCAGAAAAGCCTGCTCTGGCAGGCTACTCCTCTAAAACAAGGAAAGGTCATTATACTGTAACTGTCTTACAGCTGGAATATCTCCAAGCCTACATCCTTCTTCAGATTCACCTTTAATCTATACATTATGCTTAAGTACAGCAGAGTTCACAGCAGTTTCAATTACCATGCTTAAAGAAAAAGAAGTCTAGCAGTTATGCTTATCTTTACATACTTTCAGTTTTGGCTCTCATTTTAATGTGACTACTGCTCTAGGCACAATACAGATCAGTTAGTTTCCCCTTCAGTCGCATCTCAGCAACTTCCTCCACAAAGCCCTACATGGCCAGCCTCATTCTCCTTCCATCCACAAAAAATAATAAAACCAGATTATTTTTTCCTGTTAGAAAATACACTGATCATGAACATTTCCCTGGTAGACTTAACATGGGAACAGTAAAAAATTTTAAGTGTGACATGTACAGTATGTTCAGCTTGGACGGTTGAATATTTCAGCTGCACTGTACTCAGCACCTAAGTAGTAACCACATCTGTCTTCACTAAGTAGCACAGGAAGACAAATTCTATGCACATTACAACATTAATTATGCAAATCTAGAAATTCCATTAATGCTCTCTTGGAAACCTTAACAACATCAGTGCAAATTAGGTTCCAAAGCACTACAAATGTCTTGCAAAAAAATAATAACCTTCACACTAAAGACTAAAATTGCACATATCCTACATTACTAAAAATGAAAGATTTCCATAGTTTAATTTGCTTCTTATTGTCTTCCTATTTGATTTCTGTTTCTTATTTAACCTAGAAAAAAGCAAATGTGTTCTACTTTTTGTTTTGAGAAGTCTTGTACAGATATTGTGCTTTCTATTGGAATCCAAACATACTTCTTTTGGGTGTTAACTACAAAGTCTTTTTAATTTTTTTTTAAACAGTCTGAAGTTCTGTCATTAAGGAAACTGACCTAAGAGCACAGATCAAGAACTCAAGAATTAAGAATTTCCTGTATTTGTACAACTCAGATACAATTTGCAACATCAGTTCAGGGTATACCTTGGTGTGTTACTGAGCTGATCTAGTATCTCAATGGTACTAAAATACCCAAGATTCTCACTTTTCTCTGCCTTCATTCACAAGCCAAGTCCCATTCCCCTTCTTGTGCCAAAATACATTCTGAATCTTTTGTTTAATATATTTGCATGGCTTATAGAGAAAAATTCATGCAACAAGTGCTCCAACAAGTACTATATCAAGTAAAGAAAATATGGTAGGGTATGGAGGCCATATCCCCCTTGGTAGCAACAAGCAATCTGGCACACGCTGTTGTATGCTATCTTGTCATCAAATCCAAATCTCAGTTTCTTCAAAAAGCCAGTATTTTCTCTGTATATTACTGAACAGATTGTCTACATGTCTTTGTACATACAGAAAAAAAATAGCATTCTTTGTTATTTTCTGCTACCAGAAAAAAAATAACAGTATCATATAAGGAGGATGCATTTATCATAGTTACGGATAAGACAATCAGACAAAAAATTGAAAAACACTCTACAGGAAAAATGCTTAAGCTTTGGAGGAGTGAGCACAGCAGAAACAGCCAAAGCTTATAGAAGGGAGAAGAGAAAAAAAAAAAAGGGAGAAAGATTTCCATATCCAGAAATAGGTCCATCTTTCTGAGTGTCTGTCTGAATCACAACTCTGTCATTATGACAATTGCGTCTTTCAAAAAGGAACACACAAGAGCTGACCTTCTGAATCAGAATTGGACATAACTTCCACCAGTCTTGAATACATGCACATACTAAGGTCTTAGATTAAAAAAAAAACAAACAAAAAAAATCCCACCACAACCAAAACACAGCCTCTTAAAATCTTCTTCCTATTATTACTGACAATATAAATCACTCTCATGCCACCTTTCCCTTCTGAAATATAGCAAGAAAGCTTTTACAATAAATGATGGGAAGGGTATGTTTCTTCTCACAATCAGTACATGTATTTTTCAAAAGGAAAAAAAAAAGAACCATGGATAATGTAACTCCCTCTATATTCTCAGAGCTGAACTTTCCTGGTCAAACTTTTAGCCTGTCAAATACAGTAAACTGAGAAAAAGAATTATGGTGGTGAATATCTCCCATCTAAAGAGTTGGGGTTTTTTTTTTAATAAAAATCTTTTACAAGTAGGCAGTACTTAACCTTCTAACACAAGGAACACATCATTGCTCTTTTCTTCTAGAATAAGGCAAGCTACAAATGAAAAGAATAAATCTCTCTCACACAGTCCTACACTCTTGGTTCAAATCACAAATATTTCATAGTATCTCTATTTACATATGAACACTGCACAAAAAGTTGTCAAATCTGATGAAAAGTAAGCTTGCAAGCTCTTATCACATCCAAATGGAGAAAGTTATGGTCATAAAACTTAAAACAAAGAAGTCAACTTCACTCAAAGCTTATAAATCCTACTTGTTAAATAGGTTAGTAACAGTTTATCAGCTAAAATACAGCAGCTGCTCTTACAATACACAAGTCATAACATTACTAGCCCCTTCCTCAACCTCAGCCTTAGCATAAAGGTTAAGAAAATATTACTGTAAAATGAACACTGCAAAATAAAAAGACAAAGAATTTATTAGCTTTTTGAATTCTTGGGGTTTTTTTTGCTTTTTACCTGATACACAAGAAAAAGTTTTAGGTCCTATTTAAATATGATCATATATCCTCTATTGCTATCCACTCCCTCAATATTTAAACAAATACATCAACATGAATCATACTATTAAATCCTAACCCACAAATAATAGTCTATTTTCCATTGTAAAACATACAATACATTAAAGCAATATCCTGAAGCCAGGTATATCAGTAGCACAAGTGAAAGTAAACAAGTTATTCTTTGTTAAAAGTTATAAAAGCAATACAGGCCAATCTCCAGCTCTTTAATTTCTGCTTTATATAAGTTGTTTGTTTACCTGCTAATGGCTTGTTCCTCATCTGTTATTCCAGTCTCCCTGAATGCCCTGTTTGATTCCTCCAAACTCAAGGCAATTGCCCTCTGAAGATCATCTTTATCATCTCCAGTGAGATCAATCACATCTGAAAAGCAAAACTATCTTTCTCAAAATTAAAAGTGAAACAGAATGAAAGGCAAGTCTTACTGTAGAGGAGAGAGAGCCCACGTGGATTGCCGAGTGCCATTCCAGTTCACCCCTCCTGTGTCCTGCCCTCTCCAAACACTAACCCTAACATCTCCTTTCCTCCTTTCTGAGCCAGATAAAACCCTTAGCAGCTTGCTCTTCCTAAGATATGACAGGCAAGTCTTCTTTCCTCCTAACGTTCCTAAGATGCACAAAGCTATGGGACAGATTTTTGAATCCGTGACTTCTGAAAGCCTTCTTAAAGCAATACACTTAAATCTATTACTTAAGCTACCATGATCAGCTGTTTCCAGGGAACACATGATGAAGACAACCTTCTCTCAAAAAGGATCTTAAGTGAGCACAGTTGTTTTCCTTATCCCCATGGACAAACATGTGCAGTTTTCCCAATATAGCTCCAAATTCTACAAGCGTTTCTGTGCGCTGGTGAACCAAATACTTTCATGTGGTTTCATGGGAAAGGGCTCCTTACTTAACCTAAGTATTTTCTATTCTGTCTGTGCATTTCTTTTCTGAACATATTTAAATCCAACTTCTGTCTACTAGAACTATCCCAACCCAACTGAAATCAAAACAAGGATCCATACTTGGACACATGGGGAACGCTGGATAGGGTACTGATCAGGTAATGAAATTTTTTTAAAACTACTTCTGCCTTCCTCTCCAGATCCCATTATCTGAAGAATGAGATACTAATGTCACTCCATTAACAACAGCACTCCTGCTCCAAAGTAAGGCAAGATTTCACATCAAACCATGATACAAATCATCCTTCCATCGGGCACAGCCATGCTGCTTTCAGAGCAGCCAGGACCAACATGAATGTCTCTGTACAAAACCTTCAGAAAAGCCAAGATCTTTGGTTATTGTGATATCGAGGGCCACAAGTTTCATTCTGCAAGTCAGCCAGACAGAAACAGAGGGGAAACTGCAAGAGACTTATGCAATACAGGACAGACAAGCAGACAGAGCATCGCCTAGTTTCAGCCTCCCACCTGCAAGGCCAAAGTTTACTGAAGAGCTGTGAAAGGGACTGCTCTCCAGGCTGGATTTTGGATATCAGAAGATGAAAGACTCTGGGAGAAAGAGATACAGATTTTAAATTGATCATTGCTCACAGAGATAAGCAGCTTGTCTCCATTTCTCATTCCACAGGCCAGTTCAGCTACTTACATCCAAAGAGCTTGTTCACCTATCTTCCAATTTTTCTCCTAGATGGGCTGACTCATTGCAGAGTCCTACTTCCCTGGCTTTACTTGTCTATAACATTTCTCATTAGACTGAAACAAAACACTGAACTTACAATACAAAAGTCACTGCCACAGTTGTGTACAAATAGAAAATGAGATGACTTATCCTCACATGAAGTTGAAATTGAAGAGAAATTGTGTAAGAAACCTTTCTATCAATGCCAGCATTTTAAAAAACTTATTTTCAACTCAGCACTGTTTCTTCCAAAATAAGAAGGCTGAATTTCTATTTTATGCAGCGAGCTTTTAAAGGAAGCACTCTTATCTGCTTCCTTCACCCAAGTAAGCTGGACAATCTGTCATGATCTGAAAGTATGGAAAAACACTATGATCACAAAAGCAACAATTCATAATGTTATTATGTCTTCTACAGTTAGTTCAATAGATCATCCAGCATCAGAAGGATACTTCAACTTGGACACCTGAAATTCTCCTTCAGAAATACTAAAGCAATTACAAGAGAGAGACTTCAGCTGGTGGTTCTTAAGAGTTTTGATCTATGAGCTGTGACTACCTCAGCCTGAACACATGCAAGAATGGATCTGTTCTACAGACTGAGAGCAGGAGAAAAACTAGGAAGACTGACAGCAAGGAGAGGATCCTATGACCACACACTACCTATTAAGCTCTAAAAGGTGGTGTTCATGTTGTAGTTCCTACCCATTTGCAGATCATCACACACAAGCAGATAATTTCTACTGGAGACAACTGTTTTTCCAAACGCCTAATAGTGGCTACAACTGAAAACAGTAACCCTCAATCCAGCTGCGACACATGCTGATGGATAAGTACAGGATTACTCCAATAACTTAGAGGGGAATATTTCTTTAACTAGTCTCTAGTCAGGTCTGAGTGATTAGATTCAGATACAACAGTAAAAATTACCATTAGATTAAAAACTAAGCTCCTTTATACAGGGAGAATTTTTCAGAAAATAACTGATAACCTGGATGATTTTTTGTGGTTAAATGTTCCTGGTTTTATTAAAAAAAAAAAAAAAAACAAAAACCCAAGGCAAACTTCAACTCACACTTTCATGAAATCATTCAACATCTTTTCACCTCCCTAGCTCCTTAATCTTTATTAATCTGTATCACCACTCTGTATGTCCAGATGTTTATTATCATTCACATGACCAATGATCACATTCAGTGTTAAAACCCCAAAGCTTTGACTTCCACTTGCTTGTGGAAGGTCCATCAAGACAACAATTTCTTTTGGCACCCAAGTGTTTTGGAGCAGGCAATGGAGAACTCCCGTTAGAAATGTTGTTTGCACATATGTCATGTTTGCACACGACATCCTTGTCACCAAGCTGGAAAAACACAGACTTGATGGGTGGACAACTCGCTGGATAAGGAATTAGCTGGATGGTCGCACACAGAGAGTAGTGATCAATGGCACAATGTCCACCTGGAGACCAGTGACAAGTGGCATCCCTCAGGGTCAGTGGTGGGACCAGTGTTGTTTAACATCTTTGTCAGTGACATGGACAGAGGAATCGAGTGCACCCTCAGCAAGTTTGCAGATGACACCAAGCTGTATGGCACAGTCAACTTGCTAGAGGGCAGGGATGCCATCTAGAGGGACCTGGACAGGCTGGAGAGGTGGGCCCAAGCCAACCTCATGAAATTTAACAAGGCCAAGTGTAAGGTCCTGCACCTGGGTCGCTGCAATCCCAAGCACAAATACATGCTGAGTGGCGAGTGGCTGGAGAGCAGCCCTGAGGAAAAGGACCTGGGGGGCTGGGTGGATGAGAAGCTCAACACGAGCAGACAGTGTGCACATGCGCCCCAGACAGCCAACCGTGTCCTGGGCTGCATTAAGAGAAGCATTACCACCAGGGCAAGGGAGGTGATTCTCCCCCTTTACTCTGCTCTTGTCGGACCCCACCTGGAGTACTGTGTGCAGCACAAGAAGAACATGGAACTGCTGTAGAGAGTCCAGAGGAGGGCCACAAAGATGATCAGAGGGCTGGAACATCTCTGCTATGAGGAGAGGCTAAGGGAGGTGGGACTTTTCAGTATGAAGAAGAGAAGGCTTCGAGTAACCTTCCAGTATGTGAAGGGGGCCTACAGGAAGGCTGGTGAAGGACTATTCACAAGGTCTTGTAATGACAGGATGAGGGGGAATGGGTTAAAACTGGCAGAGGGGAGATTTAAGCGGGATGTTAGGAGGAAGTTCTTCACAGTGAGGGTGGTGAGACACTGGAACAGGCTGCTCAGGGAGGTTGTGGCTGCTCCGTCCCTGGAGGTGTTCAAGGCTAGGTTGGACGAGGTCTTGGGCATTGTGATCTAGTGGGAGGTGTCTCTGCCTATGGCAGGGGGTTGGAACTGGATGATCTTTGAGGTCTCTTCCAACCTAAACCATTCTATGATTCTGTGATATATGTTGTCCCTGATCTGCTTGAAGACAGACAATACAGTGAAGATCTGCAGCCAAATAGTACCACTACACACAAATGGTGCAGATAATTTACTTCACGAAGGATTTTATTTAGCATAACTCAAGTAAGAAAAACACATTTCTAAATACCTGCTGATCCTTATATGCTCAACTTACTCTATGCAAGCTTCCAGTTTGCAGCAAATGTGAAACAAAAATATTTTTGAGATTTAGACTAAAATATTTAGCTCACATTGCTTTATTTGGAACAGGACCAAGGTCTTTTTCAGCATCTCATCTGACACAGTAACTCATTAAGCTACAAAAACTCACCTATGACTTGAATCCTAAACCACAGGATTACAAAGAGATCTCAATAGACACTGTAACAGAAGAGGAACCACATGAGAGTAAACTCTTTTCAAAACAAACCAGAAAACAACAACAAAAAAACCCACACAATTCAGTTTGTTTGCACATTCTGCATTTCTGCCATTTTGCTATAGATCACACAATTTAACATATAGTGGATGAAATTCATTCAGGGTTTTTTGTTGTTGTTGTTTATTTTGTTTTAAAATATCTTGATGTTCTGTAAATTCTTACACAGGGACTTTCTTTTAATGAAAAGCAGTCCAATTTTCAAACAGTTGTTCTACAAGTATTATCACTTTTCTTTCTCTCATTAATAAATTCAACATTAAGTTTATTCTAAAACACTTCAAGTTTATAGTGTTAACGCAAACCTACGACTATTTTAGAGTAATTAGTAGTGTAATTCATTCATGAAACTGATCTACTGAAACTTCCTATCTGATCAATTGATTTCTGTGTTCAAGAAGGTCTCGGTTTGAAAGGAGGTAAAAAAAAGGCACTGATTTTACCCAAAGTATTTATCAGACAACCATAGGTTTCCTGTTGTAGACTGAAAGATGCCTTTTCATAAAGGAATTAAGAACAATGCCAATTCTCCAAATTGATAGCTACCTGAATTTAATTTACACATGCTGATTCCATAATATGTCTTTCATTTATGCCCCAAAACACTGGATCATCTTGATAAAATATTCTGTGATAAGGGTACCTCCTACTCAGAAAATGCAAACATTTTTAGCTAAGCCATGACTACTAAACAAATGAGCTTGCTTCTGAAAAAATTCTTTCTGGACAAAGGAAAACCTCATCAAAATAACCTGGCTTAGTGCACTCATGATGTTTATTAATAAACATGTAGAATCAATCAGCTGTTTCAGTAAGAAATTTAATTTTTGTTTACAATGTTATTATATAATAATGCATGCTTCTGGTGGATTAAGATGTAGAGTCTGCAGTTCTCCAAAGCAATTTTGAGTTGTATACTGAAATTTGTAATATATATACACACTAGTATATTTATCAAGTGCTCACTTTCTACAATATAACGACATGGGTTGGAAGGGACCTCCAAAGGTCATCTAGTCTAATCCCCTCTGCAGTAAGCATGGGCATCCTCAAGTAGATCAGGTTGCCCAGAGCCCTGTAGAGCTTAACCTTGAATAGCTCCAGGGACGGGGCCTCAACTCCCTCTCTGGGCAGCCTGTTCCAGTGTTTCACTATCCCCAAAATGAGGTTGAGACTACATCAGTTCTGTTTAAGCAGACTTAACACAAGATGTCATATTCTACTATCTATTCTGTGATGTAAAACATCATGATGGTCTTGGGCTGCTATGTGAAAATTTAAAAGAATTTAATTGGGTGAATATGCCAAATTCAGTTAAAACTGGATCAGGAAAGCATACACGGCATCCCAACAGCTACTTAGCCAACCTAAATGGCTTTATTAACAGTAAAGCTAGCAAATGTTAGCCACCACTATCTTACAGGAATTTCCTCATGTCAACTGCATTTACATTCTCCTAAGATGGTAACACCTTAAACTGATAATTCTCACATTGACTGGGATAGTTAAGAGCAATATAGCCATGGAACAAAGGAACAAGTGAATCTCTAAAATGAAGGGGGACATCTAGCTAAAAGACTTCTAACATTTTGAAGCAGGGGCCCTGCCATAACAAGCTGGAGACACTCTAGAAACCTGGATTGAGATGATAAAAATAATGTCTGAAATACAAGGAAATGTCATGAAGACACGTAATGATATCTAAGATAAGGTGACAGAAGAAGACAGTGTTCAATGCTACTCACAGAAAGAATAAAATATACAGCTATAGAACAAGAACTGATTAGTAGTTGTGCAAGAATGACCCAGGAGCAACAGCTGATTCCTGTTGAACCTGCAATTCACATCATCACAGTACCGAAGAAAATATGAAGCGTTACACCAAGGTATACTGTCAGAGGTATATTATCAGAGTAGTACATGGACATTTATGGATACCCATTTCTCTTAAAAACTAAGGTGAAATCTTGTTTATTGTTTCAAGTGCCACAGTTCATCAAAAAGACAGAACTATTAGAAAATGTCTAGAAGAGAGGAAAAAAAATAACAATAAGCACAGGAAAGGTGTTTGAAGACTTGGGCTGTTTAGTTTAGATTTGGGAAAATTCTGAAGAGGCATTATGATACACTGCTTTCAAGCATGCAACACTTCCTCTGAGATAAAAGGAATTAAGTCTACTATAATCTTTGCAAGGGATAGCACAAAGAATAAACCTGAAGCAAGAGAAATTTAGGCAAGACATTATGAGTCTAAAAGTAATGACAGTGAGCACCAAAACAAACTACCCTATAAACTTTTCAGTCTCAAGAATGGAGGGTTTTTAAATAAATGTTATACAACTATAACTTCAGGACGTTCTGGGTACAGTTAAGTTCACATCATTGAGAAAGGTTGACTGAATGACTTTTGAAATCTATGCAAAGACTCAAACTTTGGAACAGGAGGATATAAAAAGCCAGGTCCCCAGCAGCAATCAAATCTACAACCTTCAAGCTGGTGCGTGTGGTATTTTATAGATATGTTATATTATGTCCTTACAAAAGGGCTTGAATTTTCTGTTTCAACTTCAGAATATGCAAAGGCTAGTAATTCAGGTTTTGTGAAAAAGAAATCTGAGTTTTTCCTTGACAGTTATTTCATTTGAAAACAATGCAACTGCTAGAATATGTATCGTTTCTTGATTCTGTTGCTCCCTTTAATCATAGGTTTTCCAACTTTCTCAAATGAAAAGAAGGAAACAGATATATGTTTAGTGATGCAACAGCTTACTGTGCAGTCGTAGATGAAAATACAATTAATAACTTTGAACAAAAAAAAAAGTTTTCTAAAGAAATCAATAAATTGAAAATATTTTCAAAGTGCTACACAACTGCTTTTGTTTTGCTTTAAGTGTAGGGCCTAGGATTTATGCTACTAAACATAACATTGAAGAGATCTAAGATTAAAGGGTATTAATTTGTGCATCGTTGCTGTACTGATTAAGCATTTTCTATTCACTTATGGATTGCAGGAAGTAAAAAATATAAATCCAAGAGTAACACCACTTTTGCAAAGGGATTAGATAAAGCATTCATCACTCTTAATGTAAAAGGTTATGCTTGCATGTACTCGCTCATGCCATTTTGAACAGGCAAATGAATAATGCTGCACAAATCTGCCTTCACTTTTATAGGAGTAAAAGTTACACAAGCTCAGTATTATTTTTACAGCTGCTGAAATGTTGCAGTTGCTAATAAGAGAAACCAGGTTTCCTTATACCTTCTAATATACGGAATTCAAATCTAACAGCTGAATGACTGCTGTCTCTGTTGGAAGAGCTAGTGGACAATCCAGACTAACTGCTGATTGCAAACATGTATGTATGCATTTTTATTTTACCCCTTAACTGAGTAACCATTTCACAGAAACATAGTCAGTCGAGCTCACAGAATACATTTCCTATACTTTTATGCAAAGCATTCATTCAAATGCCTTTGTAAATAGCCAGGAGTTCTCTGTCACATAAAAGATAATTCTAATATTAATCTGTAACTCTCTCTCATCCCCAGTTTGGATGACTTAAATGTGGTGGGACTGCAAAGCTCAGTGAACTGTAACATTGTAAGTTACAAATGCGCAGAGGTGATTAGAGGAACAGTAAAGGTGGGAGGTGAGTTATAGTTATTTCCATGTAATTATATCTACATGGAATAGTGAAAGAGTCAAATCTGAAAGTAAGTTACTATCACCAACTCCACACAGTTACAGAAAACTACTATCATTGTTCTTTGCAGAATGAAGTATTGATCACTACAGCTATCACTGCTGAGAACATCCTCCTTCTATGCCCACTCTTTTGTTCTTTTATCACAAGTCATCTGCCATCTTTCACAGTACTCCCTTACATGACTACTTAATAACATAGGGCCCTGAAATTTGTCCATTTTGAGAGTCCTGATTTTTTTTTTTAATGCATAATCAAAGTAACCACGGGCCAGTAAATCAAAATAGATAAACTATAGGTCTCTGCAAAGATCTTTCACTAGATCTCTATGGAGACGAAAGGAAGCCTCTTCAATTGGACTGGTTTAAACTTTGTTTTGCTGTAGGTGTTTAGCTCTTGTCCCCTAAGACATCCAATGTGAAGAAGACTTGTCCAAGAAGTTTCAGTTCAATAAAATAGCAAAGGCTGGCAAAAAGGCTCTTATCTTTATTACCAGTAAGGACCTGAACAGACATTAAAGTTGTAGTAAAAAAAGTTTTAAATCTCTCTTTTTTCTAGAGCAGTTGGCTCTTTTTGATTACTGACTTGTAGTAATATGTAACCCCAATTTGGGTCTGCCTTCAGCCCTCCAGAAATGTGAACTGCAGAATTCAGCTTGGAATATGCAAGTCAAGACTTACTCTCTTCAGTTTGACCATGGGTAATGTAGACTTTGCAGGCTTGACTCTGCCCTCTCATATTCCTTGTCACCTCACATCTTCAATATGGTTGCATAGTGCAGTAAATGACAACAAAATGGAACACATCTATTAAATGAGATTACTAAAAAAAAAAAAAATCTAATTAAACACTGACTATTCCACTGCCATAGCAGATCTTTACTGCTAGTGACTATGACAGCAGTGGTAAGATTGAAAATAGTCTCCATTTCCCCAATTTTCTGACATTGAGAATTAAATAAAAATAGGGGTTTGCATGCTTCCTTCCAATAGACAGAGGGGAAAAAAAAAAACCAAAGAAAACACCCACACACGCAAACCCCTAAACCACTTGTTACGTAACTTAGTTGGGGGATACAACTACCTATAATAAACTTCGGGCATCTTATACAGGGTTATTACTCATACCTAGGATTAAAATGCGGTTTTCAGATCCGAGATGTTGAGAGCAAACTCATCTCTAATTAGAAAAAAAATAAAAATTAAATGTTTATGTCAAGGTGCCAGAGACAAGAAAGGTAACTTTACAAGTGATAAGAAGATCTAACTAAACTTCTTTACAACAGTACCACCCTAGTCATCCCAACGTTAGTGAAATGACAGCAAAACAGAAGGACATTCTACTGTGGGTAAAGCTCAATAATGCTACTTATTCAATAAACAATAATATTCTACATTTGTTTTTACAATGTTAAAATGCAAATATAGTATTAAGAAATTTAGACTTTACAGTAACCAATCCCACTACTAAACTTTGACTTTTTCTTTCATGTTACTTCTCACATTTATTTGCAGAACACATTTAACACATTTAACATATTTAATACACTTTTTCCCCATAAAAATAATTATGCACTTAAGCAAAGGAATAGAACCTGCAAGGCTCAGAGAAACGTATCTAGTACCAACTAAATATACTTAATTTTAAACCATTATATTTAAGTATCTTTAGTGAAAGTTTCACACAAAATACCTATGCCTTTACTACAAAATACACATCTAACCTCTTGCTTCTCTCTTTGGGAAAATCAGCCATAATAGGGAGAAGCTACTCTTAAGCATATTAAGACAGACATTCACGCACACTTCTCCAGTTTTATTTTGACAAAGGAGTGCCCAGCTTTTGGCTTCATTTACTGCATGACCCCAAAATACCTCCTAAAATAGAAAGGAACAAAAAAATCCCAAACCAAAAAGATGGAAAACCCAGCAACTTGTCCTCTGATCAGTACCATATACACATGTAAAAGGTAACCCTTAAGGATAGCTTAAATAATAATTTAAAAAATTAATTAAAAAATACACTGAAATAAGGAAAGAAAGAAAACACAATCACCTAAAAATTGTCAAAGAAGGACTATCAGCAGGTTAACAGTCATCTCAGGCAAGTTCTTCATTGTCTTGCCTTTAAACTACACTTATGGAAAGAAACAATACCTACTGGTGTCTGCCTGGCTGCCCACGCTGATATATCTGTCATTTCCAGGAAGGGCTGTTTGATAGTAAGTTGCCTCTTCTAGCTGGGGAACCTTGGCATTCTTCGCAGTGAGGAAAGCCACAGCCAGCTCCAGATTACCATTGCTGTCCTTTAAGCACCAACAAAACAAAAAAATGGAAGTCTCTTTACAATTTTTAAAATTTTTCTTAAAAGCAAAGGACATTACAAGCAACTTATAAGATCCATGACATATCACTTTAAAATTACTTTTTTATATATAATTTGGAGAAACAGAACACAGGGAAACCTGCCATTCTCTGCTTCCATCTAATAACTTTTCTATGTTGTGAAACAATTTGCAATGTTTGAAAAAAAAGAGTGGTGCAATAGCAAATTAGCCAAGGGTGGCAAGTTCAAGAAGAGTTCTTAATTCAATATAGTAAGCAGGATTTGTCTGTGATAGAAAATTTAACCACACCTTGACAGAAAAGTATCACTCAACAGGAGCTGACCAGCTATATTAGCACCAAAGTATCTCAAAACACTTTATCCAAAGGCGAAAAGCAAGTCAAGCCATTTCTGTCTTTAAGTTTTGGATATCAGATAATTTTTTGTATCAGTACAACAGCAGACCAAGATTCCTTCTACAGTGAACAAGGCATCATTATTACTAGCTTTTATCTCCTCAAATAATTGTAAAAACTATTCAAGCTGAAAATGGATGAAAGGGAAAACAAGAGTAAGAAAGGATGATGTTCATGGCTTTCACAAGCAGCCAAAACATACATATTCAGCTACAAGTCAGAGAAATCCATCTTACCTTTAGTGCCTGTTGCAGTACCTGGATGTCATTGATACCAGTGATCTCCCTCAGCTGATTTAAAAATGTCTGCTGGTGCTACAAACAAAAACAGATCATAAAAATAAGCACCAAATAACAGCAAAGGCAACTACTAACAAGAGCATGCTTCTCTACAAACATTAACAGTATTGGCATATAAGACTTCAGTACCACAAACGGACAGAGCCTTTGTTATTCAAGTTTGTCTTAGTGTTTTGCAACCTTGGCACTTTTAATTCTCAAGTGTAATGGGCTGGTTGGGTTGGTTTTGGTGGGAGGTTTCAAATGACAAAAAACCTGATGATGGGTGACCTTATCCAAAACAGGTTTAAGAAGGTTATCCAAAGCCATAATCGGCCCTCCTGAGCAAACAAAACTCTAGTTGTCTTCAAAAGAAGCAGGAAAAACAGTTTACTCAACTCCCACCAAAAACAATTTCTTTGACTTCCAATTATTATCAACCTTACTATTTCCCCAACATACAAAATTCCCAGCCATTCCAAACTCAAAACTAAAACAAGTATCTGTCTTTACTAATCATGTAAGTGTTTTAAAAGAAACATTATAAAAACATCTACAGAGCTTCTGAAGACTAAAGCAAAGCTTTAGGATAAATCTTAACCACTTTTCTAGATTAGCTGAATCCAACTCTTCTAAATCACATCAGGGACTATCCATGACTGAGTCTGAAGTAACACTGAGTTAGAAAAAAGAGTATGAAGTTTGGGTCTTTTAAATATTCACTTCCTAAGAATTTTGAGTCTTTTTTTTCCTACAGAACTCTGGTCCCACTCCTGTTTAGAGGCAATAGACAATTCTCTCTGTTCACACTCAAATACCACATCACAGAAGCAAAAAGCAGGCATTAAGCTTGAACAAACCTTGAACTCCAGTTAACCATTAAAACCATCTTAACCATTAAAATTATGAAAATACAGAAGACTGACCGTTGTTCCATACTAATAAATTCCATTCTTCCTTTTGGTTGATGGGAAAAGGAGAAACGCTTGGTGGTGTTTGAAAGTGGTTTCTCTTTTTTGTTTGCCCACCACATCCTGAACTCAAAACAGTAATTTCATCTACAAAAACAGAAGATTTTGTAAAGTATGGGGCTTTGTTTGGTAGACAAAAAGCATATTTGCTATCAGTGACAATAAAAATGGTCTCACATTACTGCACAAATTCAGTTAAAAATAAAAAAAACTGTAATTGTCTTGTGGTTACTTCTAAAATGCTTCTCTTTAAAACAAATTATTTGGAATCAAATATTAAAATACCCTTACTCTCTCTTTATCACAGCTTTGTAGAGAGAAGGAAATTAAGAGCTGCATGAACGCTGAATTCCCCAGTGTGAAATTAACCTGGCAGGCACTACTTCATGCCCTAATAAGTTGAAATAGAAGGCGTATAGTTCAGGATGTTTATGAATTACATACACAGTCTTCCCTTCATTTATGATCCTAAGAGACACTGCTAACAATCTAATTTGCCTTTTTTTTTTTTTAATCCCCTCCTCTAAAAACCCTGCTATTGGCAAGAGAAAAGCGAAGTGATGTGGGAAAACAAACTCCCACTTTATCTCCATCTCTCACTCCCTCATTGTTTACTCTGTGCATTTCATAGCACAGTACAAAGGCCGGACTTGTTTCCCCTATAAAGTTGCTTTCCTGTCCCTGGATCTGGCAAGAAGAAAAAGAAAAGAAATAGACAAGTAATTACAAGAGCATTAAAACTGGCAGGAGCAATTTAAGGGCAGAACATGGCATTGCAATAGATTTGTTTTTGTATTTGCTACCAACACTATGGTTAATAAAAGGGGAAATATTTTCACTAAAAATTATTATGACAAGAAGCTATAACAATTTTTAATGTCTTTCATAATGTATACAACACTTGGAAAAGCTGACTGGAGGATATTCGTTGCTTGTAGCAATTTAGAAAAGGCAGAAGAGACATAGTTTACCAACAATCTCTTAGCAATTCAGAACACTGGCTGCTAATTTATTAATACAGCTGTGACTTACAAATGTAGACATTTGTAGCTTATAACCGCATTCCAGCACTATTGTAAGGCTGTAGTTCAAGACCCCCTTCCCAAAGACATACACATGTCAGAATCAGACCCAAAGCTACTCCTTCCCCATAAAGAGATGACTTAAATACCTAAGTATACCTTCTAAAGACCAAATGTTTAAGGCATTCAGGTCCAAAATTTCTAACTCATAATTATGTGAACAACACAGAGATTCACAAGCATACTAGTTACAAGTGACAGAAATTAAGAGGAAAATTAACAGATACCCCAAATACCTCAAACGAAGCTGAACTGCTTTAGGGCCACAAATACCTAGTTAAGACACTACTGGCTTTTCAGAGATGACAACAGGCCACAGTTTAACATCTGTGCGATTTTAAATAACTCAGTGAGAGTTTAACACTGATAGTACTCTTCCCTTCCTAGGAGAAACAAAAAGACAAAAAATGAAGGAACAGGAAGAGTGTAATTTCGTTTTATTCAATGTATTCTCTTAATATCTGCCAACAGATTTTCAAAACAATTCTGATAACAGCATAAGCCATCCAAAAATTCTTTTACACACCATGTAAATGGTGGCCTTCTCTTCCATGTATTCACCATTCTCTCCTCATCCTCTGAAATGTGATGTAACAGCATCATCTTTTCCATTCACAGGCCTTTCTTGCAAGTGTACATTTAACTTTCCTATTTTTCTCCTTTACTGTCATACTGACAATATGTTATCGCCCATGATATTATGTTAAGACAGGTAATTCTATTTCTTCTCACTATGAATGACACTGCAGACAGCTACTATCCAACCCTTTCCTCATTCATTAATCAGGGTCAAGATTCAATTTTCATTCTGCTTTTCAATTCACTTAAAAAATGTATGTAATGCAACATACCCATATTCAGAGAGATGATATTACTTAATTCTTTACGTAACTTTATTTTAGTGCATCTTTACCAGACTGCAGAAGTCAAAATAAGTAAAGTTTTTTTGGCTTGAATTATATTTCTTTAGTACATGCTACTGTGATACACAGGGTGATTTTAGAAAAACAAAATGAAGCCCTTTTTCATTTCTTTTACTATTACCAGTAACTGAAGTTAGAAGATCAAATTCTAGTGCAACCAATAAATGCAACTGCAACTAGTATTTAATACAATACTTAGAACAGACTTCCACATACAGAGTGAGCCACTCTGGTTAGTCCTATCAATGTTCCCTTAAAGCTTTACTCTTCCTGGACCTCGGGATAACTTCAGTTAACGTGGTAGCAGCACATAGACCCTCAAATGTCTGTAAACATTGATGCAAATATTCTTCAGACTTATGATCTTAATTCACTCAAAAACACCCAAAAGAGCTCATTCTACACTAAAGCAAAGACAAAAAATTAAGGCTGTGGCATACTAGTATTTACAAGTGTCTGAAGCATCTACACTAATATATGGTAATTAAATCAGGTCAACAAGGGAAGATTCAGAACACAACTATGAGTACTACCAAATACATTGCTGTCAATTTTTATAAACAGCTCTTCCCTGATTCCCCGTATTTTCCAACCATGCATTAGTAGGAGCTCAATTTAAGAAGCAACCTCTCTTTCCTAAAGCAAATTCCAAAAGATTATTCCAACAAAATAAGGTGCAGCTACCAATGCTAAGAAATCCAGTTCAATTCTTTTGGAATCTTTTTGTCATCCCTAATGTTATAGCTGCCCTGAGATCCAGCTGCTCACCCCTCTCAGTCCCACCACATAAGGCAACTATCAGCTCCCCAGGGCTTTCATGCATGAACTATTCCCAGCCTTCTCCCTTCCTGTCTCTCCAAGGTATGCAGTATGTATGTCCAAGCTTTCAGCTCTTGAAAGATTTTAACTAACAGGAAATTCTCCCATTTTCCTGGATGTATGCCAATTTTGTGTATTAGGAATGCATGCCCTTATTTCCAATTCTTTCCTTTTTCAGCCATCCCTTCCTTCCTCTCAGGAAATGCCTAATTAAGATTATCTGGTTTATAACCTCACACAATAGCATATTCAGTAGCTGTGCCAGTGCAAGTGAGGCAGAAAAGGATCTACACTTATCTGTCCAGTAAGGCACTGTACCCAAATTAGTTTCACAACAGTACTGTAAACTCTGATAACTTATCAAAACCAGAGCAAAAAGTTAAATTACACAACTGCTTTTTTCGACAGCATACATCACCAAAGTTTACCAATTCGGAGTAATACCACAGATAAATCAGAGGGGTGAGGAGGTGGGAAATAGCCACCTCTTGATCTGTTCAATCTGTTTCTTTCCTCATCTCTGTGGCTTCTGAAAAAGTGCATGTAGGCTCTGGCTTTATTCATGGCAACATCCAATTATTTTTATTTGCAACAAAAATATTTTCAAACTTAGAAAATAAACAACCACCTTGGGTTTCAAAGCACAGAAAAATGAGATATCCCAACCACTACCAGAAGAAAAGAGGGCCTAGTGCCTCACTACACACTTAATTTTAATAGTACATAACAAAAATGAACTATGTGTATCCTGTCCTTCAAGAGATGAATACTTGTACTACAGATAAAGAGGGGGAAAACTGCAAATACCAAGAAAAACATCCTGACTCAGTCTCTCCACACAAAACCTACTTATTTTACTTCCCTGTGCAACACTGATTTGTAAGAGTTTTGTTGGAGAAAAATTCAAATGACATGGCACAATGTATTTTATATTGAATACAATTATAATATAACTTTATCTGCAGAGGACCTGCTAATGGTACCATCTGCAGACAAGCAGCTAACAAGCTAGTTTCCTCAAATTATGTTGCTGTAATGAGAACACAGAGATTAGAGGAATGCAAACCTCTATAAAAAGGCTTTAAGTTTCTGTGATAAACAAACAAAAATAGTTAACATAGAGAGTACAGCACACTAAAGACTGTCAATTACTTCTGTGCATGTCATTTTCTGCCACATTAATCATGTCTCCCATGAACAGTTAAAAGGCCCACAGATACTGCTGAGCATTATGGCTTCCAGCAATACAGATATATCAACCATGTTTTAAATCAACTATTGGTCAAGTTCCAAACAGTCAAATAAAACCCTGTTTTGTCCACAAACATACTAAGTTGAAGCACAGGGAGAAACAGTCAACTCTAGCAAGTTTTGTTGCTTGCCTTTGCTCTGTACTCAAGATCTTTCTGTGCATATAAATCTGTAAATTCAGAAGTGTGTATATGTGTGTGTGTACACACATTTTTGTGTGTGTATATATATATATATATATTTAAAAGCAGTATTTTGCTAGGGCAAAGACCAAATTAAATCTCTGCCCTAAGTTTATGGTGTTCACTCTTATAGTACATCCTAAGGCACAGTGGAAGGAGGTTCCTTTTACAGGTATCTGCTTTACTGGGTTTCCCTTTGTTCAATCATGAAGAGAGAAACCTTTTCTTACATGACATCCTCTACAAAAGTAGGTAAAGATGTATTTTTATACACACACAAATAAAAAAATGCATTTCAGCTTCGGCTTAGACAGAATCACCTGTGGAGAGCAAAAGGACATGCACAGAGACTGTAGATTTTCACTCCAGGACTCTCTGTGCTGACTGCCAAAACCTGCCAATTACAGCAGCAGCTTGTGCAAAGTGGTAATTACCCACCTGCAACTGGACTGAGAGCAGACTTACTTCAAAGATGCAAAAGGACATGCTGTACAGCAGTAACTTTCAGCTAAGCACTGCCTGCACCAAGTAAGTTCAATGGGAAAAAGGCCTGAATGCATTACAGTCCTCTCTAAAAAAAAATTAAAAGAAATCCACTAATTATATGCTACATATATAATATACTAAGACAACATTCAGAATACTCTCACCGCGTTTTTATGATCTCCATTAAAAAAAAAAAAAACCAAGCCGAAGCTGTTCTACTTCAATTGAAACTGCTTTTAATGAATTACTTGAAGGAATTTCAATATTTGATATTAAAGACTGTACACAGCATGAGAGCACACATTTGCACACTCACTGTTCTGAGCCCCATATATGTGGACTCAAACAAGTCTGTGACTTTCTAAACTATTACACTGATAAGCAAGAAAACTGGGTTCACATCTTTTCTTCCATATTTACATGAACAGCACAGGAAAAGAATCAGATGCTAAAGCCAGATTTCTTACATAGCTCAAGGATAAGACTAAAGCAAAAGGAAAGCATTATTTTATTATATGTATCTTCCTAGCCAATTTTTGGGGTGCTAATGAACTGGAGTAGTAATGCAACCAGAAGAAGCACCACTGAATACATGCATACAATAACATGGATAGCATTCACAAAGCAACAGAAACACACTCTCTTGAACACTTCTCGTGGATTTTCTCTCATTTTCCCCCAGGTCACAAAAATCATGAAACTCAGTCCCAGATTCCAACATGACTATCCTGCAGATCTATTGCCTGGACTACAATTAAANAAAAAAAAAAAAAAAAAAAAAAAAAAAAAAAAAAAAAAAAAAAAAAAAAAAAAAAAAAAAAAAAAAAAAAAAAAAAAAAAAAAAAAAAAAAACCACCACCAAAACACATAGTAGTTAAAGATAACATGACTAATGATCACAAAGGCAAAGCAAGACCAAAAAGCAGCAAAGCCACTTTAACTTTGATCTATGACAACAGAAGTGTCAAATGGATCAAAATTCATGTCATTTCCATCAAAGCAACATGACTTAAAGCCGGTCCTCCAAAGTAGAAGAGAAGCAAACAGAAATGTAACTAAAGTTCTATCTTTAAATTAATTAACTGATTCATTAACACTGCTGCTTGAGTGTCCAGAGAAGGACCACGAGGATGATCAGAGGGCTGGACCACCTCTCCTATGGGGACAGACTGAGAAAGTTGGGGCTATTCAGTTTGGAGAGGAGGAGGCTCCCAGGTGACCTTATTGTGGCCTTTCAGTATCTGAAGGGGGCCTACAAAAAGGCTGAGGAGGGACTTTTTAGGCTCTCAGGTAGTGACAGGACTAGGGGGAATGGAGCAAAGCTGGAGGTGGGGAGATTCAGATTGGATGTGAGAGTGGTAAGGCCCTCGAACAGGTTGCCCAGGGGGGTGGTTGTGGCCACTTCCCTGGAGGTGTTTAAGGCCAGGCTGGATGAGGCTCTGGTCAGCCTGATCTAGGGTAGGATATCCTTGTCCATGGCATGGGATTGGAACTAGATGATCTTTGTGGTCCCTTCCAACCCTGACTGATTCCATGATTCTATGATGAAGCATGTAAATAATTTAGTTTCACGTTCCTAGCTCTCACTGATTACTCCTAAACTAGCTTTGCTGATAGGCTGGTGATCAAAAATGGATAACAGTAGCCTTAGTATTTACTAAAAACTTAAAAGATGTCAGAAATATAAAAATTGAGATTGTGAAGTCTGCATTTTAAACTACCCTCATTTCTCACATCCTGCTCAGTGCAACAGTAAGCTTCCCAGTAGCAATGACAGCAGATTTAAAAATTAACTACCACAAAACCAGGGAGTTCTTTAGTGTAATGCAACTCGATGCAAGCTGAACATCCCATATATTCACTAGAATGGCCAGAGAAAACATTGTTTCGTACAAAACTGCTTTTGAATTCCTACTCCAGTAGCTGTGGCTGCTCCAATTCAAAGCTGACATGCAATTAGCTAGTGGTGGCACCAGCACATAGTACTTGTAATCTAGATATAAAATTCAGAACAATTCCCAAGAGTCCGTTCATGGACAACATCTGGTTAGTGTCACGTCCCAGCAGCACTGGGTTTACATCCTAGTCTCACCTCAACACATCCAGGCCCCCACATCAAAAACGCTGCCAACAGCATGGACAAGCCATAGCAAATTAAAACCAATGGGCACAACAACAGGCAACATTATAAAGACAGAAAGGAAGATGACACAGTTGCGCACACACACACATATGCACACACATTTTCCAATCACACCTCACTACTTTCTGCCGAAAGTTTCCTTTTGCACTTTTTCTTCTGTGCATAGACACTTACATCATGCCTAAACATTACTTTCTACAGCGTATGCCCAGGAAGCATCACTAAGACATAAGCTTTCTCCTTACAGGAAAGGCTTTTGCTCAAAGTATTGTGATTTTACTGCAGCTACTATTAAAAATGTCACTTTGAGTGTCTTTTAAACAATTCCTGAAGTCTTGCCTTTCTGAGGTCTAAAACAATGCTGCTAAGATACACGTTTTAACTCTACCCTTTGAGATAGTTTCCTTTGCATCTCAAAGTTTAACCCATCACACCTTACACAAGGTATTCTGGCTCATGTTCCAGACTCTTTCATGGTCCTTTCATCACTTGTTTATTATGTCATTGAAAGGCAGAGATCCACCTCTCAGCTCCATATGACAGTTCCAAGAGCCCATTCAACCATTTAACTTTTTTTATGAGGGGGGGTGGGGGAGTTTGGTTTTTTCCTCCCAAATAGCCATCATAATACTTTCACCATGTTCTGCACAACACAGGAGAGTTTAAAAAAAAAAATCAAGCTATCTCCTCTGTTCTTACTTTGCTGTTGTAATATTAAGGACAACATCTCTATAACGAAACCAACTCCAGAGGCTGCAGATGTCCTCGGATCCCAATCTCTGAAATACTTGCAAACAATAAAGTTCGAAGAAGCTGTCAGACTACAAGCTGTGTCTGGCAAGTCTGCAGTTCCTCTCAGGCTGTGACTCTTGCTAGTGCTGGCCAGCCTAAGCCAGCGCTGCCAGACACGAGCCACTCCTCCCTTTGAGCCGTCACTGTCACTTGCCTGAACTACTTGCAGGCCAGACCAGGCTCTCAAATAATCAGGATGCCGATCTTCGCTTTTAACTTTTGACTTTAGTGAGAGTCAAGGGTGCAACAAAGGAGAAAACAAGACCAAGACCGGGCCTATTTTCACTGGACTAAATTGTTGTGCAGAAGCAGTCTTATGAGAATGAATCAGTTTTCCGCTTATTTTAATCCTATTTTTATCCAGTGAAAGAATCTAAGGGGTGGGGAAAAAAACCTTCTGCAGTCTTCATCCTACGTAGGCACTACTGCACAAAACTTATTCCAACAATGGATATATATAAAATTCATACTGTAACAGGGATCTGATGCTCCCAGTGTGCCTTGGTGCTCAAAGCTTCACACCAATGAACTCACCCACTCAGACCCACTACTGCACTGGCTGAAACCCTGTATAGGCTGTTCTCCACTCTCTTTACATATTCACATCCAGGATTACTTCATTTACTGCATTTACAGTTGGTTAATGATATCAAGATCCTACCTCACTTCAAAAAACTTCACTACACATCCCAGGTAAGCAACACCAGGGAAGATTTCACAAACAATTTCTTCATGCAAAATTCAGACTAGTACAGCAGAGAAATTGTAAATAAAAGGTCTATATTACTAAGAGTTCATGGTATTCAATAGTAGGGACACATCTGGCCACAGAGCTCAGCCATCTGCCTTGAATAAGGGAAGAGGAAAGAAAGAAAACAAAACAAAAAAAAAACAAAATGAACAACACTAAATTGATTCCCTAAAGAAATGGGCCTTGTAATCACAGAGTACGTACATACTCATGTACACTCACCTTCCTGTCTCTTGATACCACCAGCCCTGGTTGCCTACCACCACCTCCAGCAACTCAGCCCAACCCCAGGGCTCCTCAACACCCTCAGCAGCACCTGTGGGCTCCAGGAGCCCCAACAGCTGTACCCAGTGGATTGGTCAGCCCCCACCAGCTCCTGATCATGCTGTCTGCTGCTGTCCACTTCCTAGGCTGGAAGAAATTAGGTGAGATCAACATAGGGGATTGGAGAGCAGAGAGAAGTGGCTCAACCCCACTGCAGGTAGGCCTGTCAGAGATTAACTCATCCTGCAGACTCAATTGAGCCCCTTCACTCCAACCTTTAAACCGAGGTACATTAAAAGAAGAAATGCCATCAGAGCAGCCATGCACCATTATTTGAAAAAGTCAGTTAAAAGTATTTAATAGTTTATTCTATCTGCAACTAATCATTTAAACATAAACACTGTGAAGAGACACACATTGTGAACGTGGAGAGAAGGGGACAAATTAAATAAACACTGTGGAAGAACAAGACTACATATAACAGTAACTTAAAACCCAGGGTGGTATCTAACAGGTTCCCTGCAAGGTGACAGGTTTCTGACAGAACTTCCAGCTTCTCCAAGCAAGGCAGCCTTTCCTGGGTCAAGTGCCAGGAAGCCACTGGCACGTGCTGCATTTCTGCAAAAAGCCTACTGGAACACCACAGTCTGCCAGCCTGTGAAGGTCAGCAAGTAGCTTTCACCTTCATTAGGTAATAACCTTGACAGGCATGAGCAACATTTGAATTAAAACGAACCTCAAATATAACAGACACCACAGTATTTAAAGACGTGTTGATATTTGTTCTAAGGATCAGCACGTAATTTTACTACCTCACAATTGAACACTAAATTCAGCAGTGAACCCCACAGAGGGCAACTGACACTTTATCAGCCATTTTATTTCAAGGAGAAGGAGACAAGCTTGAGAATCTTTGGGTATTTTTTAAATGAACTTTGAATTACTCAATTTTGAAATACATCTTTGTCTCAGCTCCCAGGAAAGCTGAACAAATTGTATTCCAGTATACAAGGGCATGGTCTCCAGAAACTTATGACAACTGCGGCTTATAATGGCTATTGGTTATAATTTAGCCTTCTCAGTCTTCCCTGTCTCAGTGGTGTGATGATAGCATCATCAGTAGTGGTAGCATCCTTTAACACTGCACATCCAGCTGAAGCTCCATCGGCTGACCTGAGTAGAAGTGATAAGAAAGAATCCTATAAAGAGTTCACATTTTTAAAAAATAATTTGAAACAAAAAATATAAATTCCTTGATGCCTTCCTAGCAACAGTTCCCCATCAGACACCACTAATAATGAACTTCAACAAGCAAAATTTCCAACTCTTTTCTACTCAATAAGGTCATGAAGCAACAGTGTCTTTGGCATCTTTGCTGGGGACAGCAAGCAGCTGCAAACTCCTTCCTATAGCTACACCATGTTCTGTACACTGCACACACACACCCTCAGTCAGCACTAGGAAGTAGGTAGCAGATTCACCAGTCCTGAATCAACCCCAGAAAAAGCTTCACAGCAACATGCCAAGTTTGCAAGAGCTGGAACTGGTGATGACAGGGAATTCTGTTTATCTTCGCCATTGATAAATCCAGAGGTCCCCCAGCACTTTACCCAAAAAAAGCAGGTCATTCAGCTCTGGGCAAGGGGATAATTATGGTCAATCCAGGGTTGTCACAAGAGACATTCTAAGGCTTTCAGCAACAAGTCCCATAAAGCATATGCATGACTACAGAGAATTTTTAAAAGTAAGATGTTGGTTATTTTTTCATTTTCAAACAAGTAAAGGAATACAGACAGAAAGAGAAGACTAATTATAGTATCCCATTAGAGGAAAAAAAAAGTAGGGTTTCTGAATTAAAAAAAAAAAAAAACAACTTGTTGATTGTTACCATTAAATAATTACAAGATTCTAATGTAACAAAAGGAAGTGGTAGCAGAAAAGTCTCCCAATTATAAGAGCACGGTCCTCAAACAGGTGAGGAATTACATGAGACAAGCAGAATTCGAACAAATATGACAAGTGGGAAGATAGTTAAGTGAAAAGAAAGGAAAAATGGAAGGGAAACAACTCTGAAAGTTGTCCAAAAGCTACAAAGTTTTGGGGTTTTTTTGAGTTTCTCAAAAAATAACCATATGAAAGAGAAAGTTTTTAAGCTTGTAAATACATTTTCCCATGACTGTGCCACCAAGATAAAGCAAAAGTTAAAATCCACAAAATATAGAAATGCTTCTCAGTCATATCACAAGATTTATGGGATACAATGAAACAGAGTATTCACTCCCCTAACCACACCATTTATACACATGCATTTCAGAAAATGTTAAAAAAACAAAAAGTATATTTCCAACAGCTGTGGTCTCAGGAGAAATTAATTTTTCAGAGGAATAAAATTAAACTGAACACAAAAGGAAAATGGAGTAGGAGTCTGTTCTCACCATCTCCTCCTCTTCTGCAAAAAGAATGCTACAGGCTTTTGCATACTCTGCCTTTTCCAGCTGCTTATTTTAAAGCACTCTCAAAGCACATAAAACATACACTGGAATGTAAATTTTCAATTTCCACACTGCATCTTTTTTTTTTTTTCCTTAAACTCAGCAAAAACAGAGCTAAATGAACTGGTCAAAATAATTTGGGTTTTTTTGGTTGTTGCTGGTTTGTTTTTTCAATTGAGATTTATTGACATTAAGAAAGAGACATTTCTAGATTGAAAATAAGAAGTTTTCAGCATAGGTGTTTGACTTTAAGTCAGCAGTGAGAAGAATCTGCTATCACAGAAATCATGCATGACCTCAAGCTGAGTCTTTACTATCCATCAAATACAATAGAGGGTAGTAAATCTAACTATGCAATTCACAATTCAAAACTTCTGCTTCTCACACTCAGACCAGACAGTTATAATTAAAGAGAATTCTCTGGATTACGTGGTAAAAAACAAGTTAAATTATGACACATCCAGTTGGTAGGAAGGAGCCACATAGGCACATAATGCCACTATATCACATTCATTTTGACAAATTCTGCCCAGACTAAGGTAAAATGTAAGGGGTCAACTAAATCTAAATAGCTATAGATCATGCCTTGAAAAGGCTAACGCCTCTCTGAAAAGTTTTTATTAAACGCATTATTCTTGTGTACATGCGTTTACAGTAAAGATAAAAAATATGCTTTCACCTGATGGCTATTAAAAAAAGAAAAAAAAGTTTTAGTCAAGGATATTACAAGCACAACTTGCATTTGCTTGATACAAACTTGCTTGACTATTGCCAAACAGTTGATAACAGAAACATTTTAAAAGAAATATTGTGTGAGGTGGGTTTTTTTGTTGTTTTTTTTTTCCCCAGCAAGAATCCATCAGGTAAAATACAGAAACCTACTATAAACAAAAGCACCAGGCCAAAGCTGTGTATTTCAGAATAATAACTATTAGAATTTTTGATTTACATACACAAATCTGTGTCAGGTCACATTTCCAAAGTTAACATATTCGCTCTACAGCCTATAAGCTGTTTCAGGTCTTAAGTTCTTTATATTCCATCACTCTAAGACTGTTACTTCAGAGCTAACTTAACATCAACGGGCACAATCTAAAACATAGCAGGTTCCACCTCAACTAGAGGAGACACTTGTTTACAGTGAGGGTGATAGAGCACTGGAACAGGATGCCCAGAGAGGCTGTGGAGTCTCCTTCTCCTCCAGAGACTTACAAAACCTGCCAAGATGCATTCCTGTGTGGCCTGCGCTAGGTGATTCTGCTTTGGAAGGGAAGTTGGTCTCGATGATCTCTGAAGGTCCCTTTCAACTCCTAACATTCCATGATTCTTTGTTATAAAATGGTAAGTCTAGCACTGAGATCAAAAGTCCACAATGCAAGTGGAAATATTAATGCTGTAAGAAAGCCACTGCTCTCCATTCTCTCTGCAAGCTTGGCTGAAGCATGTTGGCACAAAACAGCTTATGACATCCATATTCGGCACATCTTTAATGTAAGTAACATCAAAAAAAATCAGATGTATTGTTCAGAACACACTGTTGCCAAATCGAGTTACAGGCATTCACAAACATTTTTAAAATGCTATTTGCCATCCTCATGCAGAAAATAGAAAAAAGTATTTCCATTTACTTGACATAAAGCCTGAGTTTCTACCATTATGAAAGGCACAGCCCAACTATCTATGCAGCACCTAAAGCATATCCTATCACCTCATCTTTACTTCAGTGTCACAACTTCAATTCTTTTGTCACTGTATTTTCTCTCTTTTCTAAATAATAAAAAGTATCATTTACGACTCAAATACAAAATAAAAAATAAAAAGGTGAAGGATATTTTTTTTATACGCAACTAACTACTGTGGTTCATAGTACTAGCTCTTCTCTTTTAATGATGTGACCAGCTTTTAACCAGTACTTTGCACCCCACCTATTGCACACTTAGCTCTCTGACAAAAATCAAATATTGGTTTAATTTAAACTAATACTTGACTCAAGCCAAGTATTTTTTACTCTTGCCAGATACTGACTTCTTTAACAGCACCCCAACTGATGAAATGTAATCATCAGCTAGCAGAAGCAATCTTTATTTCCTAATGATAAAAAAGAGTGAAGTCTACTTCAAATTCATAAAATCAGTTTGAAACACGTCGTCTCAACAGCCTTTCCTATATTACTCGCCTAATAATCTGACTTGCCATTGCATTGTGATGCTACAAGTCAACAGTCCTCCATGTGAGAAGCTAAATACTCTCAAAGCACATCTGCCAAAGACCATCACATCAGTAACGTTTTTTGATTGCTGTTTAACACATCCACCTAGAACAAAACACACACACACACAAAAGCAACAACAAAACACACTAAGTACAAAAAAATCCAATGCATATACACAAGCCCTTGTGACTCGAAGCAACCTTCCCCATCCTGATATAATCATAATGGCTATGACAAAAGAATTAGAAAGTGATCAGGATAGCTTTTTTTCCCAGAAAAGCTGACCCCAGACACGTGGCTTTTCTACTCAGTGAAAGTAAGAAAGTTTTTCCTGTTTCAGTCCAGGTCCTGGCAGCACACACCACTACTTCACTCAGAATTTCATTAAGTGAATTAAGTCAGTAATAAAAAAAGACCAACCAACCAAGCAAAACCAAAAAGCGTTTTTAAAGAATTTACTCCTACATGAAAACACAAAAGTGAAGACACTGCTCCTCGGCTTTTCCTTTATTTTTATGAGAAAAGTATCAGGAATGTCCCGTTTGGCTCCAAGTTTTTGTCAGGTGACAAGCTGGCAATTGCAAATCAGCATCTTCACTACAGAAAGCAAAGAGCAATAAATCATAAGGGAACCCTAGAAGCACCTCTTAGTATCCCTATACTAATATCCCCATCACTGGCACTGCCAGCAATGGTTGTGAGGGCATGACTGAACAGGTGGCCCAAGTGCAGGGAGATATGCAATTTATCCTAATTATGTGACCTCGGGTGCATTTCTCAGAGACTACCTGCATGTTGGTCAGGAACAAGAGGGGCTCCAGCCACATGATGAAAGCAGAAGCCTGCAGCCTCTCAGATCCACCAGGCAAATGGTACATCAAATAAGCCTGAACTCAACTGACCAAAATACAAAGTTTTAAAGGCTATATCCTATAAAGGTTGCCACCTATTGAGATTAATATATATATAAATAGCGTAACTCCCAAAATACCTTGCCTGCACACCAAGTCCTCAGTAGATACTCTCTGTGATCATCTCCTGTGATCCAGGACTGCAGTAACATGTGTTTCAATTGCTGGAGAACATGACTGCATCATCTTCCATATAAGCAACTACTACAGTACTAAGAACTTAGTGGCTACTGCTTGCAGTAAAGAAAAGCAGTCAGTATCACATTATTAGCTCAATTTTTCACGAATAAGTTCATCAGATGAACTGGATGAGCAGAGCAGAAGCAGACACACGAGCTATCACAATTTTTCCTTATAACCCTCAAAAAAGACCAAGGGAAATTAAGTAAGTAGCATCAGCCTTCATTTTAAGCCATGCATTATTTCAAGTGGTAAATATCCTTAAAGGTTTGTGCATCCTTTAAAATGAAGAAACAAAACAAACAAAACCACAAAAGCACACACAAAAAAAAAAACGCTACCACAAAACCAAGCTGAACTGACACACATAACTTTATTATTTCTATGATTACACTACCAATATGCTGCTGAATCACAAGTCTGAAATAACAGCGAGTGTGGGGGGAAAAAAAGGACAGATAAAACAGACTTCAAATCCATGTATCAATCAATGCTGTCTCTCTTCAAAAGCAGAACTTGATAATGCATATGCTGAGAGCCCTGCCAAGAGTCAGCCTTTAAAAACACCTTCACTCTGTTGCTCCAAGATGACCATCACAGTAGTTAGAGCTGACACACTGCTGAAACATGCATGACCTCTCCACACTGCTTCTTCCAATCACTAAAAAAAAAAAAATCACTATCACTAAGAAAAAAAAAAAATCACCATTCATCCCAGCCCCTGTTGCTGCACCTGCTTTGCAGGGACACTGACCCTGGGAAAGATCTGTGCAGCATGAGGGGCAGCCTGGGATGGTCTTCCTCTGGTAAGAAAATAGACATACCCGTGCATCAGCACAATCTGCCCCCATGGCACACCTTAGCTTTTCAGTGGCAAAATGCCCAACAGAAAAGATGTTACTGGACAGAAATACAGACAGAACACAAGAAGAAGCTACTACATTTAACTTTCCAGGCCATTTGCCTTTATTTACATGCTTTATTCTTAAAATGAACATCAAAGATAACCTAATGATGTTAGAGAAGCACATAAAAGCATGGAGATCAATTATTTCCTTCAGAAGTTAAAAGTTTACTTAGGAGTCAAGATGACCAGTAAATATGAAAGAAAATGTTTCTTTTCACCGAGTCCAAAAGCCTTAACTAGATGATAAACTAAAGATAGCTTCAGTGGGAAATGGTTTGTTTGTCGTTAGCTCATTTATTAACACAAACCTGCATCTCCAAGTACTGTTGAAGTTTGACACATACTTCCTGCATGACTGTATGAAAACATCTGATGAACAATGTTGGGAACCACAGTTCTGAGTAAGGTATGCTGATGACTCAAGCATCTCTCAGACAACCAATATATTTCTCCTTGTATGTGGTTTCTTGAGACTAACAGAAAACAATCATGACAAACTTTGAGGTTTCCAGAACAAGCTCTTTTTTATTTGTGGAGCATGGAATTTTCTTCTTTTCAGGGAAGACGATGACTTAGTGACATGGTAACCTCTCCACCTTTCAATCATGCATCAGCCTACTCTACCTTCACAATTTTTCTTCTTAAATGCAAACAAGATGAACACTGTTAAAGCTTGCCATTCAACACATTATTCATCAGTCTCGCTAAGCAAAGAGATACTCACTTTGGGGTCAAATGGTATTTTTTTGCAAAATATTCCCAAAATTGGCCTCCCCTCTGTCCCAGTATGCAAACAGGTACAAAAGAGAGAACAAGGCGTTTCAGATAATAATCAGCTAATGCAGCAGAAATAAAAAAGAAAATCCTTGTTATTTTACAGTTTCTCTAGATACTTAGCCAAGTGCCCACTATACAGAGATGCTGATTAGAACTTTAGAATTGCTGCTAATTTCAGTTTTTACTGCAGTATGGATTACCATATAATTTACCACAATCAATCCTTTAAGATTATTCTTGACTTTAAAGTGAAATATTCCTGAACTACAGACCTGAACTCCTGAACTACAGTAGCTTAGTTGAAAACTATAATGTATATTTTTCAGACTTCAGAAAGTGCAAATATGCAGCTCTGACTACAGTCTATCCAGTACTATGAAACAGAGTATCTGATAGGATAAGGGATATTAAGGAATTGAACCATCAGCTACAGGTTTTATAAAAGATAGCTCTGCTCGCTAAAGCTGTCAGCTGCACAGCAGCAACAAATGAAGTTGTTGAACACAGAAGAAACACACAGAATGAAACCTGCCAGCAAAAGTTCGCTCATTAGCTTGCTAGCACAACCCAACTGAAAAGACCACCATCTGAGAAAAGATATGACAACACTAGCGTCCAGCCCTTCCCTTCCTGATGAAGTGGGCAAAATCAATGCTAACTACTTCCAGCTACGATAGCAGTCATTGGCAAGACATGCCTATCCCTCCAAATGAGTTTCTTAATTCAAATTGGACCACTTTAACCCATCATATCTCAACCACCACGTTTTCTCACTGTTTACTCTTAAAAGTGGAGCTCTCAAACTTTCAGTGACTATACAAAATTACACATATCTCTACCCTCTTATAAAAATATGGTATGCCATTAAAAAAAAAAAACAACCAAGAACAGGGAAGAGAAGGCATTACATTTATGCAAACAAGAGCTGTAAAAGGCACCATTTTTTTTAAATAAACATTTTCCAGCGATTTCTGGCGCACAGTAAAATATCGATAAACCGTGCATTCATTTAACGATGCACGTTAATACAAGTCCCCCAATACAGCACTTTTTTACTTCAGCAAGAGCACGTCACGGCGTGCTGTGTGTCACACGCTGGAAATAGAGTTCACCTTTAGCAGACACGGATGCCGGCAGCAATCACAACGTGCATGTGCAGCATCTCCCGCCCGGCCCAGGGCTCACACCGGCCCGCGGTCCCCATCAGACACTCGGCACCCTATCCTGCTGCTCTACAAGTGCAACAGGCCCCCTCGGGGTCGTCCCAACCCGGGGCTGCCCGTGGTTCGCCGGCCTGGAGAGTGGTGGGTCTCCCCCTGACCTCGGGGCGCTGGGAGATGGACCCGGTGCGGAGCGAGGCTGAATCGGGGCCAGGGTGACGGCTGCCCCATACCACCCGGCCGCGCCTCAGTGCAGCGCCCGGAGAGCCGCACCCTACCGCCCTGGCCCCAGTCCGGGGCTAAAGCGTAGGGGATCGATAGAGGCTGCGGCGCAGGTTAGGCCAGACGCTCCCATCGGCCACGGAAAGCTTCTCAGGGGCTTATGAGGAGGCGGGGAGACTACAACCCGGTTACAGTGGGGGGAAAGTTGCCGGCGGGGCAAGGGCCGAGTGTAGGGGCAGTCACAAGAGGCGCACAGGAAAGGAGCGGCTCCGTGAGGGATAGGGGCCAGGCCCAAGCAAGGCCGACGGGCAGCGACGCGGCGAGGGGCGCACGGCCAGCACCCAGTCCGGGCTCTGGCGCAGCGGGCGGGCCCTCACGGCTCGGCGGAGGGCGGCAGGCCAGACTGGGCCATGCCGTGCCGGCATCTCACTCACCTTGGCGGCGCCGCCGGGCTGCAGCACATTCTGCTCCACCGTCATGGCCCCTGCGCGGTTCCCGGCTGCGTCCCGGACTCGGCGGGCAGTGGCGGCGCCGTGCNGCAGCGCGGATCCGCTCAGGCCCCGCTGTCACTCCCAGCACGGCCGCCCCCGCCACCGCCCAGCGTGCTCGGAATGGCGAGCTCGCCGGCAGCCACGCCCTCAGCTCGGCCCGGCCCGCGGCAGCACTGCTTGGCAGCGGTTCCCTAGCGGCGCCGCCCTGCGCACCTGCCGCGGGTGCAGCCCCCTCCCTCCCCCCAACGGCNGGCACCACCACAGGTTTCCTTTTCGCTCGCAGTCGACGGGACTGCTACTGCTCTGCCTCTTTCCCTCGGTATTTAGACTGGGTGCCTCCATCTTTGTGGCCGTGTTTGCCCTTGCGGGACAGCGTTAACCTGGCTTTGGTCCCAGCGGGAGCGACCGGCCCCGCTGAGCTACTGAATGCCCCGGGGCCCTACCGCCGGGGAAGACCTTGCATTCTCCGCCGGATGCGGACTTCCCTATGTCCTTAACAGGGACAGTCCCTTCGCACTGCGTTCCGGGGAAAGCAAAGTTTCCCCCGCTGTGCAGTGGCAGCTCAGGGAAACCGTGGTCCGGTTACAGCGATGAAACCTAAAGCAGCTCGTTCCTTCTGGGGAGCTGCACCCCGCCCCGGGGATGTGTAGGCCGGGTGCAGAATTCTCCCAAGGCGCGGGAGCCACGGGTGGCCTGCTCTGCTGTCTTGCCGGTTTGGCAGTCAACGTCGTGTTTCGGCTTACGGGAACCCAACGCTTTCCAGAGGTTTTGCATGAAATTTCTGATGAGTTTCAGCGCTGGCTGCAGATGTTGACAATGAACCTTGGCACCAAACAGCACTTAAAGTTGAAGGTCTTTCTCTCCCCGTTTAGGTTTAACTGTGTGAGCTGTGAGGTGATGGGATTCAGCACTCAAATTAAACGGGAACGTCCTTAACTATTTAACTGCTGGTTAAATTAACGGGGGGGGGAGGAGGGTGTTCAGGTATCGGCAACCCTCAGTGGGTTTTGGCATCACAGACAAATGGTATTAAGAGTGAGATTGTCCCTCAGTTACTCTGCTCTGTAAAGTCCAGGAAAGGAAGGGAAAGGATTCTGCTCCTGGAATTGGCATAAACAGGGGAAAGACAGCCTTGGGAAGTTCTGGGGATGCTAGGCTGTTCGAAGTACATTTAAGCAGAAGCAGGTGAAGAGCTGCAGCGGAATCTACATTTTGGATGCATGCACAATAAATAGTAGGTGCAAATAGTAGCTGCATTCTATTTTGGCTTCTCAGGACAAGGAAGCTTGGTCTGTAACAAAAGCCGAAAGCCGCATGTTCTGATAGCCCTAAGTACCTGGAAGTCATAAGCTGGGACTTAGTGGAACAAAATGAATTGTGGTTACTGCTTGTCCGTCATCACACAGAGGCTTCCATTTACCGTTCTGTAATTCAGGTCCCCGCTTCCCCCACAGGAGAGTAGGAATCTTTTTAAAAGTGAGATGATCAGTTAATAATGCTGCTGCAAGACTTTGGACTTCAAGTAAAACACACATTTTCGCATAGATCCTGACAGCCTGCAACTGTTATCTTATTTCATTGTAACTTCTATGCAGCAGATGTTGAAGTTTGATCAATATTTGCTCTTCTAAGGTTTGTTGCTCCATAGTTTGTATCTGATTTAATGTTTTTTCCTTACGTGCAGCAGTATACAAGGTGATACTTAAAATTAATGTTTCCAAAGAATTTATTGTGTGAGAGGTAAGAAACTATGCAGATACTATAATGACATCAGAAATGCCTTTTAAATTAGTTTTTGGGGGTTGAGATCAGAAATTATCTCTGCTCAGACTGATGGGTACATTGTTTGTGTTGAGATAATTTTCATCAGTGTTTATATTATTTAAAAATATTTGCTGCAATCTGCAGAAAGTTTCCAAAAATAAAATGTTGATAAGAAATTTTACTTTGTGTCCAATTTGCTTCCAATCAGGATAGGATGAGAAAATGTCATCCATTTATGTTCCATTAAATTTCTGTCCTTCTCTCCTGCCCCACAAAAATACCACTTTTAAGGTCTGCTCTCCATCCTCACTTTCTTTAAAAATAATTTAAAACGATTGAGCAATCCACTTCTGAGACAGGGCTTTATCACTTTATTGACATAATTTGAACTACAGTCATGCAAATAAGAATTCTGTGATATATATTGTGTTTCTGGAAACCAAATAGACGGAATGCTATTTGAAGTACACTGAGCACAAAACTGGAATTGACCTTGTCAGAAAACACTTCATTTTGTCAGGGTTGTAGCTTAGAAATAGCTCTTGACATGATGATATTAGTATTTCTTAATGTCTATAATATATTAAGGAACTATTGTTTCAGAGAAAATTTTAAAAGCCAATTGCTTGGTTTCACTTTTTCTTTCTTTTCTGCCTTCAAATCTCATTGCCTGGAGCCCAGAAGATTTTTTTGTATGAACCTAGCAGAGAATTCAGAAAGATAAGAGTTCAGCATCCAGAATCTGCACTGATAAAGCACAAAAAGAACCATAAAGGATACTTGCTTTCCTCACCTACAAACCGTGGTCCAATCTCCTACAGAGCAGTTCCTGTGAAGTATTGTGTCTGAGACAGGCTACCTTAACAAAGATTCCATGGTCCTAAATTTCTCAACTCCTGTTGCTGCTCTGCAGTGATCGTTTAGCTGTCACACTGCCATAGCTGCAACCTTTTTCTTTCTAGCCTTACTGATGGCATTAGGATACAGAAAGAGAAGTGATCATAGGTTGGATGATGACATTCACTTGAGTGGAAATTTACCTCTTTTTTTATTTTTTTTTTCCCCTAATCCTTTCCCATTGCTTATATTGTTGATTGAGCAATGTAGCTTTTATGTCTTAAATAGCACGAGGTGTAGCTTATATATATTTTACCAGAAGTTTATAATATTTTATCTTAGCTGCTTCTCACCTTGTAACAGTATTATAGGGTAACTTTAAACATTTGACAACGCATAGCAAAACCTCTTCCTCCAGCTGCTTGGTCCCCTTAGCAAGGCTGCCCTAGTTTGCATGGTCTCCTTGCCAGCAGTGCTGGAGAAGAGATCCACCTGAAATACAACCACAGCTTCCCCTCCCCCTTAAACCAGTTTTTGCCTGCTAGATCAGTTCCCCAAAATGGTTCACTGACTGGCTGTATGAACAGCTGTGCCAGCCCAAAAGAGAAGCTGACACTGGTTCAGATACGGTAACTGTTAAGCTTCGATTCACCTATTTCATAAATCATTAAGTCATGTGTCTTTCTGACCTGCAGACTGCCTGTTGGATGCAAATTGTGTTCCTGCTCACTTGGCTCCTTGTCTTCCCATTTTTGTGACAAGCCAACAAAATACCAGCCAAACACAGAATGCTTTAGCACATGTTTTATTGCATACGGAAATGGTGTACAACAAGAAATAGTTCATTATTTCCCTCTATTTTCAATAGGCTGGTTTTTGTCTTTAATTCAGTGTATCATGTATGTAGGACTTTAATTATACTGTGGCTACATTGGTTACAGCTGGGAAAGTATAAGCCAGGACTTCCTGGTTTTCTTCTCCCAATGTGTAACCTATTACGTTGACCATGAGAAACCACTGCTTTTAAAAGTGCTGCAAATGCTACAAAGCACAGCTTCTGTAATTAATCCTAGAGAAGAGTTTCTCTTCAGTCTAAGTGCAAGTGCTCCAAAACAGGTTTTATAAATGCAAATGTTTTTCTTTATAGTAAATAGTTCAGCTGCCTGAAACAAAGGTACTTCAGAAGCTTTTAAAGGACAACACGTTTTAAATCATAATTTGGCAATTCCTGTCTATGTCACTCCTAACCATTCACATACTGCTCCTGCACTTGCAGAATCTTATGTTGGTTATTCCACAAGAGAACTAAAACAAAAACTAACCTGAGTTGTAACTCAGAAAAGAGGGCAGTCATCATCTGCATGTCTTTTGAAAAATCTGAAAGTAAAACTAAAATTATATGAATGTAGTTTTTGTTGATGTACAAAGCACAACCTCATAGTCCATCATTTATGTGTCTTAAATGGAAGGTCCCACACCTGGCAGTTGCTTCCTGAGAGTAGATGCCTATTTATATACCTTCTAAAAGTCTGGTGCTACATTCAATATATAAATTCTGAGGTTTAGAGTATTGAAACCATATAACTGCAGCTGAGTTCTTCAGGAATTATGGATTCTCTGAGAATTTTTTTCAAATGTCTTACATTTAATCTTAGCCAACTTTACAATGTATTTACTTCACAGTGTATTTACTTTCTTGACCACACTTGCACATTGATAATATATTTCACAAAGCTTTCATGAGAGTAATAAAGCCAGTTCTGCAGACATTTAATTTTTTTTTTTCCTTTGAATTAATTTTTTAAAATGGCAAAACTTCCTGCAAAGCAAAAAGTCACATTCTTATTTTCTACTTGTTTTCTCATTCAGTTTTGCTTTATGATCAAGCAAATACTCATTGAACATAATGACAGCCTATCATACCTCCTGGACAAGTTTCCTATACATGCAGTCATGTACATACATGCAATCTTCCTTAATTAAATAATGACAGACAGTTGCTTCATTTGCCAACAATGTTACATCTGGTGGTCTGTGTGGATATACAAAGTTGCTCTTCATCAGAATCCTGTAATCCACAGATAAAACTAGAAGGCAAAGCTGATGGTACTAGTACAAAATTCACATCTTTTGCTTACATAATTTTTATCTAACTGTCTCAACACCCGTAATCTGCTACTTAAAGCTAAAGGACCCGGGGAATTTCATGGCTTTGCAAAGGTTTTTAGTTCTTAGGGTAATATCAAAACACCTTAATCTCCCTATGCTAGGTGTGGAAGGTACTTGGATGCTGCAATCTGAGATCCACAGCATCAGTTAACCTAAATCAACCTTAAATTGCTCAAAAAGGCACAGACCTAATATTCTACCCCTACTGTGGACTGGGAAGCTACTTCTGAATAGATGGGAAGCTGATTTACATAAGAATTCATGTTTCACAACTAAAGCTTAATTAGTCTTGCTCACATCGAACCGCGCCTCTTCCTTATAACAACATGGTCTATGGCCTCCTCTGGCTACACCTCTGGAATGAGGGGAATGTTGACACTAAACCACTCATGGTGTAGGAGGAACACAGCACCCACATCTTCCATCTCCTGGGACAGTACTCTAAACACGAGTTGATTAAATAAGGAACAAACATCATTACTGCGTCCCTCACTGGCTGTATTTTTAAATGTAAGGATCCAAGGCTGCTGTGTGTGTCATGTTGATTCATTCCCGTCAGCATGTTCAAAGCACAGCTATCAAGTGGTCTAGGGAAGATGAACTGGGGTATACCTCTACTTCCCTTTTAGGAAATGCTTCTAGGCACTCAGTGCTTGCTGGGTGGAAGCATATACACAGAAAGACAGCTTCCTCAGCACCTCATCTAAAAATTAAATGGGACTTTGCTGGTTTTATTTTGCTTTTAGATCTGCATTTCCAGTCAACCCAGCTGTAAACAGGTAGCTTTCTTCAAAATATGGTGGGCATTGTCACAAAATTTACCGTATTCAGCCATTAGAAACATTAAAGTTCCTTGCAAATGATCTTGGCTTCCAAGGAAGGGCACGGTTACAGCTTTTTAATTTTATTTCCCCCCTTCCTCAAAAATTAAAATTAAAAAATACCAAACCAAACCAAAAAAAAATCAAACAACAACAAACCAAAACAAGAGAATGAAACAGACCTTTAAGATTTTAATATTTTTGGAGCATAAAGTTTTCATGCCCTTAATCAGGAAACTGCTGAGTAGTAGGTATAGTAATTTCTTCAAAATGAACTGCATGATTGCTAATTTTATATCGTCTGAGAGGGATTATTTCTCATATAATTATTTATAATTTTTTTTCACATAAAATGAATATATTCTCCATGTTTTTTCAGTGGCCCATGGTGTTTTACCACAGTTACTTACTGCAACAATAGCAGTTTTGTAAGTCAGAAGGCACCTGAGATAGCAAAAAAAAAGATGTTTGTTTTCTTTTCTTGTCATGGTTTTAACCAACAAAGCTTTTTTATCTAAACTTTACAGAGGAATGCTGGCAATGGCAGACTTGTTTTATCTGATCACAGTATTCATTTGAGTGATTAAAAACTTAACACTTTAAATTAATCCTGTAGAGGTTTCCTACCAGAATGAGAGGAAAAGGAAGGTTTTAACTGATATAAAATGGAACTTTCAAGACTTTATTTCTACTAACCCACTCAGAGGAGCACTGAAGGTAGTGTGGCCATTGTCAGTAAGTGCTCTAGATGTAGCTTTAAGCAACCTCCAAATAAATAGGTGACTATACTGTGTATTCACATGAAGGACACTGCTTGGCTCCAACAGTACAGCTGGCACTGCAAAATGTGTCATTTTATATATTCTAATGAGACTTCCAGTCCAGCTTGTGCTGAGACAACCAACTGAAAGCAAAGTCATTTAATACGTGCAACATTCAAAGCTCGTCTTGTCACTATGATTCTTCCTCATCACGTTTGGTTTATAAAAATGAAACTCACCTAATTGTAAAGTCAGCTTAGTGACCTTCATTACTACAGTATCAGGCACAGCAGACGCAAAGCCTTTAAATGTTAAAGCATGGACAGCTGGAGTGAAACATAAGACTTAAAGGGTGACACATTAGATAAACGAGAGGCTGATGAGATGAGATGGGGTCATAAATTGCATTAGTCACACTGTTTGACAAATGATCTCCAGTGGCACTAGCTTCTCAGTGGGGACTTTTCATTGATGATCTTTTGCAATGCATTGCTGAGACTTTATTCAACCTGTTACACTATTGCCCATTGGGTACACAATACCAAGGAACACCACGGCTGGGACATGCTTTGCTGTCATGCAACTCAACTTTTGTGCAGAAAGGCAGGAGTGCTGCGCTAGCTAGGATACTATGCTACACAGTCAAAGCAAGTGGTTAATTTGGGGGGAAGGGAAGAAGAGTCCATGGCTTAAAAAAGAGAGGTGGTGAGAATAAATGATGATTTTAGGGAATGTGGGGTGCAGTGGTCTCATCAGAAACATCATGTACTAATTGACAACAAGAGCTGCTCTGAACAAAGCCATGTTCATGTTTGTACATGTTTGGTCATATACAAAGCCAAAAACCCAAGGAAAGTATTTATTATAAAAATTGACAAAATTAAGACAATAACAAGATGGGGACTGATTATTTAAACATGAAAGCAGAGACAACTGAGAAGGTTTTTTAACAGTAGTTGGTCAGCATTATAGGTAGGTGAGGTCTCATACATTTTGTTTAGTGGTCCATCTAGAAAATGGAGACAGAACTATTAATTCTGAGGCTCACTATTTTTGTTAAACAATACTGGGAGATGGTGCAGCTAAACAGTACTAAAGGATGGCAAAGGAGTAACCGTAGAAGGACATACTCAACAGCAAGGAGGCATTGTGAGGAAGAAAAAAACACATCGTGAATGCAAACAGCACTCTGCATTAGGTTAGGTGACTGGTGCAGAAGTTCTGTAGCATGCAGCCTTGAGGTGGTAATGTTACATTGTCTCCACCACTCTCTGACCCTTTGCAAGCACATGTCTTCATGCTCTGTGTGAGAGAAATCATGATGCTATACTGACTGAAATATGAATTCCACACATATCATGACAGCATAACAAACAGAATGCCCCATCCCAGTGAATGTACATCTGTTATAAGGTGAAAAGTTCAGGTAAACACACCTTATATCATGTGTGCTGTTTTCGTTATTTGTTTGCATAAGAGTGAATTCAATTTATTTTCTATTCTAGAGGACCCTGGTCTTCATAGGCAAGACACGTGGATCGCTGATTACATCTTTGTTTAAAGTTCTGTGATTCAAAGGGTGTGTATTAATTCATACAATGACAAGAGTTTGCATCTTCACTAGGAGAAATCAGTGGAAGGAAAGCTTTGGCTCTAGGGTTTATACTTAAAGACCAGATTGAATGGACAATGGAGTCAACTTTGACACTAGCAGCCATAGATTTGAGAACTCATGTGGGAAACTCCTAGATAAAGACACCTGTTTTCTCAGAATCAGTGTTGCTTGCCATGATCCATTATAATTTTCCTTGTCAAGCCTGAAATGCTTTTTGAAGTGATCCAAACAAATTAATGAATGATATGGCTCTATTGACATGTATATCTGTAAGGCATTCACAGATGGCCAGAATTACTGAAGGCCATATGAGACTGGTGCCTTTCAAACTCACTACGCCCCTTTCTCTAGTGGAGCTTGGACCCACAGCTTGTCCCTCAGCCTGCTCTGCTGCACAGCAGAACCTGCTGCTCACTGTCTCAGCTGCTTACAGTTGCAAATCTTTCAAAACTGTCTTCCCTCTTCTAGCCCTGCCAGACAGACACCCTTATGACAAAGCAGGAAAAGACAAACTAAGGAAGCAGATGGTATCAACTCATCTATTATTACCGGTCAGGAAGTTGCAACATCTTCTAGTTCTGACACAGCTAATACTGTAGCACTGTCAACACATCTGATATCCCTTCCATGCAGTTTCTGGAAGCTTTCAAAACCAGGCCGTTCTTTGCATGAAGCAGGTAACGGAGCTTTGAGTATGAAACATACCTAAACTTGCAGACTACTCCTGTGTTTTAAGGCAGTTGCACTCTCAGCTACAATGTTGTAATTTCAATCCAGCTCCTTGGCAAGGCTGAGTGAAGCATGTATCGTGGCTCAGGAACAGACAGCATAAACTAACTCCCACAGGTGAAACTGCCCTGGTTTTTTTTCCGAATTTACAGTGAAGCACGGCAGTCCAATGCTGTTAAAAAACCACGGAAAAGAGGGTTGACTGAGAGAAAACTGTGAGTATCGGAGTGTTGGTAATACAAAACTTACTGCTCAGGTCCAAGTTTAAAGGGAGAAATTAACAAATTCTAGCTATAACGCAGATTTGGTAACGTCTGAACCACTTATAGAACCATAGAATCAGTCAGGGTTGGAAGAGACCACAAGGATCATCTATTTCCAAACCCCCTGCCATGGGCAGAGACACCCTACTCTAGATTAGGCTGCCCACAGCCTCATCCAGCCTGGCCCCAACCACCCCCCTGCGCAACCCGTTCGAGGGTCTCACCGCTCTCATGGTGAAGAACTTCCTTCTCACATCTAGTTTGAATCTCTCCACCTCCAGCTTTCCTCCACTCCCCCTATTCCTGTCACTATCTGATAGTCTAAAAAGTCCCTCCCCAGCTTTTTTTGTAGGCCCCCTTCAGACACTGGAAGGCCACAATAAGGTCACCTGGGAGCCTCCTCCAAACTGAACAGCCCCAACTCTTTCAGTCTGTCCCCATAGGAGACATGCTCCAGCCCTCTGATCATCCTCGTGGCCCTTCTCTGGACACACTCCAGCGTGTCCACATCCCTCTTGTAATAGGGGCTCCAGAACTGGATGCAGTACTCCAGGTGGGGTCTCAGCAGGGCGGAGTAGAGGGGGAGAATCACCTCCCTCACCTGCTGGCCACACTTAGCTTGCCATGAGGAAAGATGCAGCAGAACTGCTGTCATGTTGCCCTATGTGGTGTTCATATCTGCAGTAATTCTACATTCTTCTGTAATGGCACTTCACTGTTTTGACACTTAATATTATTCATAATACAGTTATTACTTAACAAAGTTAGATAACTACTCCCAACATTAAATAATTAATTTTATTAGAATAGGTAACTTGTAAGTGAAGACTCAACCTATTCCAGAATAGTAGCAATAGTTTGTTTGAAAAAAAAATTTTTCCAAATGTGTGCATACGTTATGTTGCCATTCAGATGGTACCAATCATTACACAAAATTTACTTTGCAGAATTGCAGGCAGTTTTGCAAAATATTTGTTTGTAATCTCTGGTGTTTGCATACCATGTATTGTTTTCTTTTGGTTGAGAATGTTTGTAATAGCCTTCTGAAGTAGTTGTTAAAATTGAGCTGAGGACTGACTTCTGCAATACCATGGAACAAGGTCTGGAAGTCTTTGGATACTTATGAATTATTTTTGTCTTCTGGTTGTAGACCCTCCACAATTTGTTACCACTTGTTTGCCAGGGGAAAACATCCCCAGAGAGAAGCAGCTGACTGGCATATGCATAATAGTGTACCCACCTGATAGATGAAGTAAATCTGTGACTTATCCCATTTTACAAGAGGAACAATTCAGTGGGGAAATTCTGATTCATTGAGTTAAGAGCATTTAGTTTACAACACCTTCAGGTGGAAGAAAGAGTAAAAGAAAGCCTCTGGGTTTAGTGGTTCTGCATCAGACATACCAGCTGAGATCATCAAAGATGGTTGGCATGTTTAGAGAGCAGAGAGGCACTACAGACAGCATCACATCCTCAGGACAGCACTGTGCCGATATGTGTGCCAACTAGTGTGTGTGCCAAGAGAGGGCTGTACCATACTACTGTGGCTAGACTGCAAACTGCTCATGGCATGAAACATGGGTACCTCAGCTTCATGGGAAATCACAGTGTTTGCTAGTTCATGCAGGGTATTAGGAAGGAAGATGAGTATGAAGAGAAACTTTAAAATACAGTATATGTTGGGGGATTAACAGGGCAAGAGACATAACGGACAAGGAAAATTTTGATACTGCGTGCCATTTTCAGGATTCAGCAAGGCTTTAATGTTCATATTCATATTTCATGGCCATTTATCTCTCCCTTTTTATTAAATGCCAAAAATCTTTATCCTTTTCCTCTCATTTTCTTCCTCATTTCCTTTTTTCCCCATGCATTGTTTCTTCCCATTTTCTGAGTATTTGTAAAACTCATTTTCACAAAAGCTCATTTCACATATACACCAGGTTATAAAATAGAGGAACTATTTGTTGCCTACTTTCACAGATGTAAATACAGATCTAAAATGGAAGTAAAAGTGTAGAATGGCTAAGTATTTTTCATGTTTGAATGACTCTCATTATAAAACTATAAAGAATGGTCCTACTGTCCCTTCTTAGATACATAGTTTAATTAATACTGCGTATATTTAGTTTTCAGAGAGCCTTTCCCACACACAAAAGGCAAGATAAGATAGGAATATTCAGGGGAGGATATTCATAAAAAACAAAGCTACATTCAGTGAAGCATTGTTCATTTAGACAGATGACTTGAGAGGTGTAATTCATTCTAACTTTGATGTTAACTTCACATGTATGATTAAGAACCCATACAAATAGCTATTTTAGATTTTTCATTTTACTGTGCAGAGATTGCAACCTGATTGTTTTGGTAGACGTGACAGGCCTGGTCTTACTAGTCTGTTAGCTGTACAACTCCTTAGCTCACAACAGCTTTGCGTAGAATAGAAGGGAGGTGATCCCTCATTCCTTTATATGACTAAGTTACTCTGTCATGAATCTAGTGCATACAAATTAAGATGAAGGACAGGATTCTTCATTCCACCCACAAGAAGGAGTAACTCATTTGAACAAAGAAATATTTCAGACATAGCTTGAAGGGCATTTTGAACAAGCACAGACACGTTCATTTAGTGACAAACACGCCTAAGGTCTATACATTCCTTCCTACATGGTCTCCTATGCAGGAGAATTCTAGCTAATTAATTTGGCAGGCTGGATTTCTGCTTCAGATGGGATATCTTCTTACAAAGTGATGTGACACAAAAAATCTGTTTGTACAGGAAACACATCAAAATCCCCAGAGTATAAAGAAATCTGGCCACTAGATGGTTGTGCTCTTCAGTCATTCCTACATTCAACACACGGTGCAATGTTCACTGCACAACAGCTAGTTGCATAGTGCAACTAGTTGGTTTTATTTCATGTTTTAATTTCCCAAATAGAAACAAAAACTAATGAATGGGCTCTGCTTCCTTCACACTAATACTCTCTGCCTGCAACAATACTTTTTCACTTACAGAGGCGTTCCTTCTAATCATACAATTTTCCAGGTGTCTTTGGCCATCACTGTCCACTTTCCAGTGACGCCTATATAGCATGGCACTCCATGGTGATATATGAGACATAGTAGCAGCTCATCTGACATGTTTTTTTTCAAAGATAACACCCAATTTAAAATGCACAAGTCAACTCGAGCTCACAAGTTGTCAGCAGGCAGAAAATGAACAGCAGCCTACACTTCAGGTAACTAAGAGTGTTGTGCTTTGCAAAAGTATAATTAGTCTGAGACCATTAATGTCTATGGTTTGCAAATATTTCCTCTGACAGCTTTCAGAGAGGGGCACAACTAGATTCTGTGCTAAGACCTCTTTCTGAGGAGCATGTGGAACAGGGTTTCCACACTATGTTCAAGCCTTCCACACTATGCTCATGCCATCCCCACTAAAGCAAGCATGATTTTAATCCACTTGCCTTTGTGAGCTGACATTGAATAATCTTCTCTCTCATTAAAGCCATCGATCAAAAATATTTACAGAATCACTATTCTATGAATCAGTACTAGATAGATATTTAGGAAATTGTTGCTAAACAGACCTGTCCAGGAAATGGATTTTTCCATTTCACAGGAAACTTATTGCTGCCATTTTTCTCCCCAGTTTTGACCTAATAAGTTGTTTCTTTCTGTAGTGTATTTCACATAGTGTTCAAATTCTAAATAAAATAATTAATATTTTAAAATTTTCTAAGAATAGTAAAAATGTTCTTTCCTGGATTTTTTTTTTTTTAATGCTTTATGAGTTTGTCTTTGAACAGATTTTCATCAACTTAGGATATTTTTTCAAAGCATTTCAATTTTGACAGAAATGATGCTATATTAATTAAAAGAATCTCTGAACAAGGTACACTAAAGATCTCATCTACTGTATTCATCATGTCCCTTAACACTTCTTTACCTAAGTTTACAGTTGCTAGACAGCCTCATGTTCACTCATGATAGAAACATAAAATTATAGCAGTTGTTCTGGAAGGCCTTAGTTCAAGATTTTTCTAGTGGCTTCAGTGTTTATTTCTTTAAAACTATTCTTTGTAATTTTGCTGTAGTAGCTATTTATATCTGGATAAAAAAATATATGGGAAAAATAAAGTGGCCAGTTGTGCTTGAGTAAATGTTAAAACCCACTGAATCACTGAAAAGAATCACTAAGTGAAGAAGCCTCTTCATCTCCCTTCGAGACTCTTCCCTATGAGAGGAGATGCACAAAGTAGAAATATGGAAGTTCTTTTGCATGTCCTGTGTCAAATGTTCCGTAAAAGTGACTCTTGGATACAGGTACACTTCTCTTTAGAGCTGAAAACTTAAAACCTTGTCTATGTGAGCCTGTGATTTAGTGCGTTAGGTTCCACCTCTGTGAGGAAAGTGCAGTGAAGTTCTTGATTCATCAAAGTTCTTAACTGATAAAATAAAGTAACACGATCAGTCAAACTAAGTATCTCTAAAAGGATTGCCGGTTTACATATAATCACTATACCATAAAAGGACTAGTCATTTGATGTGTGATTTGTAATTTACCTTGAGAAGTTTTTGTCTTGGTTCAGGGACTGAACTTTCAGAATGCACTGGAAATCAATGTACTGGACTCAGTTAAAAGAAGGTGCACATACAGCATTTCTGTAGTGTTTGAAGAGATTTTATTTTCTACTTAAGTGATCCAATTTCCCCTGGATATGGCTCTCTCTATGTTATGAAGACCTGCAATTGTACAGAAAGAGGATGACGTCAGCTAAGTTGTGATACATTCATTGAACATGTCATTTCAAATAGTATTAAATAAAAACAAAACATTGATAACAGCAAACAAAACAGCATAGCAACTATATTAAGAAGAACCAGTAGCCTTCTAACGTTGCTCCCACCAAGGTTTCACATTCAGGAAAGTTTTTAATGACTTATTGCTGCAGGATGAATAAGGACGAATACTACTGGCAAGATCCAGGCACTTAAAGCACTCTGCTTGAGTAGAAGTTTATTACTCTTAAAAGGATACAGCAGTGCAGTGCAAAAAAGGACAAGAAGTCACAGGACATTTTAACAGAGGCTGTCCAGCACAAAGATGCAGGAAGTCAGTGCCCACCTGGAAGATTGTCTAAAGTAAACCAGTCAGTGTATACATGATTTAAAAAATCTTTTGGTGATCTCTCCAAAGTTCAGTTTTGTGTAGATCCCAAACTTTGAAAAGACAAAGTCTTTGGAAAGAAAATCCCTGATACAGGGGAAGGTGCACTCAATTTCTGGACAACTCCAGTCCCATACGTAGAACTGACCAGGCTTCTCATAATCAGCCATGGAGACAGATGTGCAAACAGCACGCGGCAGGTCAGAGATCTTGCAGTGTTTGTGCAAGTTCCTGAGACCACACTTCAAGTGCAAAGGCATAATCAGTTGGTGATTTCTGAATTACAGATGTTATCACCCACAGCTGACAACCACAACTGGAACAAAGCATTAGTCAGAACTTAATGTCATATAATTTGCCTGGTATACACATGAGCTAGAAGACCTTGCCCCAAAATGTCAGATATATCATCTACAATATTCTTGTAAAACAAAATCCAGACATGACAGAATCCATAAAGGAAGAGGAAAGACAGACTGATACCCCTAAGAATAGGGGCCTGAACTAGTGGCCACAAGTCAGCTCTTTGGCATACAATGTGGTTCTAAATCACCACCTTTTCTGCAGCAGCTGTGGAGGAGGCATGGCATTACAGTGGGTGAAGCCAGGTACCTGTCTCTTAATCTATGCATGGCACCTTGTCAGGAGAGCCCTAGGCTTGGTAGCCAGGCTCCAGTACTGAAAAATTTGGACCAGAATGGAAGTCCTTCCTTCCCATGCTGACAAGGTCATCTAAAACAGCCTGCTCATGCCTTTCACAAGCCTCACCTGAGGAATATATGAATTAGACTTCTGGTAGTAAACCCTCTGGAAGAACCTCTTTCCCTCTGATGACTACAGAGGGAGTCCTTGGAAATCAAAGTCTAAATTTTGTTGACCAAAAGTAGTCACATAAAGTTGGGAAATGTGAAATCCTTATCTTTTCTTCAAGGCATTTTCCTTAAACAAATTTTTAAGATTTAAACAAATGTTTTCTGGTAAAGCAATGTTTGGGATTCTGTGGTGGTAGGACAAAACAGGCCAACATAAGCCCTACACAAAACCAGTACAGGTTCTGGCTCATCCAGACACGATCCCCTTCTCCCCCCTCTTCTTGTTAGGAGTCTAGAGAGCGCAGAAAGGAGGACAATGGGGCCTAGAGCCATGAAGTCTGGGTCCAAGATAGATGTCCTCCCTTTGTGGTAAGCAATAGGCAGGTGTACTGACCATGTTTTACCTCTGCTAGGGTTATGTCTTTACTGTTAAGGTCTGGCTTGATGCCATTCCATTGGCTGATTGTGCTGGCTGCTGGGATGGGCCATTGGCCAGACTGGCTCTCGGGCAAATGATGAATACAAGGCCAAAATGGTAAGCTTTGCCTAGCCTTGTATTGCCTGGAGAAACAAGGAGGGCTGCTGCTGAGGTTGCAGCTAAAACGAGCCTCTCATAGCAAGCAACTACACAGCTGCTGTGCCAAAAGGGACAAGAGGTGCTTCAGACCTGTGAGCTTCACTGTGCACACCAGCAGGCATCTCAAGCACCAGAGAAAACCCCAAGCCACAGCCTGCCAGCCACCCACACCACCTGCTTGCCCACACACATTAAAGGGATGTGTACCTCGTAAAAGCAGCATAGCTGTGAGTAAGCCTGCTAAATTTAGCCTCAAAAATCTCTTGTAAAGGTTCTGGGTGGTGTCCACCTATAGCGGCTTTTTAGCAGAAAGGTTCCTCTCCAGTCTCCCTAGTAGGTAAGCAGCTGCAGCAAATCTCCTTCCTGTTTAAATTACTGTTTACATTTCTGGTTTTGCTTAACTGTTTAAATTGCCTATTCCCTGTGTAAATAACCACAGCTGTGCATCCATACCTTGAAAATAAGTTTTCTGGTAGAGGTGTAATAGTAATAAATAATTCTCCATATTTTTATTAATATATTTGTGTGGTTATTAATATTAATAATAATAACTCATATCATAAGCAAATACCTTCTTTTTTTTTTTTTTTTTTTACAAAAAACCAAAGTGCTGGCTGGAGCAAAGTATTATGAGGCTTGAAGTTCAGATTGTAACATGACAGGCTTCCCATTCTGGTTGCTGCTTTTGGCTTCTGGTTTTGGGGGTGCTGGTCTCTTCCACTGGGGTGGCAGTGGGATGGGGAGAGGTTAGGGTTTGTTAGCTCTGCTGCTGCTTTCTGCATTTGGTGGTCCTTTTTCTGCAAGTAGGCTAAGGTAATTGTGCATTGTATTATCTCATTTTTCTCATTAAAGCTCTGTATCTCAACTGACATGTTTTTTGTGTTGCCCTCCCTCACTTTTGTGCTGGAGGGAAGCGGAGACTGTTCACCTGTTACAAAGAACTTCTGTTAATAGGAATGAAAGATACTAACCAAACACTGAAATGAAAGACACAGAATAAAAGACACAGAACCACTGAACTGCAACATCTGGTAGCTTCTGGAGCCTTGCAGTGAATGCTTTTTTTCTGCCGATATTAATAAAAAACTTAAAGAAAATTATTTTTTATATTCTTTATTGCTGGGGTTGTAGACACCCCATTCTTTGCAGACATAAGGAAAGGGTATCATCCCTGTTATTATAAATCAAATAAAATTTACTAAATTCAAGACTATCATAGTAAGCCTTGTTTTCAGTTCTGTTATGTCTCTACTGTATTGTGCTCCACAGAGGCTACAGTGAGACAGTTGTTGAAAGCAGCTTTGTTTATTGTTGACCAATGAATTTATCAGGGGGAGGGATTCCTGTCATAACAGAAGATGTAAGGAAGGAAAAATAATTGTGGTGTTAAAATTGAGAAAGACAATACTTACCTCTGTGAATGTTTTATTTAAGGATATGACTTAGCATAGAATAATACATCAATGCAAGAGTTTAGATTTTTTTTATAAATGCATTCCACTTGGTTTTTTACTTTTGCTCTAGAAATGGTATGTAGCCAGCTAGATAATGCTACAGTGTCAGGAGAAAGACTTTCTAAAGCAACATCTTCAACAAACAGAAAACAGACCTATGCGCCTCAATAAACACATTGAAGGCATAAGATATTAATTTCTCAATAGATTTTGTTTTTTAAAAGTAATTTCTCCACTCTATAGAAAAAATACTGCTGAGAGTATTTAACTTTTTAAACCAGCAGAAATTTAAAAAAAAAACCACAACAAAATGATTGATATTTAAAAATCCCACAAGAGTTTCTTAAACAGCAATTCAGAGTTGCTACTTATTTTGAGAATATAATTAATAGGTATAACTAAAGCTTATGCAACTCCTTACTTCCACTTTGCTGAAACAAAAAAAAAATTCATTGTATATTCAAAATTAGTTAAGTTCTAGATTTCCTTTCTCAAACTCATAAAGCATTATTATAGGTCTTTATAAATAACTGCAATTCTGTATCTGTAAATTGTTTTCTGAATTTAATGAAATATACAAATACATTATGGCATCCTTCCTACAGGAAGAGTAGTGACAGGAAACAGAACATTTCAAGAATATGATTCATACTTCAGAAACCTCTTCTGCAAGACTGGATGACTACAAATCTCATCACATTCACAAAACAGAAGAAATCTCTCACTAAAATCTGAGTTCCTTGATTAAGGTTTCTGCTAAGCTGTTCTAGACACACTCAGTATACATATACGCAGGTTCTTTCTCACTCCTACAGAAAGGAGAAGAAAAGTGATGCATGAACAATTTAGAAACAGAAGGGAAGAACACTAAGAGAATATGATAGGTATCATACTACCCAAATAGTACATTAAGATTCATCCATTCACTTCTTAGGTAGATCTGTAACCTGCCCTTCCATACATACCATTGCTCAAAATGTTAACTATAATTAAGCCAAATGTTCAAATACATTTTATCTGACAAATCTATAGATTTCAGCTATTGCAGGAATAATTTTGGAAGGAATCTGTTATTATCTCCCCACTCTTTGTCATCAGTTTTCATAATGCTGTCAATGCAAGCCAGAAACGACAGAATTATTCAGCACCAAAGGAACAGCAGTAAAACCCTGGACATTTTGCATGTCAACATCTGTTTTTGGACCTATTGTCTAAGTGTATGGAATAGGAACTACTACAAACTGCAGTATGCTAATACTCTCAATTCTGATAACTGGGGAAGGACTATTGTCTGAGTATAATGTTAGGGGTTATTTGACATAAATGTCTTAAAGCCAGTTATCTGTATTGCCACCATACTTAGCTTGTTCTGCTTCATCTGGTACAGTTAAAAATCTGTCTTCAATGGTGACGCTCAAGGTGGTGATCTCAAAGAGGAAAGATTTGAATTGCTGAGAGTGAAGGTGAAGGTTTAACTATGGGAATTGAACTTTTTTACAGGATGGACTTGGACTACAGAATCTAAATTCTACCCTCCTGAAAGGAAAAGGAGAGGAAAAAAAGGAAAAAAAGAAAAAAAAAAAAGATTCAGAAACCATTTTAGGCCAGAAAGGTGCAGCAGTTATCACACAAAGACAAAGCAGATAGTGCAGCAATGTAAAAAGATAGCCAAGTTAATTTTAAGCTAGATGGTCAAGTATCAGAAGTTTGTATTAGAATGATATCCACGGCAGCAAGGAATTGAGTCTTAATCAGCTTACCTGCTGGGAGGCAATTACCCCATATCATACTCTCCTACTGCAGCTTCTGATACTTCAATGGCTAAATTAAAGCTAGTTCATACATTGGTAACTCACGTTTATTATTTCTAAATAACTTTTAACAACAGTTTTTTAAATGGTAATGCATCTTCACAGGGATAACTTCTACCATTCTCTCCAGTTTTAAAAAGAAAATAAGGATTAGTCCAGGCTTGAAAAGGTCCCTCAGATTAAGAGGTATCTATTGCTGGAGATCAAGGAGTATTTGAAATGCACTTCTAAGAAAATCAGATTGCTTGGTCTTTCAAGTTGCAAATTATGTTTTTTAAAAGGTTTTGTTATGAAATTTCTCATATGATATTTGCACATATACATCCCCCTGATGGTTTTTAATTATTTCTGAATGATTCTTGGTGTTAGAATAATTTAGTTTATTGTGTAGTATCAGATGACACTATTTTTTTTTATTTGAGAGAACTCATGACCATTTGCAATTCACGAAATATGTAATTTTTTTTTCCTACTTGTCCAGCTCAATTAAACTGAACTGAATGAAAGTCATAGCGCATTTCTATGACATTAAGTACTACTGTACTCTAAGATTAATCTCTAGCAAGAATTGAGACAGTGCAACTGAACACAATTTTTATTAAAAAAGAATGGCAACCCTCTTAATCAGATGTTACCAATAACTGGAGAACACATTTTTAAGAAACATAAAACTTTTTAAGATTTGTCTTTTGAGATTCCTTCCATGTACCAATATGATTGCCGTTTTTCTTGTGCAGTTTAAACTGCGTACACATCTACTGCTTGTTATTCTTCATTTAACATACCTCGCATAAGGTCAGTGCAGTTTTTGAATAAGATTTTTCAAGTGCTGAGTATCTCCCATTCCTCTGAAACAGAAACTTCTGATATGTGAGATTTCTAAAGAGCAAGTCTGTGATATTTGATACAAATCTTGCTATAGACTGTAGAGACTTACTCCTGAAAGACTAACTACTAAAATAAGGCAAGAGCAGGAGCAGAGACATCCCAGTGAATCGGGATGCCTGGAAATGTCCTCAGAGTACTGCAGATCAGATGTGCATACCTGTAGCATTCAAAAGGTGTCACACTCCCTGAAATAAAACCTGGACAGTTTCACAGCCCTTCCAGAAAGTCAGCTTCCACTATGAGGTGCTTGCTCTCAAATTAGTTGGCCCTTGATGAATCAAATTATAAGCCTCAAAATCTATAGTTAAACCCTTGCTGCTAGATAATCAGGTTATTAACACCATCTCCTCACACATTCTTTGAGATTTAGGACAATTCCACAATTACTAGGATCAGGCTGGTGTTAAATTTTGGAGTAATTTACTGTGTAGTAATTAAACCATGTGAGAGTGTGGCATGACTAACTTCTCACTAACATTACCCATGGCACGTAAAAGATGAATAGGGTGTCGGTGACAGATCATTGTCTTTTATGACCTATCTGGTGAACAAGTGATAATCCTACAGTATGGTGGTCACTAAGCTAGAGAAGGAAAGAGCAGCCAGCTTACAGTTAGCATTCTCTTCAGCTTTAAGAAGTGCTCAAGATAAAGAACATTATATAAAATCTTCTAATTGCTCTGGCTCCCCCTACATTTGAGTTTTGTTCCTTTTATTATTTATTCCACTCTGCCTGTGTGGTGGATGTCTCCTTCTCTTCTACAGGTGACAATGACATGAAGAAGAACTAGGAATTACATATAATATGTAGTATTTTAAAAGGTGAACTCATAAGTACAGGACCTAAAATTGTTCTTCACTGGTGTCTTTGTTCCTTGACATACTTTAAGCAGCAAATACAGGCACTTAATGTTTCCCAGCTCCCAACTAGTGAATTTAATAAGAAGGCTTGAGTCCCTTAACTTCATGTGTTGAGGTGCTGTGTGAAGAAGAAACACTAAAAAAGGAAAAATATGATGTCTTTTCCCTCTCTGTGCCACTTTCATGTCATGTGATTCACCTGTAAAATGTTTCGATATTCATGTCATATTTTAATAATCCAAGTAACTACCAATGATTACTTATTAAGATGCAAATCAAGAATAGTCTCTGATCTTCTAGTAGAGCCTGAAAGCACTTTCTTAATTATTCAGGCTTTGTCTAACATCTGACAGGACTTCCCTCATCGTAGGCAAACTGACTTAAAATTTATCTTCTGTATTCACATTTGTGGTCAACAACAAAAGGCTAGAATCACATATAACCCATCAAAATCATATGATGATTTTTAATTGTCAATAAAAGTCAGCATGTGTTCTCCTTAATAGAAAATGTGAATGCTTTGGTGTAGTTGTTTAAGCAGTATTTCATAAACTGATTATGACACCTGAACTTCTTTAGATGCTAAAATGAAATGTCCAGCTGCTCATTAGGTGAGTTTTTCTTCTTGCTTTCTCTCTCTCCACTTTGTAGGTTTTGCAGTATCTCCCTTCATCACTATATATTTACATTAGAAAATGTAAGGAATGCCTTACCCCAATGGCACTTATGAACTGGAGACAAAACAGGGATGAGATAGTGCAGCTCCTCCAGGAAAGGAGGTGAAGCGTGCATCTACCTCCCTTATATCCAGCTCCAGGTCCCACCACACACACCAAGCACTTGCATAACTTCCCCAAGCCACATCCCCACTTCAGGCTATGCCCAGGTTCACCTCTCTGGTTGTTCAGGTCAAACCTTGGGCTTTGCAATAACTGCAAAACAGCTAAATCTTGGGGGGGTTGATGGGTTTCGCTGATTTATGTTGTTGGTAGTGGGTTTGGATTTTTTTTTTTATTCCATCCAAGGTTCTTTGTTTGGTTTTGTTCCTTGTGCTGGGAAGATTTATGCAACAACTACCTGCTATTTCTTCTCTGCTAAGTCTTCTTGAGATTCCAGTAGCTTTCAAGAGAGAGTCCAACGGAGGGCTACAGTATGATGGATTGGAACACTTGTTTTCAGAGGAAAGGCTGAGAGACCTATGGTTGTTTAGTCTGGATAATAGTATTTGAAGGGTGGGTGTCAAGAAGGGGCCAGTCTCTTTTCAGCGGTGCCCTGCGATAGGACTAGGGCAATGGATACAAACCTGGAACACAACAACTTTACTGTGAGGGTGACAGAGCACTGGGTGGGACAGGCTGGACAGAAAGGTTGTGGAGTCTCCTTTTCCGGACTTTCAAGACCTATCTGGATGCAGTCGTGTGCATCCAGCCCTAGGTGATCCTGCTTCAGAAAGGGAGTCGGAGTCGGTGATCTCCTGAGGTTCCTCCCAACACCCACCATTCTATATGGCTCAAAAATCTGCACGGTCACGGAATCACAGAATAGTTTTGGCTGGTAGAGACATTTAAGACCCTCACGGCCACAGGTCACCCATAGGGGCACGTCGTGGGCTCACTGACTACTCTCACCTTGTCGCCGCCGCCGCTGTCCCGCTCATTCCCGCACCCACTCCCGGCCCCCTCCCGGCCCACCCCGCGGCGCGGCGGCGCCACCTGCTGGGCCCGCCTCGAGCATAGAGGCGCAGCCCCGGGGCTGGGCTGGGCCAAGCTAAGAGGAGGTTGTCCGCAGGGGGCGCTGCTGGCGGCGGGGTTGGGGCTAGCTGAGTGGAGGCTGCCCGCGGGGGCGCTGGAGGTGGTGCTAGAGGTGGCGCAGCCGCTCTGTTGGCAGCTGATGATAGTCCTCGCTTCGCTGGCGGTCTCGGCTTCAGAGGCGGGCAGTTGCCCTGTGCCAGGCGGTGTTGGCCTTCGCTTAATAGCCGCTATGGCTCCCCGGCACGATGGGCCGAGGGAAGGACGTCCCCACCGCTCTCCGGGTGCTTCTTCCTCCTCACTGCGAAACCTGCCTGCTTGTGCTGACCTTCCAGCTAAGGGTGGCCCTGACTGCCTGGCTGTTAGTGGCTACACGCGGAAGAAATCCAGCCCAGCGAAATGGTACCATTTTTAAAATTTGGAGCAGGGAAGCAGCTTCTTTAAGTGGCTGGTTGCATCGGTCCCTTTATGCTTTCAGACAGGTCAGACATGCATAGAAGAGCCACTACCGGTTCAACAGAACCTATGGTTGGGTTTTATTAGGAAGCATTCACCTACCTGTCACTCATCATAATGTTTTTGAGGAAATTATTGAGACCCTTAAGAGTCACATGTTTATGGTTAATTCCACTGAGTGAATCCACCTATTCAAGGTTGTGAGAAAGTGCTTCCTACCACAGATTTAAGGCTTTCGTAAATCAGATTTACAGCCAGCCTTGCAGATGGTAAGGATGAATGTGTTTGTTGATGGGTTCATCTCCGGTGAAAACATCCCGAACCTGCAGGGAAGAAGAGGGCAACACTTTTGTCCATGCCCTGCTCCCCTTTCTTGGGGTTATGATTACTAATGACTTTCCCATGGTGCTGTAGTTTCTTGCCCAGCTCAGCAACAGGAGACAAGCACTGACAGCAGCTGGTCAAGGAGGGGTGAGAAGAGGCCAATAAAGACAGAGCTGGGACTTTTTCTCCTGGTCATGGCAGTTTAGAGTTGCTCACTACACTCGTGCCCTGGCATCACATGTTAGGAACAGGAGTATTGCCTTCGTTATTGCTGCAGCACAGAGGCAAGCCACAGGTGTCCTGCTGGACCTGGTCAGTGACCTGTGTGACCTACCTCAAGCCACCTGTTCATGCTCCAGTGCAACCCTGACCTTTGATCCTCTGCAGAACACACCTCTCAGGTTCTCATCCCAGTTATCTCTTCGCAAAACCACAGTTTCCATTTGAGATAATATCCCACATCAAAAAAGCTTGAGTTTATGCTTGAGTTTATGTGCACCCTCAGCAAGTTTGCAGATGACACCAAGCTGTGTGGCACAGTTGACTTGCTGGAGGGCAGAGATGCCATCCAGAGGGACCTGGACAGGCTGGAGAGGTGGGCCCAGGCTAACCTCATGAAATTTAACAAGGCCAAGTGTAAGGTCCTGCACCTGGGTCAGTGCAATCCCGAGCACAAATCCAGGCTGGGTGGTGAGTGGCTGCAGAGCGGCTCTGAGGAAAAGGACCTGGGGGTCTGGGTGGATGAGAAGCTCAACATGAGCCTGCAGTGTGCACA